>CM026265.1:35489773-36089773 GCA_014851425.1 Senna tora
GCTTCCCTGCACCGTCATGGAGTGCGGTGATATAATTTACCGAAGCACGCTTCCCAAGTCGAATGGCTTGACGCTTACGGCACCAGGGGCCGTTCTGGCTCTCGGTGCTCTGTCCTACCTCTGGGCTACGCCCGGCGTGGCCCCTGGTTTCTTCGATATGTTTGTTCTTGCTTTTGTTGAGAGATTGTTCAGACCTACTTACAGAAAGGTCTGTGAACTGATGAGTTTGCAATTTGGAAAAATTTAGATGCATGAAGAGCTTGGTAACAAAAGATTATTGAGTTTTACTTAAATTTTGATAGAGTATATTGTTTCTGGTGTTAATTTTAATATTTAGGTTTAATAGCAGTTCTAGTTCTGTTAAAATAGGATTTAGTCTTTCTAGTCTCATTGAGAACAAAATTGTCCTTCTAGTTTAGACTTTAGACAATATTATCTTTTTAATTATTAAATAAATAATTAAAATTATAGAAGTATAAGGTAACAGGCTAATACAATCAAAGCCTTCTCCCATTATGTGCGGTACGATCAAGTTACGGCAACATTTTCTATCTTAGGTTATTAATAATTAAATACATCCTAATAATTTCAAATAGTTAAATTTTGTTAAGCTGCACAAATTAAAATGTAAATATGTCTTCAATTAGGTCTTCGAAATGATTGTACGTGTAATATTTTTATCTAATAGGAAGTGAGGACTAAATTGTTTTAATAAATATATTGGAAGCTTAACATTGCGCATTTTGAACTAACTTTTCTTGAGAAAACTAGAGGGATAAAATGTACAACTGACCCTATTAGTTACCTGAAATTGAATCATCTTATTGTGACAGGATGACTTTGTTCTGGGGAAGAAGTTGGGGGAGGGATCATTTGGAGTGGTTTATAGGGTTTCGTTGGCCAAGAAGCCCTCTTCAAAGGTATTATATTTTCTTGGGAGAATTTTGAAAACAAATACAACGTATTGGCTTGATTAACCAGTCACTTGTTGTTAAGTGGTTAACGTTTCCCTTGTGATAATTATCTTACCAAGAGTTCATCATTTTGGACTTCCCCAATTTTCTATCTGCAACGTCCTAGACGGATTTGGTTGTAGAATGATTAATTGATTTTGGTTCTCATTCGAAGGAAGGTGACTTGGTCTTGAAGAAGGCTACTGAATATGGTGCAGTAGAAATTTGGATGAATGAGCGTGTGCGAAGAGCATGTGCGAACAGCTGTGCTGATTTCGTTTACGGCTTCCTTGAGGTGTTGCCCTATTAAGACTACTACTTCTACAATATGAATTAAGGGTATTATTGTTGTATAATTTATGAAGAGATGAAAAGATATTCTCAGTCACATACTTCCACATTTCAGTTTTGTTCTTGTAACTGAAATTGTTCTCACAAAAATGTTTGCAGAGTTCTGCAAAGAAAAGTGGTGAATACTGGCTTATATGGCGGTTTGAAGGGGATGCCACCCTAGCTGATCTAATTCAGAGTAAAGAGTTCCCATATAATGTTAGTAGACTCTCTAATTATGTAACTGCACCTGATAATTTGTCCCTTTTGCACTTCCTTATGCTTATTTTTCTACTGAAGTTTATATAACTTGTTCCAATTAATTAGAAAATAAAAAGAGTATCTTTTGTCTGCTGGAAACAGAAAGGGAGAGGTGAATCCAGCCATTTTCAGTCTTTTATCAATGGCAAACCATTCTATTTAAATTATATTCTCCAATATCAACCTTAGTGATGGCTACAAAATATTTCAGGTTGAAACAATGATTCTGGGAAAGGTCCAGGACTTGCCTAAGGGATTGGAAAGAGAAAATAGAATTATTCAGACAATTATGAGGCAGATCTTATTTGCATTGGATGGTCTTCATTCAACTGGAATTGTGCATAGGGATATTAAGCCGCAGAACATTATTTTCTCTGAAGGTATAAGATTTTTAACTTCATCCAATCAAAGAAGAACCCTAATGGAGTGAAGCTTTAACTTTCTTTAAACCATGGGGCCAGGGTCTCGTACATTCAAAATCATTGATCTTGGAGCAGCAGCAGATCTGCGTGTTGGCATTAACTATATTCCTAAGGAATTTCTTTTGGATCCAAGGTATCTTCTTTGGCATTAGTGACAAAGGTAGACATGTGGTGTCAAACTTAGTCCACTGCTGGAATATTTATTTCATGTGCTTAATCTAGATAATGATGGATGATCTTTTCTTATATTTATTTATTTTTGGACTAGTTTTGACTTAAGATGCTTATAGTTTTCATTCAGGTATGTTCAGATGGAGAAGGGTTAAGATTCTGATGTCTTGATATTTATTGCCAACAAGTGGGTCCTTTACATACTGATTCCTTTTAGGTGAAAAATCAAGGATGCAATATCTTTCCGTGAAGTAGAACTTTTGCTTCTCAAAGAACACTTAATTGAACTTTAAGAAACGAAGGAGTGACACTAGCTGATATTAATATTTTTGAAAGTAATATAGCATTACTCATCAAGAGAAAGGAGAATAAGGATTAGATTTATCCTTGGTTTTCAGGAGAAGAAAATCAAATCACCACTTTTAGTAGCCATCAGTTTGTCTCATTAAATTAAAACTATAATCAGTAAATATATCACGCAGCATCTGACTATAGCCAATTTATGATGTAAACGATCCTTAACTTTCAGGTATGCTGCACCAGAGCAGTACATCATGAGCACGCAAACTCCCTCTGCACCCTCAGCTCCAGTTGCAACTGCACTTTCCCCAGTTCTATGGCAGGTTTAGCATATATTACCAACCATCAATGCTTAACTAGTATTTGGATAGCTTATTTTCTCATGCATTTTGTCTTCTATTGCTTATATTGGTCCTTTTTTTTCCTTCCTAAACAGTTGAATCTACCTGACAGATTTGATATCTATAGTGCTGGTCTAATATTTCTTCAAATGGTGAGTGTCAAATACTGATGACTAGATCTTGTTATTGTTATTAAAACTAATGAGCCAATTTCTATGAAGAATTTGAAGGTAGGCCTGGTATACGAAAGATAGGTAGATTAAGTCAATCTTAATAGATATCATGTTTGGCACACTTTTCAATGAAACCCACATTTGACATAGTTGCATATTATGATTGACTTAGTCGACTTGTATGTTCCAAACTTGGTCTACCTGAGAATCTCGTCAAATTCTATGATTGATTTCATATGAATATGATATTGCAAAAAAAATAATATATGCCATCTCAATGACAAGAAAACTCTACGTAAGTTTTGGACCATATTCTTATTCAGGTGTAACATATAAACAGTGATAACTGACTAAACCTATATAGTATTTGGTCAGGCATTCAAGCTAAAGATTCAATGTTTTCAGTAATTATGCCTTTCTTTTACAGGCATTCCCTGGATTACGCAATGATAACTGCCTCATACAATTTAACCGTCAGTTGAAGAGGTGTGACTATGACTTAGTTGCATGGAGAAAATCTGTAGAACCTCGATGTGGATCTGATCTCAGGAGGGGTTTTGAGCTTCTGGATTTAGATGGTGGAATAGGATGGGAACTTCTGACATCAATGGTCCGATACAAAGCACGGCAAAGACTCAGTGCAAAAGGAGCATTAGCTCATCCCTACTTTGACAGGGAAGGCTTGTTAGCACTGTCTTTTATGCAAAATCTAAGGCTGCAGCTCTTACGGGCAACACAACAGGATTATGGGGAAGCAGCTAACTGGATTATTCGGCTCATGGCGAAATCTGGAACAGCACAAGATGGAGGATTTACTGAAGCTCAGCTCCTGGAACTAAGAGTCTGTATCTGAAGATTAAACTATCTTTTTAGAGACGAAAAGATTGGTATTCCATCAATTTAGTCATTGGAAGATAATTGCCATAAATTTGACTCCCAAATTTTTAAAATCCCATCAATATATTCCTGCCTTGGACTAAGTTGATAGTTAGCAAAACTCATGGTAGGATCATATGGATAGGTAGGATCATATGGATAAATTTTAAAAAGTTTTGGAGTCCGGTATTGGTAATTATCTTTTATGGACTAAAATTACGGAACATGTATCTTTTACGGATCTAGATTTTTATGCAACAGTTATCTTCATATCATATAATTTTTCCTTTTCATTCTGTAGAAAATTGAGCCAAAGAAGAAGAATAGTGCACAGAGAAATGCTCTAGCCTCGGCTCTCAAACTCCAGAGGAAAATTATAAAAACCTTGAACGAGAGTATGGATGAGCTTAATCAACGCAGGAAAAGCCTTTGGTGGAGCAGATGGATCCCAAGAGAAGAATGAATACTGTAAATACTTGTACACATAATTCACTTTTTTTGTTAAAAAAATGTTTTTGTCTATAGCTTGTATATCAAAATTAATTATCTTGAAATGGGATAGATCAGTGTTACATATGAAAAAGAAAAAAAATTGACTGGAATTTGATAAAAAATATCAAGAATCTTTTGACCGCACGTGTAACATCCTTTGAGTAGTATATTTTGTATAAAGGTGTTGAATGAGAAGAAACTATCATATCATAATAGAAAATATCTTATTATCTAATGTCACTTTCCTCTATGATGTTCCTTAATAGCCAGCTGTACTTGTACTACCAGAATAGATTAAAATTCTTTGTTGCTTTAGACTTCACAGAGCATGGGAAGTCCAGGTAACTTCTGATTTCTGACAGTTAAAACTATTTTTCTTTCTTGTTTTGTTTAAATCAAGGACATTAGTTTATCAATTCCATGTCATGGATTACCATTTTACTTGAAAATATGATCCTACTGTGGTAGAAGAGTAGATTCATGACTGAATAATGGAGTTCTGTACCTTCTTTTTTTTTTTCTAATTTCTCTTTTGTAGATAACCAAAATTTTGAATTTTGCTGATACAATGTGTAAATTATTTGTGTTAGCTGGGTAAATTTGCTGTAATTGTCTCATTCTTGTTCTATTTGTGACAGTTCTCAATTAGCAATAGCTTGAAACCTGAGGTCATCCCTAGAGATTAGTCAGTTAAGTGGGAAAATAGATTAGAAAGGAAGAAGGAAAGATTTAATTTCAATCTAAATTAAAAAAAAAGTCTAAATAAGCATTTTTATCCAATTTCTCTCCTTCCATTCTAAGGAAGAAGGAAAGATTTAATTTCAATGGTTGATTAATGCCCTTCAAAAGAAATCATCTATACTCTGAGTTTTATCTTTAACTAAATGTCTGTGATTTGATCCTTAACTTTAGCTAGAAGTAATTTTAAATATTCAGACTAGATATTTCACCCTTCAAAATACTTAGTAAGTGAAGAGATTAGTTATTATATTTGACAAGGGATATCTTAGCTTCGACAAAAAGAAAAAGAAATCATTAATTATTACAACTTGAGTCACATAAAAAACTTATCTCAATGTCCTAACTTGTTAAGCAAAGATATTTAAGAGTTTAAGTAGTATTTTTAAAATCTCAATAATTGTCCTAGGACATAACACACTTTACGTGCTAATGTCATATTGTTCGTACAATAGTAAAGCTGTTCCTATAACTGAACTAGTCAATCCACAATTTGCGGTGTAGCCCACAGAACAAGGTTCCTGTGAAGAGAAACCACTGTTAAACAAATTGTGATGTAAAGAACACAACTATGAAACTGCCATGTCAGATTCAATACAATACAACCTTCTGATTCCGTCGAGATTGAAACTTCTGTAGTTAGACTTAAGGGAACAATTGATTTTTAATTAAATATATTTTATTTTTATAATGTGATGAAATTATATTTTTGTTATTATTATTTTTATTAACTTTATTTCATTTTATTTTTAATATAATGGTAAAAGAGTTATTTTTATTCACTTTTATTTCATTCACATCACATCATTTTCATATTACTTTTTTCATTCTTTTCTGTAATCTTATTACATCTTTCATTCCCTTTACCATTTCTATTACATCCTTCACACCACCAATCAAACGCACTATTAGTCATTTTTATATTTTTCTTTGGTCTTCACATTATTTCACTTACTAGAATTCATGAACAAACCAATGTTTGTTCTTTTACACAAAGAAAACTACAACTATAGAAGATCCGATCTCAATTCTCCCACATGACCTCCACTCTTTTAAATCGAAAGACCTTCACAAATGGATTGCGGATTTGTTGCCGTTGGAGATTCAAGGTTGTAATGTTAACTTCGATTATAATCATGATAATATTTTCAATGAAATTAAAAAAAAAAATTATATATGCAAAATTGGTAACTTTAACTATAATTATAACCGTGATTAATATTACAACACAGAATTCAGTGACATAGGATCCGGCTTACAAATGGTGGCTATTTGAGTAATTCAAGAGCTGTCTCTAATTGAGCATTTGGGATTATTAGAGTGAAAGAACATGTGAGTGTGAGGTTGTTCCTTAATGAAGAAGCATCAAGAACAAGACTAGGGATGGGATGGATCATGGATGGATGGGTGATAAAATAATGTATGTACCTCAAATGGGTGTGTTTAGTTTAGGTAAAAAAAAGTTGAATTGAATGGAAGAAGACAACTTCACGTGCAATTCTGACATCTCTGTTTAGTACAACCATCCCATTTTGATTTTATTTCTCAAGTTCCAACTTTGAACACAGTCTAACAAAACCGGAAATGTATAGATTTTAAGAAATACTTACCTGGTTTTGGACCACTTTGGTTACAGTGCATTTCAGACGTTAAATTTTTGTTGGAAATCACTAATATCAATAAGTTCTGGCAAAAAAAGAATTAATATCAATAAGTTCAAATTTTAATTAATTTGATTCAAATTAATTAGTTGAGATTTTATAAGAAGAGTTGAGTTTTTTTAGTATAAAAACTGTTCATACAGGTGACATAATTTCAACTTAAGAACTTTTTAAATATAAATGAAATTATTTATTGCTGATAATAATAATTAATTTTTTTATTACAAGTCTTTCATAAGCGATTAATTATTATATAATGCTTTCCAAATTCAAAGATAAAATTTTAACTCCAACCACTTGAGAATCATAAGGCTATAGAGATACTCATGTAGTTAACCCCAAACTTTTTTTTTTCAAATATATATATAATTTGATTTAAATTAGGTAGGATGGCGCGGCTGCTATGTTGAGTCGCCACGAAATCGAGAGTTTTAAGTGGGCCATTTTTGGTAAGCAGAACTGACAATGCGAGATGAACCGAAAGCCGAGTTATATATATATAAAATACCAAATTATCAATTACTTCAAGTGACTACTTATTGGTATAAAACTATCTCAGTAAGATTGTTTTTTGGTGAGCATTATTTGAAATCTTCTTTGCAGTTCACTCAAACATATCATTAACTCACGTGCGGATTAATGTACAAAATAGTGAGATTTACTTTTGAAGATTAAATTCCTTTAGTATTGATGATAGTTTTTAATAACTCGTGTATTAGCAACTCTCGTTAATTACTGCAATTCAACCTCATAGTAAATAAATGTAATTTAGATGAAATATGAAGCATGATGAAGGATTATAATAGTAATTAATTAGCAAGATGAAAAAAGTAATGAAGCAGGTAAATTTTTTTTTTCCCTTTTCTTTTCTTGCTCCTTAATTCTCACAAAGCGCCTATTTCAATAAAAGTGATTTATTTATTTTTAATTAAATGTTATTCCTGATCTTAGATATGTTGCAGTAACTTTAGATTCTTTGCTCAGTTCTCCCACCCTTCGAGTGTCTACAAGTCAGTAAAAAAATTAGTCACTATGCTAAACGATGAATACCTTATTTAAAAAATACATATATTAAGTGGTTGAAATTGCATTTGCATACATATTGAGATTGCAGAGTGAAGAGAAAAATAATATAGTAAAACAAGAGGTTGAAAAAAGGTAGGCATGTAATTGGGGTGAACACGAGGTAGAGCAAGTGGATTATTTGCTTTGCTTTGCCTTTCATAAACTACTATATTAGTTTATCAATAATTTAATTAATCACTAATTCCTAGGGTTTCATACCACTTATATATATATAATAATATTAAGTATTTGACTTCAATATGCTTTTGATGCTTTATATATAGTTTCATGGGCATTATAATTTGGCCCCTCTATATACCAAAGGCCAGCAATTTTCTCTCTCTCTCTTTTTTTTCAAAAAAAAAATAGTTTAACCATTTTATCATATAATTAATCTAAAATTTAACATTAATAACAATCTTTTTACTAAATTAAAGTGTTATTTATTTATCTGGCTCCTCTCTACTCACATTTTTTAAAAAATATGGTTAAATTTGGTATTAAATTTTAAATAAATCGTATGACAAAAAAAAAACAACATTATATCCTTAAAAAAATAAGAAATTTTAATTTCTCTGCTTACTTTTAAGCTATAGGGATTAAAAATTTGATTGTTTTAAAGAGAATGGAACCTCCAAAGCGTATTTTTGTTAAGTGTTGAAAGTGCAATTATTTTATACAATAACTAACATAATAATTATCAAATAAAAATAAATTACCGTTTTCCACATTAACCAATTAACTCACTTCAATCCTTCAAAGCTCAAAACACTCTTTTATTTTAAATCATATAACATCAAGTATCATTGTTCTTTTGTTAACCAGAAAAATCAAAATTATAAATTCTTTAAAGGCCAAAAAAAAAATTAAAAATTCTTTTAGTACATCACATTACAAAATTGCAGGTGAGGGCGTGTGCAAGTGCAAGTGCCTGCAAGCCCACTATTTTGCCTTTTCTTTTTTCCCTCTCATTTCCTTTTTGGTTCAAAGAGATTATTATTTATTTCCTTTTGGACTTTCTTTCATTCTATCTTTAGATTCTTTTTTCTTCTTTTGAGGGGAAATGAGTGTGAAGGGAAAGAAAATTGAGTAGTACTGTGATGATAATATACATATTGATATGGGAAGAAAGAATCTTTGTGATTCAAAGCCTTTCTTTCCTCATGCAAAAATATATCTATTCTTGTTGTCTCCTCTAAAACTGTCAGAATCTTGTCACATTATTATTTATATACATTCACTTGCTTTATATATATATATATATGCAGCTTTTGCCTGCATTTATTTTAATCCACCCTCTCAATAAAATCTCTTACCACAATCCTGCATATTCAAACTATCAATGAATTTTGCTGCTGGAAAGAAAGACAATGTTTTATATTTTAATTTTGACTCTAATATCAATATGTATTATCAAGTAAATTATTAAGTTGGTGTTTGAAATATAGAATCTCTAATTTTCTTTAAATAAAGTTTTGAGTTCAAATTTTATGTATTAAAAATTTCCTACCAAAAGAACTCCACGTCTCCACCCTGTCAGTTTAAATTAAATTTTTTTGATACTGCTAATAATTTCTAAAAAAAAAAATACCAAGAGTTTTTGTTGTTTTAAAATGAAATCTAATAAATTTTTTTCTTTCTTTGGGGAGAATGTGAACATATGTTTTACAGACTTCAATGTATATATTTCAGTATAAATTAAAATTAGAGAGGGGTTTGGGAGTAAATTTTAGAATTTTTTCACAAAAGTAGGTGTGATTAAAGTATATATACCAACTAATGAATGAAGGTTGGTCCAAGTGATAAGCAGTTTGTTATCCCTTAAGAAAGGTTTCTGTTCGAGATCTTGTGAATACAACTATTCTCATCGGAAGACTCTTCTACATAGGAAAACAATGCATGACACAAGTCGAATCCAGATTAATCAAGATAAAGTTTCGGTAAAAAAAAAAGCACATATATGATGAAATTAAGAGAGTATGATGAATTATGGGGTTAGAATCATCAAATTCTGTTCAGTGTTGAGTGTTTCCTGTGTCATCATCATTCATCACTAAGATGTGCAATAATTTCCGGATTCTATGCTTTTTGATGAACACACATATTGAGCTAACTATGGCAAATACATACTTTGATGTTGATAGATATGGCCCCTACGTACCTACTATGGCCTCTATATATGTTCATATAAATTATACTTGAACACATTAGATATATATTTTTTAGAACAATTAAGAGTTCAATTAAAAATATTAATATGCGCATAATTAAAATTAATTGTTATAAAAAATTATTATATTAAACTATTTTTTAAATTATATATATTATTCTCAATTTTATTTATTTCTTTTTTAACATTTGACAAATTCATATAAAAAATAAAAAACTCAAATGCGTGAAAGCATTTTTTGAAAAAAAACTCTCTAAATTGGTGAACTTTTTTATACAAAACTAAAAAAATTACTTAGTGCCTGTTTGGGCATGTTTACTTTGTTGCCAAAAGTTTTTTTTTTTTGAAAAGGCACTTATTTTTATTTTAGGCTAGAAAATGTTTTTGAGTTGTTGGAGAAGCTAAAAATTGAAACTTATGTTTTTAGTAAAAAATCGAAACTAAAATTAAAATATTTTATCACAAAAGTATCTTTACTAAAATTTTGTCTTTTTTTTCATTTTATCTTTTTTCAATGAAAACTATATATATTAGAATAAAGGCAATGATAAGTTGAGAGTAGAAACCATAAAAAAAAAAAGATGAAGTTTCAAAACTTTTGTAATGGTTGTTGTTGTGATACATCTCACACACACATATATATATATACATAAACTCTTGTGTAGGATTCAATTAAACCAACCCCCTATGTCTACCAATGGCATTCCCTAATTATGTGGATCCAACTAAAGATATAAACAACAAACAAAAATCATTAAAGAAAGAAATATATAATTTTTTTAAAAAAAAGAGAGAGAGAGAGAGAGAGAGAGAGAGAGAGAGAGAGAAGGGTATTTTTGTCCTCATGAGCAATATTTAGACAAACACCTAAAATGCACAAATTGAGGAAAGCTTGTAAACTATGTGAGTGAGAGAAATGCCACCTTACTTGTTGAAATGGGAGACCCACTATGCTTGTGTTGGTGTTGGTGGGTGCTACCTATGCATAGGATTTTAAAGTTAGGATGGACTTTATTTGTATTAATTAACATTTACATGAAAATGTACTCTCTCTTTTTTTTTTCATCTTATATAGTTTAAAATTAATTAATGTTTCAGTTTTGTTCTAATCATTTTTATGTACTCTAAACTTTTGACAAAATAATCTAACTTATTTTTTTCATTTTAGCAACCTTTTGGTGTCAAATATTTAAGTGGATTTTCTTTCTTTACCTACTTAGAAATATGAGAATATAAATAATTAAGTTGTGTAAAATGACGAAATTAAGCCAAAAAAAAGAAAGAGGAACATATAATACAAAATTGAATATCAAACCAAACATAAAAGACAAAGAAAAAAATTAATCTTTCTTAAGTTTTAGTTAAATTTAATTTCACTTACTACTTTTCTTATTTTAAAAATTATATTGTCCTCTCCTCTATATAAATGAGATTCTTTATATTTTAATCTTCCCTCTAATATAATTTTCATGACTTATTTTAATGACACTTCAATTTGATAATTTATACATATGGTTGGCTAGAATAGTAAGTATTACACTTTCTTTAATTAAATTTTTGAGTTCGAATTTTGTGTATAAAAAAATGTTTATTGACGAGACATCAATTTATTCAGACTAAATTAGATAAAATTTAATCAATTTTTAGATATCAGTGACTTCAACAAAAATTATTGATAGTTTATATTTGACAATAATCTATGATATTTTGAAATCAATATTAATTAAATATTAAAATAAAAATTGAACCCTTAATTATGTTGAGCAATAAAATTTTATAGTTTTTCAAAATTATAAGTTTAATTTATACTTTATTTTTTTATGATTGATCATATGAAAAATGATATTTTATATTGTCTCTTTATTTTGATTGGTCATGCAAAACGTATTACTATATATATATTTTTATATTGAGAAACTTTATAGTAAAAATATATGAAATTTCATCCAAGTTTAGTCCTAAAATTAAACATCGTTAGCTAGAGAAACCAAGTTAGGAGCAAACCAAACACGGTGTAAGCTTGAGTGTGGCCCACCCACTCCCAATACTGAGTCAGCAATGGCTTTTTCTTAAGCTTGTTTATTCAGATTCCGACCTTATTGGGGTCACCATTCCCAAGTGATGCAAATGCAATAATAATAATAAGAAGAAGAAGAAGATGAAGATGTGGGGTCCATTTGGTCTTTGTCTCCTGCCCTTATTTTTAGGACCATACCCTCCAACCTCTATACTATAGACCCTCCCTCTCTCTATAAAAAACCCCCCCTCCCCCTCTTCTCTTCTCTCTCAAAACCCAATTTCATATCCTCACTCTCACAAATCACAATCTCTACTATTCTCATTAGAAAGAAAAAAAAATTTCATCTTTTTAATTATTATTAGATACTATGAAGATGGGAAGTGCTACCATTAATGGAGGCTCAAAGAGAAGAATCTCCAACAGATCAGGACATGGAGGTGTCTTCAGAGAGCAGAGAGCCAGGCTTTACATCATCAGAAGGTGTGTGGTCATGCTCCTCTGCTGGCACGACTAGGCCCAAGCCCAAGCCCAGGCCCAAGCTCAAGCCTGGTGGTGGAATTAAGATGGGCTTTTTTTTCCTCTATCTCTTTCTCTCGTGGTGGAGTGTATATAGAAGCGGCGGTATATTATGTGAGAAAGATTGAAAACAAAATTTTGTATGGGTTTCTGGCCTTAATGGCTGGGTTTTTTATGTACATCTCAGGTTATTATATCATATGATTAATTATTATATAACTACCATTATTTTTTTTTTGGGTCTTTCTTCTTCTTCTTCTCTTGTTTGCCTGATTTTGAGTTAAATCTAAAGCTGAATTGGAAGAAATTAGATTTTTGTTGTAATTCATTCATTTATGTATGTATGAGCTATATAACTCAGAGGAGTTTTTTCAAGAGTGAAAAAACTTGAGGTTTTATAGTGAGAATTTGAAGAAGAAGAAGATTTAATTTACACAAAGATAGAGAGAAGAAGAACAAGAAGAAGCAGAGGAAGATCTTGTGGATTTTGATGGGTTTTGATTAGATTTCCTGGAAAATCCAAGGGAAAGTAAGAAGTATAGCCCAAAACAGAGAAACTTTTTTTAACTTCTTAATTAGCCATTATTTCCCTTACTATGACACAATTCATCTATTTTAATTTAAATGTGTTTTGTGTTAAATTGACCTTTAAATATTACGGGATCCGGTGGAGGGACTAATGACTATTCCCATATAACGGGATAAATCAAAATTCGAATCGTTGGAAAAGATGTTCAATAATAATTCGAACCGGATTGTCTTTGGTAAAAAAGTTAACTTCAACTTTTAATTCCTATGATATGTATTATAAAGTTTTAATTCCTAAAGCATTTTGGTAAAAGAGCTTAATTATGGTATGAGATCTTTAGTCTAACTCCCTGAGTTACTTTAATCACTTCTCAATAAACTTATGAATAATTAAGTTTTAAATTCATCTCTTCTACAAAAAGTTGAACTATTAACAAGTTGAGTTCTTCATTTTATCTTTTCTATCATTTTTTAAAAAAACATTTTAATAAAAAGAATAAAAAACAAGAGAGAGATAAAGAGAGGAAAGCTCAATCTCTAAAAAGATTGAACTCTCTATAGTCTAGTCCTTTAAAATTTCAGTTCTATCTATCATATCAACAAACACGTGAGATGTCAAATTAGTAATAATTCTCCATAATCTTATCCTTTAAAATTTGAGTTCTATCAATCATATCAATAAACACGTGAGATGTATTATTATTCAAAGAAAATTGACTTTTTTTTTGTAAGTAAGAAAATCGGCCTTTAATAATACCATGATGTGAATTAAAAGTTAAAAT
Source organism: Senna tora (assembly GCA_014851425.1). NCBI lineage: Eukaryota > Viridiplantae > Streptophyta > Magnoliopsida > Fabales > Fabaceae > Senna > Senna tora. The sequence goes on from CM026265.1 coordinate 35,503,573, forward strand.
GACTAATTTTATATTAATTTTTTAAAAAAAATAAGCCTAATAATAACACAATACTAATATAATTATTTATACATTAATGGTAAATTATTTAACTAGAAAATTGTTAAATGATTTGTCAAAGAACTTCAAACTAGGTAGAAGTTTTGTCAAATCAAATAATATAGGAGAAAGAAAAAGTGAAATAGGAAGATTAAGTTAATGTAGGCAAAGTGAAGCAATTATTAGATGATAATGTAGGCCCATTATAATCATTTGGAGTGAAGATTTGATAATCTTGTATAGTGCAATTAGAGGTGCTAAACTGTTTTTTTTTTAAAAAAAATATTATTGATACCACTTTTTAAACTAAATATTAAAATTACTCAAAAGGGCAATATCCAATAGGTTTTATTATCACTTTTATTTATGTGTACACACTACACACTGTAGGCCTATATAGTCCTAAACTTTGACCTACTTTATAATGTTCAAACAATTATGACTACACTTAATTGATTTGTACCACAAAAAGCTAACAAAAGATCACTATTATTATTATTATGATTATAATTATTAAAAAGGTTCACTTTGATAATTTATTTATTTATAAAAGCACAGTAATAGCCTGAAGAGATTTAGAGCACGTGAAATAGAAATGAAAATGAAAACGGAAATAGAAATAGAATGTATTTGATGTATTTAATAGTAAAAGTTTGGTAATGGAAATGGAAAGAGAATGTATTAAAATGACCATTTTACCCCTTATATTAAAATAATAAAAAGAAAAGAGGGTTATAATTGTGTCAAATCATATCAAATCAGAAGGGTATAATAGATATTTTGTATTTTTTTTCTTTTTTTTTTAAAGTTGATGAAAATAAAAAAGTGAAAAAGTAAGTGAGATTCCATTGGCTTTTTCATTATTGTTTCTTGCAAGTGAACATGCCCTTAGTGAAGTAAAAAAGAGATAGAATAAAAAATAGTTAAACGACAGATAAAAAAAACTTACACTGAATGAATTGAAGTTTTTTTTATATATATATTTCTCCCATGTTTTAAGAACTTTACCAATTTTTTTTTTAGTTGAAATGATCAAAATCTAAATTTCTCACATTTGGAAATGCATGTGCCCGGGAGATTAATTTTTTGGGAGTATTAAAGTAATTTGTTTAATATAAGCTTGCTTTCTAAAATTTCAATTTAGTTTTTTCTTTTCTTTTGAGAGGTAAATCTTATGATGGTTTTGTTGAATATTAAAAATAAAAATTTAGTCAATTCATATTAGCGCAAAATAATCAAGAATTCAGAAGAAGTTCTTACTTTTAGTTCAAATTCTTTTGAACTTATATAAATATAAGTTTGATGGCTAATCCTCTAAAATATATCTCTTAGCAATTAGCATTTAATAGTCTTAGAAGTACCTCTCCCAAGTACCATTTTACTTTTTTTAAAAAAACTAAAAGAGTTAAAAGCATAAACTATAAAAGCCATTATATGCTTCTTCTTCTTTTTTTGAATAACGTAGTAGTAAAGAATGTACTTCTAAGTATTAAAGACGTCAGTGACATATTAGAGAGATTAACAGAGACTTAACTCAAATGATTATTGTACATGCCTAAACTGTAAGTAGTTTTACCCATTCGCAACTATTCAATTAGGATGTCTACCAAACAGGATTTTAGATGGTTTCAAGGGAATTCAAACCATCATCTAAAGGTGAAAGCGAGAATTTTCCTCTAAATTCTTGACCATTTACACTAATCCACATTGACATTACATGCTTTTTCGAGTGTTTGATTAATGAAGAATTTTAAAAACAACTTAATAGAATCATATAATAACATAACAAATTACTAAAAAAGACACACTTGAAACACATTGAGGAAAAATAATGAAAAAAAAACAAACACACACATATATATATATATATATATATATATATATATATATATGATAATAATAGTGTTTACATATTCATCACAAAGATCAAATTTCCTTCATCATGAATCAAATTATTTAATTAATTTTGAAGAGAAACATGTATTGTGCTCAAGAAGACAAAGACCATAGGGTAGTGTCCATTGTGAAGGTTGAGATTGATCTTCTTGTCTTCCAATATTGATGATAATGAGAATGTGAGTTGATTTTCTTGTCTTCAACCAAACAGCATCATCACTTATTCTAATCCAACTCAGTATTAATTGCTATACATTTATCTATTTTTTAAAATTCTTAGTCTCCAATCAAGGGGTTAAGAAATTCAGTTCCCAAACACACCCTTGTCCCTTGAGCACACAGAAGAAACAAAATTCCAAAGGTCTTTTTGGTCAAAAAACTTTTTTATTTTTTTTTGTGGGCCAATTGAATTATTGCTTTCCAGCCCACTTTTCACGTGTGCCACGTCTTCTGCTTAATGGGCCTACATCTAACAGTATCTCTTCCTTTTCTATCTTTTTTTTTCCGGATATATATATACTTATTACAAATTAAAAATGAAGTTGGGTAATTTAGGTAATAAGATAATGAATAAATTAAGATTTTGATTGACGAAAAATATAATTTATTTCAATTTAATTTTTGAAAGATGAATATGTTTGTGTCAAATTAATTTTTGCAGTAAATGATAATTTATATTAACATAATTGTCAGAAATTTTTTTATGGACTAAGTTAAGATAAATTATATTTTTCAATTACTAAATTAAGAAAAGATAAAAAATAAATAAATTAAGAGAAAGTGTATTTTTTAAGGGTTAATTTTGACATTTATATCTTTAGACTAAAATAATCATTTACCATGATATTATTTGGAATTTGGATTGAGAATAGTGATCTGAAATTAAATCTCATATTCATTTTAAAAGTTTCATTATGTAATATTATGTTAGGTTCAATTGGCATGATAATTAGCAATATTAATAATCAAGTAATTAAACATTTGGTCAAAATGACAAAAATATACAAATATAATTTAGGAAATTATGGAACATTTCATTGACAAATTTACATGAAATTTATATCAATATTCAGAGTTTTAATTTTTAATTTAAAGCTTAATATTTAAGAAAATTTGTATTTTCAATAAATAAAATTTTAAGGCTATTTTAGGTTTTTGTCTCTTATGGTGGATTTTGATTGGGTGATAGTGTGAGATGCACAGAAGTTTGAAAATTGCTATCTCAATATTTTGTTGTCGGTTTTGGCCACTCATGGGATAGTGTCATTGCCAGTCCCTATTTAATAATTCCCATTAAAATTGAAGGTTTCTTTTTTATTTCAGAATATTTCAAGATGGCAAAAATATTTTATGAAATATAATATTATTTTTTACAATATAATAATAACAAGTATCATAGTAGTATTAATGATTTTTGTGTTAAAAATGATAAATTTAATATATTCTGAGTTTAAAATTATTATTATTATTATTATATGTTAGCTAGCTATGCATAATTAATATTTTATATACTATCTAAGTAACAATTATATAATTTTATTATTATTATAAGAGAAGCTAATGTAATGTATATTTTGATTTTAAAAAGAAATTATTACTTTACAAACAAACAAAAAAGGTCATGTAAGTTGGATATCTCTTGTATAAAAAATTACTTTATACCTTTTTTTTAAATGGAGTTTAAGAAAAAGTGCTGTGAAAGAGAAGCAGTTTGTGTTTGGCAAATTGAGTTGAAAAGTACTTTTATCAGTAGTTCAGAAACGGTTTGTGTTTGACAAATTTGTTTAAAAAAGCGCTTTTGACGATAAAATTACCAAGAAGGGCATATAGAAATATAAGTGTCACCCTTTGATTAAATTCGAAAACTAGTGTCAAATAATGAGATACATGCATGTCAACCTTTGATTAAATTAAAAAATTATAGTGTCAAAGTGGGTTGGCACAAATGGTCAAGAATTTAGAGAAAAGTTTTCGCCTTACTTATGGGCGAGAGTTCGAATTCCCCTGAAGTTATCTAAAATTCTGTTTTGGTGGGCATTCCTCCCTTGGCATCAAATGGCTAGTTGAGTAGCTACGTCTGGGTAAACTGCTTGCGGTTTAGGCCTGTGCAGTAATCCTTTGGGTTGGACCTCTGTTGGTCTCCTCAAAATGCCACTGGTATCCTGCCCGATAGTACTTGAGAGTGCATTCCCTTACTACTACTCTTATTTACCAAAAAAAATCGAAAAATATAGTACAAATTAAAAAGAGGATAACTACTAGGATGGTTAGGTTCATATTAATCACTAAAAATTATGTAATGTGTATTCATTGATACTTTTTTATTAAATTACCAATTTATACAATTTTTTTAAATAAAGGGACAATTGGTTTAATTGATATACATTTCTCAGCGAGATTCCAAATTTACTTTAATGGTATTATATATATTAGTTCAATTTATTTATCCCTAATTAATTAACCTTTTCTTTTAAATCAACTAGTTGGTAAGAGTGGATACTTTATTTTTCTCAAACAAAAAAATCAAATTCAAATCTTACATATAGAAATACTTGTTTTAGTAGAGTTCTATCACAACTGTGACACCTTAACCAACCTAAACCAAAATTTTCATAATGAATTTTGGAATATATAGTTATAGCTTTGACAATAAGAATGATCTGACTCATTTAATCATTTTTATCGATTATGATAATTGTATAATTTTGATTTGATTTTAAATGATTTGTCATTAGATGAGTTATATGTAACAACTGTTAGAAGTGTTTTTTGAGTTTAGACACCTACATAACCCTGAATTAAAGCATTATTCCCTCGCCTAAATTGTTCTCTACAGAAAAAAATCATATTTATAAGCTAAATGTGTAAATGAAACGAGTCGTTTAGGCTCGGCTCGCATAAAAAATGGTTTGAACTCAACTCATTTATTAAACAAATAAGCTTTTTTTTTTGTCAAAATTAAACAAATAAGCTTTAACATAAAAGTAAATTCATTTAGTTATACATACTAAACTTGAATATCTAAAACTTAACTAGTTTATTTTATAAAAATTGTTAACATGAAAATATTTTTTTCTAAATAATATATTCAAATAAATAGATATCATTTAATCAATAAAATATCTAAAATGATCGGATAATATCTATAAATTAACGTAACATATAAATTAAATTTTTTATGTACACACACACACACACATATATATATATATATATATATATATATATATATATATATATATATATATATATATAAAAGTTGATATCTTTTATTTGGTTTAACTTTTATATGTCCATATAAATATATATTATATATAGCATTATTTACAAATTACTTGGTTCAACTTATTAAGTTCGCGAACAACTCATTTAATTAAACGAGTCAAATTTAATCATAATTTTTTTTCATTTTAAAATTCAGACTTGAATCAAACTTATCTTATTAAAAACAAGTCAAATTTGATTCGAATCGAGTTACTTACATGTATACTTAGCTAACAAATGAAAGTGAATTAATTTAACCATATGAGTGTGGCGTGATAGTTTTCTTACATAGTCCCTTAATCAAGTGGTGGGAGCTCGAATCCTACCTTTGGACATAGAAAACATTTTGTGGTCATCCATTTACTTTTAAATAGAGGATCCGTAGCAAGAAGATTAATCATTGCTGTCGGTGGTGAATACCCTCCTTTACAGAAGAAAAAAAAAAGTAAATTAATTTATAAATTTAATTAATAAAGAAAAAAAAAGGTAAAAAAAGAGAAAAGTGGAAGAGAGAGTAATAGTAAAAGAGGGCCACGTGCGCCTCCCTTATCCTGAACCCCACAAAACACACAAAATTCAATTGGATGGAGATGAAGTGTACGCATCGAATGAATGTGATTCCTTTTCCATCAAACACTTTGTCTCACACGTGGACCCACCACCCTCCCTTCCATTCTTTCAATTATTATTCACACTTTGTGACGTAAGCATATTTTATAAGGGTATTAAAGTTGTTATCTGTCATGTAAGTACATTTTGTGAGGATATGTTAGCCGTTATCTGTTATGTAAACACATTTTGTGAGGATATTTTAATAATGCTATTTTAGCCATTTGTAGTCATTCAATTTGGAACTGTTAAAATATAAAATAACTAAAATATTCCTACAAAACATACTTACATGATAAATAAGGTTATTCAAATATCATAAGGTTTGTCTACAATATTTTAAACTCAAGAAGAATATATTTCCGAACCAAATCATCATAGAGTCTCAATGCATTTTGGTGTAATATATATATATATATATATATATATATATATATATATATATATATATATATATGCGTTGTTATTATCCTTTAGGGACTTATCCTCTTTATATTGATCTTTTCTAAATTTAGAAAAATTCAATTTTTTCTTTTAAAATTAGTATAACTTTCAATATGTACAAATGTAGTCTAACTCTCATATCTCCAATCCTAAACTTAAAATAACACTGTATATATATATATGATTTACTATAAATAACTTGCAAATCTAATTAATAAAACGTGATTATTTTCCCTCCTAGCGAACATATATAGCTTCCAATTGAGTGATACAAATTATAAGTCTTAAAGGTTACATGACTTCTCAAGAAAACTTTTTTTTAATTTGCAATTGTGAAAGGTAAAAGTATTTATAAATTAAAAATTTAGAGACCGCTATTAACAACAAAATAAAAAGTTAAAGACTAAATTGGAGATCAATCAAAAGTATTTTTTTAAACCTTTAGGATAAATTAAGGTGTGTGTGGTTTGAGGTTTTTGTTTTCATTTTTATTGAAAATAAAAAATGTGATATATATATACTACAACAAAACACAGATTTACTCACGGACAAATCTGTGAGTAAATTTGTGTTATTCTGTGGGTAAATGAGCTTGTCCACAAAATTATCTATGGACACAGTCCGTGGAGAATTCCCCACGGAAGGGTCCGTGGGAAATCCGTGGGGAAATAGCCAAGGAATTTTAATTTTACCCACAGATTATTCCGTAGGTCATTACCCACGGATTGAATCCGTGGGGAATTTCATAGATAAGATTGGCCGCCGGCGAACTTCATCGGTCGCCGGCGACCCCTCCGATCGCCGGCCACCTCCGGCAACCCCTCCGGTCACCAGCCACCGTCGCCTGCTCGCTTCCGGCAACTCCTCCGGCGACCACATTTATTTCTTAAAAATAATCCTTTGAGGATTCGAAGACAGGACACTTTGCATGGTAATATTTAGATTTATCACATGTTGTTTATTTAATGTAAAATATTTTATATATATACATCTAAAATTTAAATAATAAACATTTACCCACGGATTAGTCACGGATATTTACTCACGGATTGTCAATCCGTCACTAATTTCAAGAAATTGCCCACGAAAATTAATCTGTGACTAATTCCAAGAAATTGCTCACGAAAATAAATCCGTAGCTAATTAACAAATTACCCACGGATTGTAAATCCGTGGTTAATTTTATGAAATTACCCACGGAATCAAATCCGTGGATAAATCAATGACTAATTTTAAACAAAAAAAGTTTACTTTTTTTCCCGTTTCCCCACGGATAGTCCGTGAGTAAATCCATGTTTTTATATATATATATATATAAATAATAATAATAATAATAATAATAATAATAATAATAATAATAATAATAATAATAATAATAATAAACTGAAAAACAAGAAACATTTCAAAAAGCAAAAGAAAAACTAATAATTAGAAATTTATAACTTCTTTTTAGAAGAAAAAGTAGAAATAGGTCATTATTCAAAATCGTTAGTTATACCATATATAATTTACATTTACACTTTTAACTACCTTCTTAATTAAATACATGTTAATGTTTTGAAAACTTTTTCCAACACAATATATAGTATTCACTAGAAGCGTCACATCTATATTTGTATACACATGTTATTTATTTTTTAATTTTTAAAATACAATATAAAATTCTTATTATTAAATTTAAAACAATAATTAAATAATGAAAAGTTATTTATTTTCACAATTCAAAACTACCTTAATTATTCATTATATTTTATTTCTCTATTTACATTTCATTTCATTACATCATATATTCTATTTTTTTTAAAAAAAATTATAAAATAGATATTTTGCGACAAAAAGAAAAAGCGTGACACAAAAAAGGCGTAATAGTATATAATATAGATATAAAAACGTTTATTTTCCATTCAACATGCATGCTTCTCTTCTATCATGCTTAATTATAATATTAATAGAACTATACGTAATTTCTTCTCCCTTTTTTTAATATAGTAGAAGCATATGTGTTTGGTGTCACCCATGTTCTCTCTTAAACATATTGTCTCATAACACATTAATATTGTTAATTAACTAATTACAAAATGAGAGAGGCAAGGGAACAAGAAGTGTCCAATACACATTTTGCAGGCTAAGAATGTTTTTAATTTTCTTTTTTTTTCTTACAGGTATTCTCTTATTAGAGATAATCATGTTCGAATTATCTGAGATTCTATAATAGGGGTAAAGCTCTCCCAGCATAAATTTTTTCATATGCAAGACTCGAACTTATTAAGACCATGCTTAAGCAGATTATGTAAAGTTAGTTTATATACAGTTACTTTGTGCAGTTAATCTGGACCGTTGATCAGTTAAGATAAAATTGTGTTGTAGTTGATCAATAGTCCATATCGTAAAGTTTAGATAAAGTAACTTTATCTGATCCAGATCCATCCCCTCTCTTGGTCTAATTAATTTTCTTATGTTAATTATTCAAAACAAACACTACTAATACTATTCCTCTTTGTTCTCATGTTTGTCTCCCCCAAACAACATGACTTATACTATGTTAATATTTGGTTAGTTGAAGCAACAAAGGTTGAGTCTAACAAAAAAACAAAGTCCCAACGGTTTGAATTTTTGTTGAAAGATTATTTATATTTAGTGTCTGATAATACCTTAATTTTAAGTAGGATTGTTTATAATAAGAGAATACTTGTCCAAAAAAAAATTATTTGCCTAATTAGTTGAAACTATAACAATGATTATGATTATATAATTAGTGGTTGATGGTAGGTGATATAGCATCTTAGATAGCTTTAGATATATTTCATCCTATTTTTTTTTTTTTTTTTGCAAACAAAGCTAATTTGATGATGATGTTTATTGTTAGGTTTATGATATCATCATCGGTTGGATGAAGACAAGAATTTATAAGAATAAGATTATTGAGATTTTAGAGATATTATTAATTATATATGGACCTCACCTTATATAATCATTATTTGAAGTTTTTAGTTAATAAATTAAAATTTGATCTAGTTTTAGAGTTATGCATGACTAGGTAATGAAAATTCTAATTAATATTATATTATTCATAATAAAATGATTTTTGGAAAGGATTCAAGTTAGATAAAGTTCCTTATATGTTTCTTATGATGTTCTCCAATATAAGACACATGATAAAAAAATTTGCATGACCAATTATACAAAATATATATATATATATATATATATATATATATATATATATATATATATATATATATATATAAAGCTTATGAGTAGAATAATCATCTCAAAGCAAATATATAAAAAATTTTATCTAAATTTTTTCCTTCCAAAATTGAAGCTTTGTTTATGTGCAAAACACCAAACTAGCAAACATTCTTGAAAGGGGAATGGCATTTTATTTAGATTTTGTATTCAAATTTTAAATATAATTTCTTTACCTTATATTTGATATACATGAGTGTGTGTGTGAATTTAAATTAAAAAAGAACTAAATTAAAATTTTACCATACTTCTATTTTGCTGGATCCAAACATGTCCTTCATGACATGCAATATCAAGGGATCAAGAGGAGCTTTTGTCCCATATTGGCCTACATGTTTTGCATTTTCCCACCTTACTTCCTTTTCCCTCATTTATCACAATGTGGGTCTAATAAGTCCTGTTTTATTGTACAGCTTTGGGCCCTAACCCAATTTTCATTTTCCAAATTTTTTTTGAAAAATTTAATTCTGAATATGTTTATTGATAAATATGTTAGTAGAGGATTTAACTTTATTAATATAATTATTAGATTAAAAATATTCACTAAATTTCTTCTATTTGAAATATATATTATATAATAATAATTTCAAGATTAATTTTAAGATTTTACTTACTAGTATCTTTCTTGTAATTGGTTGAAACTTGAAAGAGTATAATGACTTATAAGGACACTAAAAAAAACCTATAATTTTAAATTCACACAAAAAGTTTCAAGAACTTCTAATGTCAAAAAAAGTTTCAAGATTTATCGTCAAAACATAATTAACACAAAGTCTCCTTTTTTCCCGTTGGGTGAGATCAACTGAATTAAGTGATGCCATCGTGTTCTATCATGCTTCATAACCCAAATGATTTTATTCCTTCCAAAGATTCACTTCATTCATAGCCAAAACAAGCTGGAAATTTGAAGCTCATCTTTCATCATCCAAAATAGACATATTCTCTTTACAGAAGAGCAATGCCAGAATAAGTATTGGACACACATAGTGAACCCACCTGTCTTCTTTCTCTTTCATTTATGGAAGTTTCAGTAAACACTAGAAAAAAAGGGTTTTGGCTTTCATGCTCTGTGGGCACAAAGTTCATGAGGTAGCTTAATTAGGGCAGGCAGATCCATTGATCTCTCTCTCCCACCACCATGTCTAAAGCCAACTTGCATTACCTGTAAAACTTACTCTATGTTCATGAACCTGTCACCATCATCATAACACATCCCCTACACTACCATCTTCATCCTAATAATTTAGCTGTTATCCAAAATATCATGAGACAAAAGGAAACAACATTTTGGCCAACCAAAAACTACAAGAATCCCATATCCCATCTCTTTTGACTTTGTTGACTTTTATAAAATACAAATTTTATCATTTCTACAATTTTCAAATTTCATCACCAGAAATCAAAATCTTAAATACCTTTATATCTCACAAGGGTAGAAACACGCCGTGATTTTTTTTTTTTCCTGTAAGCATTTTGAAGGGTGGGACAACTTGTCTAAGAATTTAAAAGTGATCCATAGTCTATACTCTCCACAATGCATTTGACTTAGCATGCCAGAACATAATAATACACATTTGCATGTATTACATCATTACAACCAGAGTGTTATACCATAATATGCCAAACGAGAGTTTAATTACAGCACAGTTAACCAAAATTATAAGTTTAAGTTCACTGGCTTCTATTACAGATCAAGTGGCAGAGCATAGAAGTAACTGTTTACTTTTACTCCTGAAATTAGTATGGCAAAATAGTAACAAAAGGTTGGTACAAAAAAAACCTCAATGTTCCATCTTAGGTTAAGAACCATTTAGTTAATTGCCTTGCCTGATGCTTCCGCCCCATGCAAGAAAGCTATCCTGCGAACTGAATTCCTAAAGGAACATGGAAACACATAATCCAAGAAAATTTAGTGCCTACGTATAAGATGAATTCAGGTGGTATTTGGTATGTGATGGAGTTTTTAAGTTTTCTAAGCACTTGGAAATTTATTTATAAGATGTTTGAGAATGACATAGGAAAATTTTCAAATTCATGAATTGTATATATACTCAATGATATAGAGATAGAATATTTTATATATCTCATGCTCGCAAGTATATATCTAATGCATAACTGTTGAAAACATGGAAATACCAGCTGACTTAGTCGAAATTCTGGAGGTGTATCACGCTCAAAATTGGGAGGATCAAGGACAAGATTTTGGCACTCTTCCAGATCCTTCTTCAGATGCTCCGGTCCCAGATGAGCATAAACCGAAAGACTGGGGCGTTCCTTGTGTTCTCCACTCTTCCCATCCCTGTCGGGAGATTGGCTCTGAAGGAAATCATCAACCAAAGACAGAGCTTCAACTAGTTGTTGTGAATCCAAAATATTCTGTGACTCGCTATCCCACCATTTCGAGTCTTCATCAGCACGATTTTCGTTGTTATCTGCACCTTCATTAGGGATAGTGTCATCCTTTGATAGATCAGTTTCCACATGCTCTTCACAATCAGCTTCAATTTCATATCCTACACAATCCATCTGAGGATTCTAGGTAGAAAATAGTACAAAATTGTTAACTTATTTCTTGGCATGGTTCAAATTTCACTAAACCATATCAGCAGTTTATTAAACTTTTGAACCAACACGAGGAAGATAAATGAAGCAAAAACACACTGTGTTAAGGTTAGAAGACAGAAACTCATTCTAAATACTACAACTTTCTGTTTCAGATTTTCCTTTCAAATAATTATCAACAATCATATACCTCTTCTTTTTAAATGCCATAAAAATAGGAAAAACAAGAAACAACAGTTTTACAAGATGTAAAATTTAATATAATATATTAAATTACAAAGAGGGACACCTTAGTACCTTGCCATCCGGGTAGAAAATATCATACATTCATACTAGTGATTATAATACAGAATAAATTTTGATTCTCCTTTATTATGAAAATGAAACTGATGGTTCAATGTATGAAAATGGGGTTTAGACTTCAATGTCGTACGAAATTCCTATAAATAAATATGTATACACTATGCCCCTTAATTTCAAAACTTCATTATCTGATACATAAACTTATAATACAAAAGTCCAAAAGCAAAACACACAATTTGAAATTGTTCATGACAAAAAGATAATTAATAATTATAAGCAGTATTTTACATGTTAATCAGAAAACGTAATTAAAGGCTTTACCTGAGGAATGAAACATGATTCTTGTTCTTGGTCAAGGTCAAGGTCTATGCATCGCCTTTCATTACGAGGAGGATCAGGGGTGACAGATTTGGGAGTGACTGGATCGACTTTTACAATTGTTTCTTCTATGGTTTCTGTGGCTTCAGGAATATCCAGTTCATTTTTATCACCCAATCTGACTTGCTGCTGCTGCTGGTAAAATACTTTAGAGATAATATACTCCCCATCTTTTTCATCCTCTTCAGTTCCCAGGTTATATTGATGCATAACCCAGTTAGTTTTCTCAGCCTTCCCTCCTTTAGCCATGCTCATATAGAGAACCATAATCTTTTTACAGCCTTTTTGTACCCCATCCAACATTACTGGCTTAGTCCTTCCAGTCTTGTGCCAACGAACATCACCAAAATCCTGACCAAGTATTTTTCGACGCTTTCTGGTGCCAGTATTATAAGCCTTGATTGCTCTGTGGAAGAAGTGGGAAGCACTTCCATCTTGCTTCACACCTAAAAGGTTTTTCATCGCAACTACGTAATTAAATTGAAAAACAATAAAGCATTCAAATTTGAGTAAACTCATGCTACCAACCTGGTAAAAATCGAGGATGTGTATAACAGATTCCATCCTCCACTTCAAGAGTAGTAATAAATTCATCGATGAAAGGATGAGGTTTTGAATTTCCTGCACCAACTTTTGCAAGCAAGTGCGAAATTATCTCTTGGTCAGATGGATCAAATTTCACACCTTTTGGTAATCCAGGCCACTCTTGTGTTACCTAATACAGAAAATTTTCAAACGTCATAAGCTCTCAAACTTCATGACATGTTTGAATTTTTAACTCAATAACACTGATCAAATTTCAAGACAGTTCAACGAAATCATATATAAAGAATTTGTAAATATGGAATAATGGAAAATAGCACCAACTAAAAGTAGATTTAATAGAAAACATTCAAGTAACACAAATTTAAAAAATGTCAATATGCATTCTTGAGGTCTGATATGGAAAGAAGCAATACTTGACAGTTGACAAACTATCTACAGCACACCAGATCAGAACGTAATGTAGAAGTTGTAATTAAGAGAGGAAGGATGAGAAGGAGAAGGGAAAATACAAGACTTCCATTACACTATAATAGTTAGGAGTACTAAAAATCACAAGAAACAAAAGTTTAACTAACATAGGGTCTATTATATGAGAATGAGATAAACAAATTGTTCATCCATATCCTGTAAGTATCAATATGCTCCTAAGTCCTAACTTAGTGGACAGTTCTGAGAAGGGACAATAAGAGAATTCCAGTGAAAGAGACTACTGCTGCAGCGAAAGTTAAGAGTTCTCTGATGTCCCATACAAACTAATCTATTGGATATTACTACTGTATAAGTACAGAAGACTTTCATTTCTCATATAAAAACAATCATGCAACGCGATACCACTAGCATCGCTTAATAAAACAACATAATATAGCAGCAAGATTGGATAAATATATTAAAAAATAATTATCAACACTTGATTAACAAATGAAAAACAATTAGAGGAGGAGATTGAGGCAAAGATGTGATATTGAACAAACCTCATAAGTCATAATATATGCAACAGCTTCACGGAACAAATGTTCATGCAGAATTTATTTGGAAAAACAAAAGCTTGGTAGAACAAAAACACACATACATCACTATTATCAATCTCGTGTTGACAGTTTGGGCAAGCTCTTGTAGGATTGCTTTTCCATACGACACTTTCAGGATTGCATGCTCCAGATGCACTCTTAATTTTGGTGGCAATCCTACTTTTGTCAACCAACCATGAAGGCCTGCATGAACAAGAGGGTCTACAGAATGTTACAAGTTCAATACAAAATAAAGTGTGAATAATATAATTAAAAAGAATAAAAATACAAGGATACAGTTAATCAACAGAAAAGGATATTATAAAATATCCCACATTCCCACTCCCTGCAATAACTGTGAATATACAATCTACTGTATAGATTCAGCAATTTTGTCAACATCAGCCTACAAAATTGTCCAGCTTTATTTATAACGTATCAGCATTCTAAACTCTAAATGTGCGATGGAGTTAAAACAAAGAACCAACAAGACCAAAAAGAGAGTGGATCATCTGAATTCAAATTTGGTAATATTTTTTTATACATTAACCCGTGGGCTCATGTACAAAGTAGCAAACTACAGAGGATCTGGACTTGACCAAAATAGCCATATAAAGCAAGAAGCATTTCATCTTCAGGTGCTGCATTTCCCTTCCCAAGCCTCAACCATCAAGAGTTCAAGACCGTATACATAGCATCAAATGAGCAAAAAGATGCAGAGAAAAATAAATCAATAAGCTCAACTTTTTACTTGCCAAGATGATCTGCCATTAAGAAAAACAATGAACATCCATGAAGATGCACACAATCTTAGAAAATAGAAATCCAACCAAAATACATAAAAGCTATCACTTTTCCTACAATACTAGCTAACCCCTTTTACAAGATAGAGATAAGTGATAAGTCACAAGCGAAGCACAATAACAGAATATTTCCCCTTCACAGAAGCAAAATAGCTACCGAAAGAGTACAAAAGACACTCCTTTTCTTCTTCTTTTCCTCTATTTATGATCTTCCAGTTGAGAAAACAACTAAACGATGTGAGTTTCATGCTTAAGAACAGTGAGCGAAACAAGAAAAACGAAGGGAAAAAGAAAAAGGTAATACATACCCAGCCATGGAGGAGCGATGACGACGACGCAAGTCAGAAATACAAAAGCATCAAACTTCTCTAAGGCTTCGCTTCTTCGTCTTCTCTCTGAGAAACTTCCGATTATGCCACCAACAAATAAATAGAAACTTTTTTTTTTGGGGGTTTATTTAAGCCCAAGAAACTAGAAAGAGAGTGTATCACTATCAATTAAAAATCCTCGTTCGGATTTCCATTTCTTAAAATTTTAATTTTATATGATTTTTCAAAATTTGAAAGTGGGTCACTGTTGTAGTGTTTTCTCCTGTACGTATCATCGTCACTGCACAAAGAAAAAGGGACGAAATTAGGACGAAATTGAAATATAATTTAGTATTTTATATTAAATTTGAGCGCGTACAACCTTTTTTTTTTCTTTTTCTTTCTGAACACGTTTGATTTGAGCCACGTGCACATGAGAGCATTGTGGATTTGTGGTGGACTACTGGGTATATGATTGTGAAAATTCCATTTTGTTCCTTTGTTCTTACAATTAGTTTCAAATTGATGTTTTATCTTTTCAAATTAGTTCTAAATTGGTCAAATTATGGTCTCAACGTTTGTACCAAGTTTAATATTGGTCATCAACGTTTCAAAAAGTTATTTTAGGTCCTCAATGTGTTTTTTTGGGTCAAAATTGGTCCTCGAGCGTAACTCCGTCTGGTTTTTTTTTGTTAAATGCTGATGTGGAAGGTTTGTGTGGCACACCCTTTCTCCTACGTGTCATATTTGGATGATATAACACCCTCTCTCACTCCAATTCAGCAAAACGACGCCATTTTGCATCACTTCTCTCTCACTCCAACTCAACAAAACGGCGTCGTTTTGCTAAGTTCGAGTGAGAGAGGGTGTCATATCATCCAAATGTGACACGTAGGAGAGAGGGAGTGCCACATAAGCCTTCCACGTCGGCATTTAACAAAAAAAACAGACGGAGTTACGCTCGAGGACCAATTTTGACCCAAAAAAAACGTTGAGGACCTAAAATAACTTTTTGAAACGTTGAGGACCAATATTAAACTTGATGCAAACGTTGAGGACCAAAAGAGTAATTTGTCCTTCTAAATTAGCCCTCCCGTTCAACTTTGTTGATTTTTTTCTTACTGCTTAGCTGAATACACTAAGGTATGTTCTTTTACAAGAAATCCCAATGGAAATAGAAATAGAAATAGAAATGGTGGGGTCCATCGGACCTCACTTACTTTTTCATTTTTTCATTTCCATCAACTTTAAAAAAAGAAAAGAAAAAAAATACAAAATATCTATTATACCCCTCTGATTTGACATGATTTGACACAATTATAACCCTCTTTTCTTTTTATTATTTTAATATAACGGGTAAAATGGTCATTTTAATACATTCTCTTTCCATTTCTATTACTAAACTTTTACTACTAAACACATCAAATGCATTCCGTTTCCATTTCCATTTCTAATTCTGCCTAATGAATATGCCTTAACTTTTTTATATGGTACTTTTATTGACATGACATATGACTCATTATTTTTTTTAGATATTTTCCTATAGAGCTTAGAATGACTGAGTGCATCAATATATAATACATAAAGCTATTCGGAATCTGAAACTAATATTATATATGTCATGTCATCATTTGTTATTAATAATTTAGATGATGTTAAATGTTAAAACTAAATCGATTTGTAATTTGAAACTTTTATGACAAAAATTGACTGCAAAATAAATTTGAAAATATTTTCAATTTTCATTCTAATATGTTATGTTCTAATGAGTTTGGTTTTTGATTTTCATTTTCTATTTTCGTTTCTTAAAACTAGTTCTTTTCTTTTAACTTTTCAATACTTTTTAATCTTAATTAGAACTAAATGATAATATTTATATAATGAAATAATTGACTTCCTTAAAAAATTATAAAACAATATTAGAAATTTCCTAAAAGTATAGTTTAAGGAGCCCGAAACAGGCCCAAACATTAGTAATGGGCCGGACAAGCTTCATCTATCGGAGCCCTATCCGGAAACCCACCCGATGATTACTTTCCAGTTCCGAAATTCCCCATTCTCGACTCAACCGAACTTCCTTTCCCAAACTCTCTAGAAAATCTCAGCATCGAACGCCGTCGTTCCGGTAGCCGGAGACACCATGAGCAGCAGCAAAGCAAGAAACTTCCGCCGCCGAGCCGGCGACGACGACGACGACGAAGAGGCCGGCGGCGGCGATGCCCCGTCGGCCATCTCCGCGAAACCCCCGTCGAAACCGGCTTCCTTGTCCGCTGCCAAGCCTAAAAAGCCGCAACACCAAGCCCCCAAGCTTCTCAGCTTCGCCGACGACGAAGAGAACGAGACGCCATCGCGTTCGAAACGGTCCGTTTCGGACAAGTCATCTTCTCGTCTGGGCAAGCCTTCGTCCTCTCACAAGATTACGGCGTTGAAAGACCGTATTGCTCAATCGTCGTCCGCCACCGCTTCTTTAACTTCTAATGTTCAACCTCAAGCTGGAACCTACACTAAAGAAGCACTCCGTGAGCTGCAGAAGAACACACGAACTCTGGCTAGCAGTTCTCGTCCTTCTTCGGATTCAAAACCCTCCTCCGAACCTATAATTGTATTGAAAGGCCTTGTGAAACCTGCTGAGCCAGTGAAACAAGTACAAGAATCAGAGTCGGAAGACGAGGAAGATGAACTTAAAGAGAAAAAGGCTGACTTCTTTCGCAGTGTTAAAGATGATGCACAGGCCAAATTGGCTTCGATAGGGATTGCAAATGGGAAGAACTCGTCTGGTTCTCTATTTCCCGATAAAGAGACCATAGAGGCAATTCGGGCAAAAAGGGAACGGCTGAGACAGGCACGACCTGCGGCACCAGATTTTATCTCGTTGGATGGAGGAAGTAATCATGGTGCTGCTGAAGGGTTAAGCGATGAGGAACCTGAGTTCCGGGGTAGAATTGCCTTGCTTGGGGAGAAAATGGATGGGGGAAAGAAGGGTGTCTTTGAGGATGTAGATGAGAGGGCCATGGATATACGCGTGAAGGATAGTGGAGTGGTTGATGATGATGATGATGAGGAAGAGGAGAAGATGTGGGAAGAAGAGCAGTTTAGAAAAGGATTGGGAAAAAGAATGGATGAAGGGTCTACTACTAGAGTGGGCAGCAGTGATGTTCATGTGGTTCAAGCTGCGCAACAGCAAAAATTTGTTCCCTCAGCTGCGACTGTGTATAGTACAGCTCCAAGTGTACCAGTAATTCCTAACATAGGAGGAGCAATGGGGGCATCGCAGGGCTTGGATGTGATGTCCATATCTCAACAAGCTGAGATCGCAAGGAAAGCTCTGCAAGATAATGTGAGAAGGCTTAAGGTATGAACAACTTTTAAGTTTTAACAAGATCAAACTAGTACAAATATTAAATTTTATAGGTATAGGTTTTCTGTTTGGTAAATTTAATATGATCATACCTTGCTTCAAACTAAGCATTATGGAATTGAGTTATATAAACTTTGTGAATCTTCTTGAATTTACATTTATTTCATGAGCAGCTTGTATCTGAGAAATGGTTCATGGAATTTTTTTTTTCTAGGACTATTCCATGTGGTATTTAAGGAATTTCTTATGGTTTAGATTAATGGATCTCTCTAGTGCCTCACCTTATACAAGTATAATGAGTTGGGAATTTTGAAGGGCATCCCTTACAATGGTGAGAAGTGAGGTTGGAGGCACTAGTACAGGCCTAAATTTAGTCCCCATTTGCTCCATTTTTTTTGGCCGTTTAGCCTTGGGTAGCAGGACTGTGCACTTACAAGAATCATAGCAAAAATACTAGCTAAACCTGCAACGCAGTGCTGAAAAACAACCAGAAAAGAAACAGCAGACACACTAAAAGAAAAGAACATAGGTTAGCATTTGAGAGGCTAATCACTCTCTCAAGACCTGTCCCAAATCTTTCCTGACCTTTTCCACCCTCCTCCCTCACTCTTTATAAGTGCCCCGCGAAAATATAACACGTGTCTTCTGCCCTACTTGCCAAAAGTCCAAAACCATTACATAACAACCTACCATATCTTTCCTAAACCTTCTAGAATATTGGGTTCCATCACACTGTCAGGTCAATTATTCCTCACAGTGAAGTTCTTAAGATGGTCGGCCCACACTGAGGAGATGGCCGAATTTGCCATCTGATTTTTATCTTAAATTGCACATCCGTCTTTACAGCCATTTATGATATTGTTACTGCAATAATGAATACAATTGAACCCCACCACGAAGTGATTAAGGAGAAAATGCCTTTAGTCCTTTACTCTATTTATCTTTATTTATTTAGATTCTCTAAAAGATTGTGCAATGATTCTAGAGTAGAAGTGTTCTTGAAGTGTGCTTTCTCATAAAAACTAAGTGGCTGTGAGGTACCACGTTCTTGGTTCTCTTGAAGAGAATTCACTAACATCGAATGGAGTTGTAGAAGCTGTCTTGTCATCAAAACTTAGGCCTTGTTTGATAACAGTTTTTGAAAACTGTTTCCTGTTTTTAAAAATAAAAGAATTAAAATACTTTTGATTTCAATCATTGTTTTTAAAAACTAAAAAACAGAAGTGTTAAATAAAAAAACAAGAACAAAAAAAAAGTTGTTTTGAACTGTGTTCTTTGGTTTTGATATAAAAACACGGAGAACACACATGGGAAACAGTTTTCATTAATGGCTTTCTGGTAATTTTATCAACATCATCCTCTTGTACCATGATATGTCACTTCACTGTCATCAACATCATCTTACACCATATTTCCGTTTTGCTTTTTCATATTTACGATTTCTTCTCCTCTTCTTTGTGTAAGATTTTGTCCAAAAACTATATCTTGATTTTTTGGGAAAAAAGTCAAGCAGTAATGAAAGAAAAAAGCTAACTAAAATCTTGTGTTTTTAAATTGTTTCTAGAACAAGTAAATCAAACAAGTTTTTTTATTTGTGTTATTCCAAAACTCGTTTTTAAAAATAGTTTACAGAAGTATTTTTAAAAACAAAAAACTAAAACAGTTTTCAAACAAGGCCTTAGTCTTCTTGAAATATTCACTTTGGCGTTACTAACTCATGCAGGGGTGGTGCTATGATGGGGATGGGGATAGTATGGGATGTCGGATGTCCTAGTATGAGCTACCCAAGGGCCAAGTCCTACCTCAAGTAGTATAGGATGCTTGGCGGGGTACTTAAGTGGGTTGGTTCTTCCCTCTCAACGTTTAGTTTTTGAGGGAGGGTTCTCAGTCACTTGGGTTCCATCCGTAAGAAATCCATTTCAATGGTCCTATCCTATTGTACCAAAAGTTGCCGATGGTCAGATGATACTGCATTTAAAGGAAATTGCGAACGAAGTTCCGCTATATGTTCTGGAGGATTGTAAAATATGGTTATTGAAAGATAAGAATGGATACAGTTGTGGTTGTGGAAGGACCAATAAAACGCTTTCTTTCTTATTTAGATTTGAGGAGAAAAAGAATACAAAACCATTTTGGGGTTTTCTTTGGCGGGGAAAGGGGAATTTATTTTACAAGTCATAGAGACAAGTGGACAGTTTGGTATAACTTACTCTAGTACTGAGTTATGTCTTAAGTTCCTTAGCCAATAGGGCATTTTGTCTGGGGAGTGTTCTTCAAATTTCGATTTTAATTGGTTGATTGTGTCTGAGTAATTGATTATTTTATTATTACCACTTTACCATCATATTTATACAGTATATGCATAGATAAAAGCATTCTTTCATATGGCTATACAGATAGAACTACGAAAATTTTCTTGGATGCGAGAATATTCTGATCTGTCTTTTCTAACTGATTGGTATTTCTGTATATATTTGGTAATTTTTTGTTATTTTTTCTTTACCGTGACAGGAATCTCATGGAAGAACAGTGTCTTCATTGAATAAAACTGATGAAAATTTGTCTTCCTCACTGTTGAATATTACTGCTCTTGAGAGCTCGTTAGCGGCTGCTGATGAGAAGTATAGGTTTATGCAAAAGCTCCGAAGCTATGTTGCAAATATATGTGACTTTTTACAGGTAGCTATATTTTTTGCTTGCTTATGTCTTTCAAGTTTGAGTTTGTCATCCTGTATGGGTGAACTGATTGGAGTGTTCTTAATATTTCTGGGTTCTTTCTCACCTCATACTTGTTACTAAATAACTTATATTTTCTTTCTATCCTGTTTTCCACTGTGTGTTTTGAGAAACTTTTCAAGAAAACAATGAGTTAAACTAATGCCTTTTTATGGGATGTCTGGCTGGAGTAAAGTGCTTGTAGTTTTGAAAATTCTTCCTTTATATATAAAAGAAAATTCTTCTCTGTCCTGAGATCTGTTATGCGATAAGATTGCATTATGAAATCTTCATGATTTTAGACTTCAGAGTTGGGGGTTTAGTTGGGTGTCTCTGTGGGCTATAGAACAGTTTCTCCTTATTTGGTTCTAAGACTTTGGATGGACAAAGGAGCACAGAAATATTTGGCTATGCACAGTTTTCTTTGAGATTTGAATATTTGTGTTGAGCTGAATGCTTGTAGTTTTAAGGCATTCTCTATGTCATTAAATGTATTAAGGGCTAGGATAATGTTTGTGGCTTCTATCTACTGGTGGCAGTTATGATCTATAAGCCAATAACAGCTACAAACCCAGCTTTATTACAACCCAAGAACTCCAAACATTTTAGGTTCATGAATAATGTGTTGGGTCATTAGGTAGGTTTATCAAGCTTGGGTTTTAACTTTTAATTTGTTAACCCATTCTTCATAACTTCATTTACTCACTCTCTATCACTCTATGATCATGAAATCTGACAATAGAATTAAAATCAATGAAATGTATTTTAGACCTAAGTCTAAATCTGATCACAACAAAGGGTTGGGTCTAACCTACAAAGTTTTTAAAATGAAGAATATATTATAACCCATGCAAACACAATCATTTTCCTCCAACACTTTAGTATCCATCTCGGGCTTCTTTTTTTTTAAAAGCAAGTGTCTCTCTTACACTAAAACTAGGTTTTTTCCCCCTGCATGTTTACATTTTCTTTTTCTTTTGCTTTTGGTCCTTCCCTAAAGAAGATCTACCATCCTCGTCATTTGAACTTTTCTTCCTTAATGTAGTTCATTTATGAAAATTACTATAAAAAAAATGTTCTTTAATGAAAAAAAAAATCATACATTTAGGATATGAAGGATCCCCCAGTAGAATTGATTGTCTGCATTCTGCAAAGAGCCTGGACCTAAACATGAAGCGCCAGGTGGGAGGATAAGAAAATGATCACAAGCTACTACATATGGAAAACTCAAAACCAACATTTAATTTGAATTGTTGAAAGTTGAAGAGTGAGTGATTATGTGTCTAGCTAGCCATCATCTCACTAATTCTATTAGGTTCAGGCCCTGATTAAAAATTCATGGAGTTCATGAGAAGTTCTTCTCAGCCTCTTCTTCTGATTGCCTGCCATCTTTCTTGTTCATTCTGTCCTCCTTGACATTTAAAAGATCCTAGATGAAAGAGGAATATATATATTTTTTCATTGTATCCCGTTGCCTTAGTCATCAATGGTCATATGGTTTAAAGCAACATTTCTTACAGGATTTTTTTAAAAATGTTTTCCTGGATTAAACTCTTGAAATTTAAGTGCCTGCTTGTCCCTTGCTCCTGTTTCTTGATGTGGGATTATGGGGTATCATTGATTAAGCTGTAACTTAAGATTTTTCTGTAACTTTTACTTTCAGCATAAAGCTCCTTACATTGAGGAACTGGAAGAGCAGATGAAGGGACTTCATGGAGATCGTGCATCAGCAATCTTTGAAAGAAGAAACACTAACAATGATGATGAAATGAAGGAGGTAGAAGCATCTGTGAAAGCTGCGATGTCTGTTTTCAGCAGGAAAGGTAGCAATACAGAACTTATAGCTGCTGCTGCAAATGCAGCTCAGACTGCGTCTACTGCTGTAAGAGAACAAAGAGATCTTCCAGTGAAATTAGATGAATTTGGCAGAGATTTAAATCTTGAGAAGCGAATGAAATTGAAAGCACAGGTTGAGGATCGTCAACGTAGGAAACTTCGGGCATTTAAGTCTAATAAAAAAGCTTACATGGAATTAGATGATCATAAAATAGAGGGTGAATCAAGCACTGATGAGAGTGATAGTGAGAGCCAAGCGTATCAGTCACAACGTGATATGCTGCTGCAGACTGCTGATCAGATTTTCAGTGATGCAGATGAGGAATATGGCCAACTTTCTTTGGTCAAAGATAAATTTGAAGAGTGGAAAAAGGAGTATTCGTCAACCTATCGTGATGCATATATGTCATTGAGTCTTCCATCTATCTTCTCTCCATATGTGAGGTTGGAGCTTTTGAAGTGGGATCCACTCCACAAGGGTTCAGATTTTCAAGAGATGAAATGGTATTGAACCATTTAATTTATTTTTGACCTGTTTATGATACTATGACTATTTATAGTTTTTCAGAGGCATGATTGATTGTGTCTATGTTGCATTCACATTTTCCGCATAGACTGCTCCCTAACCCGATTATAGATATATGCATATCATGTGGCTACCTCTTATCTTCCGCTTATTTATATTGTATTTAATTCGTTCTCTTAATTTTTTAGGTATAAATTGTTGTTTACTTATGGTTTGCCTGAAGATGGAAAAGATCTTGTGCATGATGATGGTGATGTCGACCTTGAACTTGTCCCTAATTTGGTGGAGAAGGTTGCACTTCCTATTCTTCAGTATGAAATTTCCCATTGCTGGGACATGCTCAGTCTACAGGAAACAGTTAATGCCATTGCTGCTACAAAGTTGATTGTACAACATGTCTCTCACGAAAGTGAAGCTCTTGCAGATCTATTAGTTTCCATTCGCACACGTTTGGCTGATGCTGTTGCTAATGTTATGGTATGCTCAGAAGTCAGAACTTACAGGCTTTCATTTACATTTTAGGCACTCACAGCATTGTCAATGATGGCTGCCATTTTGCCCTGGCATGGTAGATTTTTAAGAAAATGTTGTGGAGGTTCCATGGCATGGTGGATTTACGTGGCACCATCATGGTGTTTGCTATAATAAAGTTGATGCCATGCATATATTCCTTCTTAGTTGCATTTAATTTGATTTTCATCATTAGTTTTATCACGAGACAGACTTGTGTGATTTTTTCTAATCTTTTCATGCGGGTTTGTTGGATTTTTGTAAATGTTTTTTATGATGGCAGACTTTTTAAACAAAACACACCTTACTTTTTCTTCATGCCTTTTGCAACGTATTAAAAGGCTTCCATGCATGTACATGACAGCAGCCATGCTATATGCCATGGCAGTTGTTTTGGCTTCCTACTATTTACCATGCACCATTGACAACACTGGGCACTTCTACTCAAAAGTTCATTTGCATGTCTACATTTATTTATAGATATAGATATCTGCTTTGTGCATGTTGTGTTGGTCTGTATGAAGATGATTTTTTAGACATATTAAGCTTGTAGGTGCAAGAGTTTGTAAAGCATTGTATGAATAAAATTTTCTTGTCTATTTCTTAGGTCCCAACATGGAGTCCACTAATACTAGCTGCTGTTCCAGATGCTGCACGAGTTGCAGCATATCGATTTGGTGTGTCTGTTCGATTATTGAGAAATATTTGTCTGTGGAAGGATGTTTTTGCAATGCCAGTATTAGAGAAGCTAGCTCTTGAGGAGCTTTTGTATAGAAAAGTTCTACCTCACTTTCGAAGCATATCAGAAAATGTTTATGATGCAATTACAAGAACAGAAAGGATTATTGCTTCCCTGTCTGGAGTCTGGGCTGGCCCAAGTGTTATTGGAGACAGGAGGTATGTTGATATTGGATTGTTTTTATGTATGGTAATTGTATTTATTGCCTTCGGAAATATTTTGTTCACATTCTCGAGTCTTTTGAGTCAAGTCAGTTCTGCTTTGCCTACTAGCCAATAAAATAGTTGCAACTATCAATTTGCCCCAAATACATAAGAAAATTCAAAAACAGAAGATACATGATCAACTACTCATTTACTTTTGATGGGATTTAACCACCAAAAGAGAATAGTTTAATGAAAAAGAAAAGCCAAATGTTATTTCTTTTTCTTCATTTTTTTAATTGAGGTTTCCCTTGCTCAGCTGACATGGCTGGCTATTTGCTAATTCTTTTTCTCCTCCAAATATTGATACTCTCCACTTTTATGGTCTAAGCTTCTTGCAAATATATTGGAAAATTGACAACAAGACTACAAATATCTCCTGTAAATCGAGAAACTATGAGGGCTAAATAATGAACTTTAAAAGTCTGAATTAATTTATAAAGGTGGATAAATTACAGTGACTGTTGAACGTGTCTAGTCTTATTATATGTATGCTGAGTTTAAGTTTATTTATTGTTTTTCGGCTGGCATTCTGACGTTTTTGCTGCCTCCCCTCTTATAATGTGTAGCCACAAGTTGCAGCCGCTGGTGGATTATGTGCTGTCGCTGGGAAGGATTTTGGAGAAAAGAAACATAGCTGGTGTAACGGAAATTGACACAAGTCAACTTGCTCGTCGATTGAAGAAAATACTTGTTGACCTTAATGAATACGATAATGCTAGGAACATTGCTAGAACCTTCCATCTCAAGGAGGCATTGTGATTTGTGAGTTCAGAGGGCTTTCTCATGTCCATTGTATGTGATCTGTAGAAATCTCCCTGGCCATCAGTTTAGTGTTCTTCTGAAGTGGACATTATGACACAGCAATTTAACCTCTTATGCCAAACCTTTATGTGGAGTATGCATTACAATGGCATATGGACCTTCAAAATTACCGAGGCTTCTCTCTCCTACTGTCGAGAGGTAAGTGCAAGCTCTTACATTAACATATATGTACTCTATCATATCAATGGCTTCTATAGAGATCTTTCTGTCACCAAGATGATAGAGTTTTTCCAGGAACCATAAATGCATATTTCCCACTCTTGGGTTTTTGGAGGGAGGTTTTCATATTTGCCATTGTTTCTTCAGTGGGGGTCAACGGAAAAGAAATGTTGTAAAAATTTTGCATGGATAACATCTTCAGTTCATGTCTCTAATCAATTCTTGGTAAATTTGAGTAGTGGAACGTTACTGGCAGAGTATTCACATGAACTAAACTAAAAATTCCTTGAATGATGTAAGCACTTGAACGAATTCTTTATCTAGTCTTTTCAATTGCCAAATCCTTAGCAGTTTTCAGAAAGTTTACTGGAAATGCTACTTGTACTATAGAACAAAGATGTGGAAAATCCTACATAATCTCAATGTGTGTAATTAAAAAAATAAAAAAATAAAATATTTTATACTCTTTGATTTGATACAATCAAAATTGTCAAAGTCTAGATTTTAAGTAAAATCGTATCGTAGAATTGTAAGATTTTACCTATGATAAAATCATAAGAATTTTTTATGTTTTATATATATATATATATATATATATATATATATATATATAACATAAGTACCTAATTAGTAAATCACATACAAAATTAAATATGAAATATAGTGATGCCGCTATGTAATACTCGTTCATTTGCAACATATATATGTATGTTAGTTAAAACTTAAAACAATTCATTTATTGTAGAATGAATAAATTAAATTAGTAGTATAATGTAAGTAATTAATATACTTGAGCAACAATAGTAACGTCTAGAGTGGAATTCCTAAAGGACAAAAAGCTAATGCTTTGATGTAATGACATTCAATTGTTATGGTAATGACTAATGACATCAAAAAATGGGTAGGGTTTGTGATTGGGCTGGGGCATGGTCTGTAGATTATTTTTTTAACATCAAACAAGTTTTTTTTGGGCTGAGGTAAAATCGTAAAATCGGAGGTAAAATCGTTGATTCCATTGATTTCACCCGATTTCATCGTGATTTTACTCCAGTACGATTTTACCTACGATTCAACTCGATTTTAGTAGGTAGAATCGTAAAATCGTACGCTTTTACGATTTAAATCGCGATTTTGACAACCTTGGATACAATCATAATTTTTTTTATTATTTTAATATAAGGAGTAAAGTGATAATTTTAATACATTTTTATTCTATTTTTATTTTTACCTTTTACTAATAAACATAACAAAAGTATTTTCTCTTTTTTTTCTTTTTTCTTTCTCTTTCTGCGTAAATAACGTATCCTATAATTTAGGGTCTTTTCCCCTCACTTTTATATTATCTATACTGAGAATCTAATAATTTTAATATATAGATTAAATATGGGAAAAATAAATTTTTTTGAAGCTATATATTGAAGCATAGATAAAAATACAATGTATCAAGATTGTGATGTAATACAGATGGTTAGCTGTCTGTGTTTTTAAAATTTTTACTTTTTTAACTCAATTTTTGAAAAAATAAAAATAGAGAATTATCTGTTAACAGTCTTATCTTTTATCCCACTAATGGACTGTTCTGGTCATTAATCCTGTCACAAAAAGAATATATATATATATATATATATATATATATATATATATATATATATATATATATATATATATATATATATATATATATTTTATATGAAATTAATATATATACACATGAATATCTTTTCCTTTTTTTACTTAAAAGGTAACAAAAACTATTTTTTATTAAAAATAAAATAAAAATCTATTCTACATGCCAATCGACTACTATATATATATATAAAGATCCGTGTGCCTATGCATGTTATTTTGTGTAATATATTTTTTAAAAAATATGATATCACATACTTGATATATTTTAAGATAACAAAATAAATAAATAATGCATTGAAAGTTATTTACTTCATCTCTTCTTCTTCTTGTGATAATTATTATTTTTACGGTGTCTCTTATGATATTTTAAATTAAAAATATATATATATATATATTATGATTATTTTTCAAATATATAAAAAAATGGGAGATAGAGATTTTCAGGTTTTGCATCACATAAAGATTAAAGATATTATAATTTTATTTAAAAAATACTTAAATAGTAATTCATTTAAAATATCATGCAAATGACTGGTGTATATGATTGAATTGGCCTACTCAATTATGTGCGAACATGATGATCTATCTTAATAAATTTCTGTCTAGGAATATGAAAAAGATAGATTCCTAATTAAGTTGGTGAGGTTTTCTAAATACATCTAACTTCTCTGTCTCTAGAAAATACTATATTTTCCAACAACAACAAAAAAAAGAAGAAAATACTATATCTAAACATAGACGCAGAAAATTGTATGATAAAAATATGTAAGATAACTTTGAAAATGCTTCATAAAATTAATTAGACTTAAAATTTTAATTAATTATATTCTTGGCTTGTTTTCATTCAAATTAAAAATATTTTAGAGTATACACTTGATTATTCTTTTTTTTTACAATACTTATATTTTAATTAATAAAAGTTAATATCAGTTTGGTTAATATATAACTGTTATTTAATTTTATAAATTTTTTTTCGAACGTTGGTTATTCCATAAAAAAATAACCATTTTGTTATTATACAATACTTACGATTATGATACACTAATTAACTTTTGTTATTATACAATACTTATGATTATGATACACTAACTTCTGAAAAGCCATAATATTTGAAAAGATAATAAATTAAAGAAAAAAATGTCTAAACAATGTAATATTGTAATAAGATTTGGTAAATGGTTATAATCGAAGACCCATATTAGAGGGTTGGACTTTTAGCAAAGGATTTGACTTTTTAGGAAAGTTGATTTAGATGAAATTTGATTCTTGGCCATTGAATTATTGGTTAATTTACGATTTAGTCCCTAAATAATAGGTATAGATGATTTGATCCCTGAAAAATCATATTGTCAAGTATTTAATCCTTGAGATATTAACCGTTATCTTACCAAGTGATGTGGCCGTTAAATGTTAAACGTGTCACTGTTATATCGCCGCTTTTGCTACCACATATGCTTTGTCATCTTACTATTTAATAATTAAAAAAACAAGAAAAACACAAAAGGTCTATATCCTAATATTAGGACTAACGTAACGTCTTCTAAACTAAATAGTTGATAAATAATTCTTCAAGGATCAAATAATCTATTTTCATTATTCAAGGGCGACTAAATTGTAGGTTGACCAAAAGTTACTTCAAAACTTTGAAACTTTACTTCAAAACTTTTGTTCATACTTGTTCTAAGTCAAATAAATTAAATTATAATTTTCTATTGAAATTTATTTTGATTATAATAATTAAAATATAATATTTATATGATAAAATGATTTACTTCCTTAAAAAATTAATGAATACTAACTAAATGCTATAAAATAATAAATTAGATTTTACTCAATAATAAAAAAACAAAACACATCTTATTAAATTACAAATAAAACACTATTGTATGTGCATCATATTAATCAAATGATTAAATTAATTGGGAATTGATACTTTGAAGTAGTGAGCAACTTAGGGTTTAAGAAGTCAATACTTAAAGGGAGCACAATAAGAGAGAGAGAGAGAGAGAAATAGGCAAATAAGACGTATTTGTAAGTCTAAGAAGTAGTCTATTTTGTTGTTGTTCGGTTATGTTATCCGGTTAGTTATGATTATAATCGTGGGTAATTAGTCAAAAAATTATGGTCAAATTTTTAACTACGGTTATTTATCGATTAGCCACAATAATAACTGTAACTAAAATTGAATAATACTACTAAAAAAACATAGAATCCGAATTCGATACGCCCATGATACACAATCAAACTAGTTAAGCCATAGTATTATCAAATATATATTTCAAACCTCTTCAATCCAATATATATATATATATATATATAGAGAGAGAGAGTTACTTTTATATTTATCAACAACTCACGAATGAATGGTGTAAATACTAGTAGTGTACTATATCTTCATTTTATATATTTATTTTTCTACTCATATATAATATGTTCATTTTATTTTTTTATAGGAGAGAATTCAAATTCCTATTAGACCAACGAGGAGTTAAGTTTAGTGAAAAATAATAATCTCTTATATATATAATATTGCCTCTATATATTAAAAAAATACATGTAAATTAAAACCAAACAAAAACAATCGCGATTAGTAACAAATGATAAATAGATTCAAAATTGCAATTCAATCTAATTTTGAAACATTAAAATCTCAATTATAGCATGCATTAACCCTTATTATAACCATTTGTATTATATTAAATGCCTTGATTTGCTCGTATACGTTGAGATTGAGAAGTAGCTGCAAATTAACGTTTCAACTTTCTTCAACCACCCACAACCCCTTTGATATCCCAATTTTAATAATTAATCTTTATTTTATTTTTAAATTTTCATTGTATTTTTTTAATCCATCCTTACTAATGCTATAGTTTTCTATATAAACCAACCTACTATTATCTCTTCCCTTCACATTTGAACTTATATATATTGTCTTTCTTCTTTTTAGCTTATACATCACAAATTATCTTAAGATCATCGTCACCACCCTACTGCCAAACATGACCAACGAAAAAAGTCGAGTTCTGATAATCGGAGCCACAGGATTCATCGGCGGATTTGTGGCGAAGGCTAGCCTCGATGCCGGTTTTGATACCTTTTTGCTAATTCGGCCGGGACCGATCGCCACTTCTAAGGATGCCCTAATCAAAGGCCTCGAAGAGAAAGGAGCTATACTCATTCATGTAAGTACTACTAATTAATTGGAAATTTTTGTCGAATATTACATAATGAACAAAATAATTCTATATGGGAATGTAAATGAGTGAAAATGACTCATTCATCACGAGTTTAATCTTTAATTTTGAGTATGAAGTAGATCAATTCTCTTTAAATTAAGTTAACGAAGTAATTAATCATCGTGTTTCGGCCAAAACAAAAAGAGTTTTATATTTTCTATTTTGAGAGATGTATTAAAACTTACATTCCCCAGTTGACTTACATTGTTTAATTTATTTTATAGTATAAAATTGTGTACTTACATAATAATATGATATATTTATTAATATATATATATATATATATATATATATATATATATATATAGGGAGTGATAAATGATAAGGAATTGATGGAGAAAGTATTAAAGGAGCATGAGATAGAGATTGTAATATCATTGGTGGGAGGCACAAACTTGCTGGACCAGCTCATCTTGTTGGAGGCCATCAAGTCTACTCAAACTGTCAAGGTTATTTATATATTACTATTTCTCTTTAATTCTCTTTCATTCCTCTCTTCTATGTCTCTGTATATATATTTATATATTGGCCGATGTAGATTGGTATAATTGGTCAAAGATTCAAAGAAAAGTTTTCGCTCTATATCAAAAATCTGTCTTCTATTCCAAGATTGACAAATGCAACTCTTTAAAGTTCAAAATGTCTTCTTATCAATTTGTTACTTTTTTTGTTTAATTCAATTGTCAAAGTTATCTGACCAAAAAAGATATTGTTTAAGTTATATATATATATATATATATATATATATATATATATAACGTGTGCATCGCATGAATATAAAAATAGTGTTTAAAAAAACCAAATGTGTAATCAAATAGCGACAGCCTTAAAAGTCAACGAAGACTTTCATCCATTCATTTTTTAGTAAATCTATTTTTTGGTCTTCCCTGAAAAACAAACATTTTGGCAAAAATAAATGATTACAATATGGTTTTTAGTCCTCCATAAAAGATTATTACGTTAATTAATTTGTTAGTTTCTAAATTATTAGTAGTTAACGACCTTGATGATATATTGATATGTTAAATATTAATATAGTAACGTTAAATACTTGATTGATCCATAAAAAGAAAATGATTGTGTTCAAAAAGTATTTAATGTCATTATATGTAATGTATTATGATTGTGCTATTTTTTTCGTGTTATAAGTATTGTTGATTAGGCGTTAATTAAAAAAAAGACCTATATTAATAGGATAATATTTAACGGACGGGCCACATTAGTTGAGTGATTAATAATTTATCTAAAAGTTTATAGTTCAAAACCTCAAATTGGTCTTTTATGTTTGCACGAAGTTTCATATTGGTCCTTTTTGTTTCAAAAAGTTCAAATTGGTCCTTTATGTTTGCAAGAAGTTCCAAATTGGTCCTTCTGTCCAAGTCCGTTTATTTTTTAAGTTAAGTGCTGACGTGGCATGCTGACGTGGATACACTATCTCTCCTACGTGTCAATTGAAGCTGATGTGGCATGCCACGTCATCGTCACGTCATCATCCAATATCATATGTGCTGACGTGGCAGTGGCAGTGACGTGGTGCTGACGTGGCATGATACGTCAGCTTAGATGGACACGTCAGCATGCCACGTCAGCACTTAACTTAAAAAATTGACGGAAGTGGACGGAAGGACCAATTTGAAACTTCTTGCAAACATAAACGACCAATTTGGACTTTTTGAAACATAAAGGACTAATATAAAACTTCATGCAAACATAAAGGACCAATTTAGTATTTTGACCAAGTTTATATTGATTTCAAATTAGTTTTTGTTTTAAATCAGCAAGTCTATCACCAATTTAATCATCATTAAAATAACACCCCAACAACCGATAACGATTGAGTGTATCAAAGATGGAGATAAAAGTTTAGTACTATCGTATTATTGAACTTCAGTGCATCCCTTTAATAATGTAATGCCATTTGTAAATATTAATAAAAATTCACATGAATTAGAACTCACCTTGAACGGATTAGGAACCAACTGATTGAAGGGATGTACTGAAATTCAGAACTACCGTACCACTGAACATCTCTACTCGAAAGATGGGTATTGAATATTAATGTGTGATTACGTAATTAATTGAGGAATTTAAAAATGATGATGATTGGCATAATTAATTAAATTGCAGAGGTTCTTGCCATCAGAATTTGGGCATGATGTGGATAGGGCTAGCCCAGTGGAACCAGGATTAAGAATGTATGAAGAGAAGCGTTTGGTAAGGAAAGGTGTGGAAGAGTGTGGGGTACCCTACACCTACATTTGTTGCAATTCTATTGCTTCTTGGCCTTACTATGACAATACTCATCCTGCCGACCTTCCTCCACCCTTGGATCACATGCACATCTACGGTGATGGTTCTGTCAAAGGTAATATATATATATTATATATTAGAGGGTTTTAGATATACCTACTTGCATGTCATTTTTTTTTTAATTTTTTAAATATAATATAAAATTATTATTTGTTCTTAAAATCAAAATAAACTATCATTATCTATATTTTTTACTTTCTCTCTCCCATTATTTTTTCTTATTAGATATTCTAATTTTTTTTAATTAATATTTTGAGACATTACTGATAAGAAGACTCAACAGCCAAGTTAATATTTATTTTTCTTTTAATTTTTTTCGTTAAGTGCTGAGGTGGACAAATCATTTTTCTTACATGTTCATTTAAGCTGACATGTTACTCCACGTCATTGCCACGTCATCTTCTAATTCATTATTTGTGATGACGTAGCAATGATGTGGTGATGACGTGGCATGACACGTCAGCTTAAATGAACATGTCATCATGCCACGTCAGCAGTTAATTTAACAAATTGACGGACTTGGACGTAAAGACCAATATAAAACTTGTGTACAACATAAGGAATCAAAATGAGCTTTTCACCTTAAAAAAAATTAACAAGTTTTATAATTCTCGTTTGATTAAATTATATTTATTTCCACACATAAAATTGTCTATATCTATAGGTGTTTATATATAGAATTTACTTTCAACTTTTATGATTAAAGAGAGTGTATATATAAGGTCAAAACTCCAAATTGGTCCTTTGCACGAAGTTTTATATTGGTCCTTTATGTTTCAAAAAGTCTAAATTGGTCCTTTATGTTTGCAAGAAGTTCCAAATTGGTCCTTCCGGCCAACTCCGTTAATTTTTTAAGTTAAGTGCTGACGTGGACACACTATATCTCCTACGTGTCAATTGAAGCTGACGTTGCATCGCCACGTCATTGCCACGTCATCATCCAATATCATATGTGATGCCGTAGTAGTGACATGGCATGACACGTCAGCACGCCACGTTAGCACTTAACTTAAAAAATTGACGGAAGTGGACGGAAGGACCAATTTGAAACTTCTTGCAAACATAAAGGACTAATTTAGACTTTTTGAAACATAAAAGACTAATATTAAACTTCGTGCAAACATAAAAGACCAATTTAGAGTTTTGACCGTATATATAATAAATAACATAAATTAATCGGATGCATGCCAACTAGGTTGGATCCTAAAAGCTAGGGCCAGTACTTGAAATTACATGATATATAAATTCTCCATATTAGGAGAGTTGTCCCATATTTAGTGTCTAATATTACTTTCTTTCTTTTTTTTGAAAAGTCTAATATTACTTTTTTATATATATAATATAATATATAAAATAGTAGGTACTTGGTAGATACATATAAATTAAATATGAATGTGATTGTGAAGAGGTTATTACGTTGTTGAGTAGTAAGTGCATGCATGCAGCCTACTTCGTTGATGGCAATGACATTGGGAAGTTGACAATGAAGGCTGCTAATGACATAAGAACAGTGAACAAAATTGTTCATTTCCGACCACAACATAATTGTTACAACATGAACCAGCTTGCTTCTTTGTGGGAAAACAAAATTGGCCGCACAATCCCTAGAGTTACTATCTCTGAACATCATCTTCTTGCCAAAGCTGCAGGTTCAATTTTCATATATATAATCCCATCTAAATTATATTTACATTGTTAAATTAAAGGATTATTAAATTTACATGAACTACACCAATGCCATATATATATACATATGTGCCATAAATGTTATAAGAGGTATGCCTTCTTTTTAATAACCATGCATCAATTCTCGGATTTGATCCTAGATAAATGAGAATTGAACGTTATCTGTTGGGATTGTTCTTAAAGGTGTCAAAATATGTTAAGTCTTACGGGTCAGTCTAACTCAGTTATAATAAAATAAGGTCAAAGCAGGCTAGCTAGATGTTTTGAGTTTTGACAGCTTTAGTTGTCTTCAACATCAGTACTTAAGAGATTAATCATCACGCCAACTCATAATAAATACGTTAGTAAAAAAACAATTTTACATTAGTACTAAAACAACATGCTGGGTTCATTTAGCTAAATAATTTGAATTTACAAACAATATTTGATTAATTATTTCATCATTTTTATATATATGACTTTAATTTAATCCATGTATATATATGAATGAATTTGCAGAAAATATTATACCAGAAAGTATAGTGGCATCCTTCACACATGACATCTTCATCAATGGTTGTCAAGTTAACTTCAAGCCAGATGGAGCAAGGGATGTTGACATCAACACTCTGTATCCTCAAGAAACCTTTAGGAGTTTGGAGGATTGTTTTGAAGATTTTGCCCAATTGGTTAGAAACAAGAACACATGATATATATATATATATATATATATATATGACCACCTTAATGGGACAACACATTAATGATGGGGTTACACATAATAATAACACAAAAGACTTGTAATACATAGCACATGGAGATGCTTAATATTATTTGTCCTAACTATGTATGTTTTTGCTTTGTTTGGTTTCTTACCGTTACAATTATCTTCTGCTAAAAATAATTCTGTTTGAGACATTGTCAAAATAAAATATATGAATACATTTTTATAAAGAAGTTTCAACTTTTAATTATTAGGAACTAGCTATTTGCAAGTGATTGATCCAAAATTTGTGATTTTAGTTTTTTATTTTATTTTTAGATTTTTAACATGTGTCGTTAGTGCTACTTTCATTTATTAGTTTCATTTATTAATATTAATATAAATTTATACAAATACTGACTTATAGTCTAAATTTTAATTAATAACAACAAATAACTAGAATGAATGAAGAGATCGAGTACTAAAAGAGGATTCTGGGAGATACTAACCTGTTTTTAGCAAAACCCAATAGCCGGTGGTTTTTTCATTTTCTATTGTCAATGAAATTAATATTTTATATATATATATATATATATTGACATGAAATCTAATAGTCAGATGAATTATATGCTAAATCTATATGAATAAATAATAATTCAATAAAAAAATTACTATATTTGGTATTAAATTTTGGATAAATCATGTGGTAAAAGAATGAAATTGGATTAATTTATAAAATAAAAGGACTAAATTATCTAGAGTAAAATACACTCTCCTTCCCTAATAGATCTTCAAAGTACACTCTCCTCTATTTTCAAAATGTACACTCTCCTCTCTTCACATACAAAAATTTCCTACTCTATTGTCCAATTTACAATTGTCCTTAACGACCGTCAAAAGTTAGCCCTTTTATGTAATTTCATAATTTATCCTGTTTTGTCCTTTCTCCCACCTTATCTACGATAATATGAGAATAAGCTTTTATCTTGATGAACCCAAAGATGTACCGCTGTCAAAAACTATGGAAGAAGATGAAGCAAGGTGAAATTAAGAAGATGAGTGTGAGATGGGGTTTTTCACTTCAAGTATGAAACTTGATAGGAGGCTGGATGAAGAAGACGAAGCTTACTTTTGATTTGGGTGGGGATGGGAGATCGTGTTAAAAAATTTTGGATGAGGACAAACTAGTAAATTAAATTTAACTTTCTATATTTTATATTTTAATTAACAAAAGATATTAAAGAATTTTTTGAAGAATATTCTTAACAGAGTTAATTAACTGGATTAAAGTATACATTTTGAAAATACAAGAGAGGGGAGTGCACTTTTAAGATCTTTTAGGGGAGGGCAGTGTATTTTACTCAATTATCTAACTTTAAATTAAGGGAACTAAATTAAAATTTTAATAACAAAAATGCAGTGAGCTGTTTTTTAAACTGACGCAATAAATGAAGAACCAATTTTTTTAAAAAAATTTAGAGATACTTTTAAAGCGTCACATAATTCAAATAAAATAATTTTTAAAAAAAGAAAATTAGATGCACTTCTATAATAACCCAAAATGCAAATAAACTTTAAAAAAAAATTTAATTTAACGCCTTAAGCTAAGAGTCAGAAAATCGTACAAATTAAAGCACCCAAAAAACGATTAATTTTGTGACGCTTTAACTAAACACCGAAAAATAATGTCGGTAAATGCCACATTTTTTTAATGGTAGACTGTTGCTATGAGTAAAGAGATTGAGTAACCAAACATAAAAACTTGTGAGACCACATAGAGGTAAAAAGATTGTTGGTTGCAAAAGGATTAAAAAAAAGAAAGAACTCCCTAGTTGAAGCAATATGGATACGCATGGTGGCAAAGGGCCAAAAGAAGGGTATATGAACAACTTGGTGTTAAGATGGTCCGGACAAGAAACATAAATATTTTTAACAATTTATATTTTGATGGTCATAGCCTATATTCGAGCAATCAAAGACATGTACGATGGAGCCACGACTTGTGTGAGAACACAAGGTAGTGTTACGAAGGATTTTCCTATAACCATAGGACTACATCAAGGTTCAGCTTTGAGCCCTTACCTCTTCAATTTGGTATTGGATGTGTTCACTGAACATATACAAGAGGCAGTACCAAGGTGTATGCTTTTTGCTGACGATATAGTCTTGGTTGGAGATTCCACAGAACAAGTAAATGAAAAATTAGAGAAATGGAGACAAGCTTTGGAGACATATGGATTTCGCATAAGTCGAAGCAAAACGGAGTATATGAAATGTAAATTTAGTGGTAGGGACGTTGATTCTAGGAGTGAGGTGAAACTTGGAGATCACCCCATGCGGGAAGTCACAAGTTTTAAGTATTTGGGAACGATAATACAAAATAATGGAGAAATAGAGGAAGATGTAAACCATAGGATCCAAGCTGGATGGATGAAATGGATGAAGGCATCAGGTGTTATTTGTGATAAGAAAGTACCGCTTAAGCTTAAGGGGAAATTTTATCGCACCGCGATAAGACCAGCTTTACTATATGGTACTGAATGATGGACGATAAAAAGCCAGCATGAGCACAAATTCAACGTGGCAGAAATGAGAATGTTGCGCTGGATGAGTGGTCACACTAGAATGGATAGGATTAGGAATGATTATATTAGAGAGAAAGTGGGGGTAGCACCTATTGTCGAAAAATTAGTCGAAACACGTCTTAGGTGGTTTGGTCATGTACAAAGGCGGCTGGAAGAGGCTCCGGTACGTAGAGTTGACCAAATGGAAGATAACCTAATAACTAGAGGTAGGGGAAGACCAAAGAAAACAATAGGAGAAACGATTAGAGGGATCTAGCTATAAATAACTTAACTATAGAAATGTGCAAAGACAAAACATGTTGGCGCCGCTTGATCCATATAACCGACCCTACCTAGTGGGATAAGGCTTTGATTGTTGTTGTATATTTTGATGGTCACTATTTTTTTTAAAACCTTAGATGGTCATTATTAATGGTTGAGAAAAATATACTTTTTGTAAAAAATTAATTTTGACCATCAAAATAAGTACATTTTTTCAACAGCTAAATTTTGACCGTCAAAATAAATTGTTTGAAAAAAAGTCAATTATAGTATTTTCGACGGTCAACAATTGTCCATATTTGTCAATAATATTCTTCTTGACAATACATTTGTCGACAATGGTTGTCGAGAAAAATATCGTTGAAAAAATTATTATCGACAATTATTAACTGTTGAAAATATTATTATTATATTATTTTTTTCAACAACTTATTTCGACAGTTAAAATTTAATTATTTAAAAAGACAACTTTTTTCAATAATTAAGTGATCATCGAAATATAAATTATTAAAAATATTTATCTTTTCTTGAGATGATAATTAGCTTGAAGGACAAAGACTAAATGCATTTGTAGTTCAAAGAAATAAAAATCACATTTCTTTAGGAAAAAAAATCATTATATGGCGGAAACAATTACCTTGGTATTGGTATAAGTGATTTGAAAATTTTATACTTTTTCACGATTACTCTATGAATAATTATGATAGTTGTGCTTCTTGACAAGATGCATTCACTTGTGAAATGGGTCTTTCAGTATCTTTGAGGTGGAATGGATCTTGGATCTTGGATCTTGGTTTGGTCTTTAATGGGAATATAATAAACAATAACAATAATTAAAGTATTTTTTTATTAGGTGGGGTCAGTTATATGGATCAAGCGACGCTAACATGTTTTATTTTTGTACATTTCTGTGGTTAGGTTATTTACGGCTAGATTCTTCTTAATCGTTTTTCCTATTATTTTATTTGGTCTTCCCCTACCTCTAATTATTGGGCTATTTTTTATCTAGTCAACTTTACGTACAGAAGTATCTAACGGCCGTTTTTGTACATAACCAAAACATCTAAAACGTATTTTAACTAATTTTTCGATAATAAATTACCCAAGTCGGAGTATAAACAATAGTATAATATTATTGGATATGTTAACTTTGATTATGCTAACTGGTAATTTGGATAAAAGAAGATATTTCGTAGGATGTGTCTTTAGTCTTTGGTTAACCATTTGGGTTTAAAACAAGATTTGGTTAACCATTTGGGTTTAAAACAAGATAATTGTATAGTCAAAACCCAATACATTTGACTACATATCAAATGTACATGCATGGAAAGACCAAATATATTGATGTCTAGAATATGACAATCCACACTTCTTTATAGCTTTAGTCTAAAATACAAGTATAAAGAGAATTAAGATATATCTTCTTTTGTTTGAAGATAATAGAAAATTAATTTTTGATTTTTAATTATCTTTTTTTTTATA
Organism: Senna tora; assembly: GCA_014851425.1. Taxonomy (NCBI): domain Eukaryota; kingdom Viridiplantae; phylum Streptophyta; class Magnoliopsida; order Fabales; family Fabaceae; genus Senna; species Senna tora. Next base: position 35,543,723 of record CM026265.1, read on the forward strand.
CAAATTTAAGATAACCTAATTAAATTAATCCTGAACAAGAAGTCGGCATATAGAAAGTTAACATTCCTTTCTTTTCTAATCGTTTTCCTTTCCCCTCCCTCTTAATTGCTAAACATACCTAAAAAAAATCTAACATATATCCAATATGACCAAGCTAATTACAAAAAAAAAAAAAATCTAATTAGTTCAAGGGTTGATCCAAGTGGTAACTAGTAAGCGGTTTGATATCACTTAAGTAAAGACATAGAATTTAAAATCTTGTGAATACAACTATCTATTTTTGTTGGGAAATTATCCCACCAAAACCATGTACGTGACACATAGGTCGAGTCCGGATTAATTAATGGTGTTTGAGTATGTGAGTTGACCAATTGGACATTAAAGTATGCGAGTTAACAAATTGGGCATTAAACATTTAAATTAAACAAGGCGGATTGAAAATTCACTACTTTGGGAGGTAGATAACATTTGAGTAGTTGTAGCTACAAATTTGAAGTAGTCCACATTTTTAGAGTCACACCAAGACATTCGGTTATTGTGGAGCACGTATCATTGCCAAATCTTATCATAGTACTTAACAAATAGAGAATGTTCTCTATTATACTTTACGGAGTATTGAAAATTTAGAATTACTCTCTCTATTTATTATTTGTTATTTATCAAATATTAATAAAAATTTGGTCATATATAATTTGTTTAAAATGAGTTTTTATTAATATGGATCCCCATAATAAATATTAACAAATGATATAGAATAAATGAAGGAAGAGGAGTACTAAAGTTTTATTCTTTCGCAAAACAAAATAAACATAGCCATAAATTAAACTTTTGACATTTTAATTTATAATGGTTCCATGCTAGCTATAAATGTTTCATCTTTTATAAGAGAGAATGGAAGCACCATTGAAAGAAGTGAAAAATGCAGAAATAGCATATATAGTGTGGTGTCTGTATAAATTGAACAAGTAATTAATTACTCGTGGAGTGATACCGATGAAAATAATATTCTTATGAGATATTTTTTGGTGTGTATGTATTTGGGTTGTGGGTTCTGAATGTAATTTAGTGGTTAAAACTTTAAATTGATCCCTTATGTTTGCACGAAATTTTATATTGATCTTATATGTTTCAAAAAATTTAAATTGGTCATTTATGTTTGCAAGAAGTTTTAAATTGGTCCTTTCGTCCAAGTCTGTTTATTTTTTTCGTTAAGTGCTGGGGTGGACATATCATCTCTCCTACGTGTCCATTTAAACTGACGTGTCATGCCACGTCATTGATACTATCATATGTGATGGCGTGGCGCTAATGTGGCAATGACATGTCAGTTTAGATGGCCACGTCAACACTTAACTTAAGAAATTGACGGAAGTGGACAGAAGGACCAATTTAGAACTTCTTGCAAACATAAAGGACCAATTTAAACTTTTTGAAACATAAAGGACCAATATAAAACTTTGTGCAAACACAAGGGATCAATTTGGGGATTTTACCTAATTTAGTCACTTCTATAATTATTATTGTTCTTAGTGAAATTTGTTTGTGTACTTTTTTTGAGAGATATCAAAATAGACTTGTTCATTAAGGTTGTGGGCTGACCCAAAAGAACTTTCTTTGGATGGGTTGGACTAGATTAGAGAGTGAGCCTAAAATACTAGTTCAGTCCAACACTTGAAGGGTTGTGAGCTGATCCATGGGTTTTTTAGTATTTTTTTTGAATTTTTTAAAAATAATTTATTTTATTTGTTTAAATATTAATATATTAGGAATAAATATTATTAATTGGCTTAAAAAATAGTAATTAAAAAGTTATTTTGAGTAGTTTATCTTACAAATCAACATATTATGAATTAATATTACAAATTAGTCTAGAAAAATGTAATTTATTTTACCTTATAAAAAAAGTAATTTATTTTACATATTAATATATTATGAATTAATATTACATATCAACATAAGATATAATATTTTATATAACATAAAATATTTTTAAAAAATTAAAAAGAAAAGCTCATATGGACTGATCCAACTTAGTCCTTGCAAGTCTATCATCATGGACCGTGGACCTAAATGGACCAGGGCAAAAAAATTCTTCCACAAAATGGATCGAAATTTTCTTGACACAATCCTTATTATTCTAAGAGTTGGGCTGAATTAGCTTTATGAACGAAAGCACATTTTAACATCCTAATTTTTCTTTGGGTGTAAGCTAAATTCCAACTATGTAACTCTGCCTAATTTATATCCTCTTATTACCATCTCCATTTTCAACAATAATTCCTACAAGTTAAAAAAAAAAGAAAAAAAAAAGCATAGTGCTTGGTGAAAAATATCCTTCAAATTTACAATGAAAATTAATTTTGAATCATTAAATTATAATTATAGCATGCATTTATCCCTTAACTATTTGGTAATGATCGAATATATGTTATATATATATATATAAATGCCATGATTCTCTTGTATACGTTGAAAGGTAGCTCCTCTGCACTTCAACGTTGGGACTTTCTTCTACCACCCACCTACCCTTTCCCTCTCTCTTTCAATCCTTTTCCGTTTTCTTTATTTTTTTTTTCTAATTTATATTTTATTTTTATATCCTTCCATCCTTACTAATGCTATGTATAGTTCTCTATATAAACCACCTTTCTATCATCTTCCCTTCACATTTGCACTTATCAACCTCTTTCTTTCTCCTTTCCTTCTAAACAAATTATCTTAAAATCATTGTCATTGTCGCCGCCACCACCATACCATGACTCCCCTGCCAAACACGCCGGCGCCGGCCAACAAAACTCGAGTTCTGATGGCCGGCGGCACCGGTTTTATCGGCGAATTCGTGGCGAGGGCTAGCGTCGATGCCGGTTTCGATACCTTTTTGCTAATTCGGCCGTGTCCTACCACCACTTATAAGCAAGCACTAATCAAAGAGTTCCAAGAGAAAGGTGCCACACTCATTCATGTAAGTACTAATTAATTAACATATAAAATTGGTAAATTTCTTTTTTCTTTTTATTCAATATTATATAATGGACAAAAGAGAGTACGTACTTAATTATATTTTCTATCTTTAGGTTGTGAAGATTAATATTACATATTCTCTTATCTTCTGTTGTTTAATTATTAATAATTAATTTATAGTATAAAATTGTTTTTTTTACTTACATATCTATATTTGTAATTATTTATGGTATATATTTATATATACAGGGAGTGATAAATGATAAGGAATTGATGGAGAAAATACTAAAGGAGCATGAGATAGAGATTGTAATATCATTGGTTGGAGGCAGAGACTTGCTGGACCAGCTCATCTTGGTAGAGGCCATGAAGTCTATCAAAACTATCAAGGTTATTACATAATTCTCTCTCTCTCTCACATACACCATCTTCGAGGTTTTGTCCCAACTATTCTATATTTGACCCGTATCACAATTAAAATGAGAGAATCTCTCAACATTGAGAATAATCGTATTCACAAAATCTCGAATTTAGAACCATACTTAAAAGATACAAAACTATTTATCACTCTTTTGACGGTGATCAATGCATACGTGGATGTTATTTTTTTTCTTTAAATATTAAAATATAATATAAAATAATTATTATTATATTTCAAAAGTAAATTTCTCACTCTTTTTATTATAATTTATAGGCTAAAGTACTATTTTAGTCCTCAATATTTGTATTAAGTTTAATGTTGGTCCTCAATAATGTTTCAAAAGTTTAATGTTGGTCCTCAAATTTTATTTTATTTTGGTCGATTTTGGTCCTCGAGCGTAACACCGTTAACTTTTTTTGTTAAATGATGACGTGGCATGTTTACGTAGCACACTCTCTCTCCCACGTGTCATTTTAATGACGTGGCATGACACATCACTGCCAAGATGATGATAATTAGGATGATGATGTGGCCATGTGGGATGACATGGCAGTGATGTGTCATGCCACGTCATTAAAATATGACACGTGGGAGAGAGGGTGTGCCACATAATTAAGCATGTCATGTCATTATTTAACGGCAAAAAGTTAACGATGATATACACTCGAGGACCAAAATCGACCACAAAAAAAAAAACTTTGAAGACTAACATTAAACTTCATGCAAACATTGAGGACGAAAATATCTTAATTTATAAGTACTCACTGAATCTACTTTTTGTTTGTGTGGCAATAGAGATATATCCCATCTGAGTTTGGGCATGACGTGGATAGGGCAACCCCAGTGGAACCAGGACTAAGAATGTACAAGCAGAAGCGTACGGTTAGGAGAGCTGTGGAAGAGTGTGGGATACCCTACACTTACATTTGCAGTAATTCCATTGCTTCATGGCCTTACTATGATAATTCCCATCCTGCCCAGCTTCCCCCACCCTTGGATCACATGCACATCTATGGTGATGGATCTGTCAAAGGTATCTATATATATATAACAACGTGAGATTTAAAGTCATTTGTCAATATTAATAAAGATTTAATTTTTAATTCATTTAGTATGAGTTTCTACTTTGAAAGATTAGAGGGAGTATTAAAAATTCAGTATCGGTATTACTGAACTTTTTTTCTTAGAGCATGTTAGGTTACGAAGAAGTTGTGGGCAGGGAAGATTAGTTGCCTTGGTATTACGTTTGGACAGAGATAGGGAAGTTTTGTTGTTTGTGATGAGAGGAAATGTGAGTGAGGTATAGGAAAATAAAGAGGAAATGTCTGTTTTATCCTTGACAAATTATCAACAGTAACATTTTCAAAAGTGAGGACAAAAGCGACATTTTCAATTTTATCTTCTGTGTAATCTAATTTTACTTTTTTATGTACCAAACATACTTTCATTTCCGCTTTCCTTTCCTACGACTCCCCTGCAACCAAACGTTTTAAATGTGATTATATATGATTTGATGCAGCCTACTTTGTTGATGGCAATGATATTGGGAGGCTCGCAATTAAGGCTGCTAGTGACATAAGAACACTGAACAAGATTGTGCATTTTCGACCACAAAGTAATTATTACAGTATGAACGAGCTTGCTTCTTTATGGGAGAACAAAATTGGCCGTACAATCCCTAGAGTTACCATCTCTGAAGATCTTCTTCTTGCTTTGGCTGCAGGTTCCATCAATTTTCATATAATTTCATTCTTTCTAAATTCTTTACATCCTATTCCTATACATAATTAAGGTTTTTAGAATTACTCGGGTGATGATTCGAATCCCCTTAAAGTTATTCAAAATCCCATTTGTCGGACAGCTGGCACTTAAAGGCTAGTTAAGTAACTGTGATTGGGTAAAATTGTAATTTTAGGTTGGGTCTATGTTGATCTCCCCAACATGTCATCGACGGCCTGTTAATAGTATTTGGGAGTGTCTTCCCTTATTACCATTCTTACAATTTAATGATTGATTATGAGTGTTAATTCATGTGTACATATATGCAATTAATGAATTTGCAGAAAACATTGAACCAGACAGTGTGGTGGCATCCTTAACCCACGACATCTTCATCAAAGGTTGCCATAACTATAACTCAGATGATCCAAAAGAGGTTGACATCGGCACTCTGTTTCCAGAAGAAACATTTAGGAGCTTGGAGGATTGCTTTGAAGATTTTGCCCAGTTGGTTAGAGAAAAGAAGACTAATGATTATGATGATGGTGATCACATTAATGGCAACCTTAAAGGGACCAAGAATGATGACGGGGTTAAAGGGACAAAGAATGGTCACAACGAGAATAACCTTAAAGGGATAATGAAAGGTGATGGGGTTACCCATAACAAGATCTAATGACAACAACAAAAAGACTTGTAATAACATATGGAGAAGCTTATTTGTCTTTACTTGATTGCACTGTGAGAGCTAAATGGGAACGCCTCTAAAATAAAGCCAATGAGAAGTGTGTATGAGATGGATTTGTATTATTGTTCTTGCTGCAATCATTGGAGTTTGTTTTGTGGGCTAGAAGATTAGCTTCTGGTTTTTCTATTGGGTTTTTTACGACATTACTTGAGTTGGAATAAAATTGTCAAGTTCTTCTTTCAGAAAAAAAAGTATTATCAAGTATAATAATTGATCCCTTCGCAGGTTTTTGAACATCTTTAAAGATAAGATGACTGACTCTAAAATTTAAAATTATTTTATACTCAAAACTAAAAATCAAACCCTTAATATTTGATAAAAATATATGAATCCTTGCTTCTAGACATTTCTAGGGTGGAACAGTTAAACCGAGGATTTAAAAGTTATACTATACCCAAAACCAGAAATCGAATCCCTGATATTTGATGAAGGGTGCATAAATTTTTTCTACTCAACCACACTCTGAATTTATATTTTATATAAAAGATGCTCCATACCAAATTCAATGATCAAATCCCTCATATTTAGTTAATGATGAATGGATCCATTTCACTCGACTATACCCTGAATTTAAGGTTCTTTTAAATTTACTCCATACTTAAAATTAAGGATCAAACTCTTGAGAATTTATAGTTACACTCCGTATTCAAAGCTATGGATCAAATCTCTAATATTTGGATGAGGGTAGATGGGCCATATCCCCTCAACCACAATCTGGTATAACGGAGTTTTTTTTAATAATAGTAAATATATGATAGAACATTTGAAATAAGATCCAAGCATAAGATGATAGTGATTGCATGAAATGAAATAAACACTAAAAAGGAGGAAAAGATGAACATTCTTCTAACTATCTGAAAAATTATACACAGCTTTTAATGTTGATCCCTTTGAGTCACACCTATAAGCACAGAAACCATATTTACTAGTTTCCCAGTGCTTGCCTCTTCTAAAAACACAAGCAAGACTGTGATGTAGATACCTATTTATATATATCAATCATCCATCACTAATAATTGCTGTATCTATACATCATATATAGGCATTCGATCTTCTATGGAGACACGGCAGATAGGGCACCTCTTGCACTTTTCTCCACATATACTGCTCACCACAATAAAATAGTCAAAATCAGGCGAGGCTCATTTGGAAACAGACTGAGCTTGAAAATGTGCATACTAAAAAATATGGCCCCATACCCAAGCCTGTATTTATCTCCAAAATGGATCATGAGAGAGAGATAGAGATAGAGGATAGAGTTCACAACATGTGGATCCCACCCTCTACCTCTCCCCCTCTAATGGGGGCAGAGAATGACACAATGGCAAAGGATCCACTAAAAGATACTAAATAGAGTCAGTTATATGGATCAAGCGACACAAATGTGTTCTGTCTATGTAAGTAATAGTACAATTAAATAAAGGAAAAAACTTAGGTCCATTTCCTTATGTACATTTCATTCAATTCCACCAATCATATATTGTATTTACACTCTCTTTCTTCTATGATTGGTCATATAAAAGGTGGTCTTCTATATTCTCTCTCTACTGTGATTGGTCATTTAAACACTTTTTGCCACGTGTCATAATTATATTGAGGAATTGGATGAAATGGACATAAGGAAATAGACCTAAGTTTTTTCCTTAAATAAAATAACTTGTAAATATAATATATTTCAAAAGATCATTTAAGCATCCGGGCTTCAGACAAAGTTTGAGAAAGCCCGAGCCCGGCACAAATTTATTCAGCGTCTTTTTGAAAACGGCCATTTCATTTGAACTCTTATTTTCGAGCTCATATTGCATTTTGATCAAATCAGCCTATTAAGTCGGACAAATTTTAGGCCCATGATCAGGTCTTGACAAGATGTTATAAAATCAATCATAATCCAACATGTGAACATGTTGAAGATGGATAAAAGATAAAAAGATACCCAAATAAAAAGGACAGACAGTGACAGAAGATGAAAGCAATACAGGAGGGACTCTTAATTACCTGCAAAGAATGTGATGCCTGCATGGGAGCAGGACCACATTGATCTGCTCCTCAAAACAAACTCTGCATAGGATCTTTTCCTGAAAGATGAAATAAGTGTTGATGACTAAAGAACTTGGTTCTACTAGCTGTACTACTACCCTTGTAGATGCCCTAACTTCAAAATTTTGTCCCATTCGGTTTCCTTTTCTTTCTTTATATTATGTTAACATTGGCGGGACAAAATTGTGAAGTTGGGTTCACTACTGCAAAAAGATTTTTTTTTTTGAAAAAAAAACAGATAACAAATTTGACCCATTTGAATTAAATAAATAAAAGATCCAATATGCTAGATCCGGATTAGTCTAGAGTTTTGTGTTAATCTTTATCAAGAGAAATCTGACCCATTTGAATTGGATATATCCATTCAGATTCCTCTCTTTTGCTACCTACCATTCACAACAACAAACGTGCAGCACCTACTAATCAATGTAATCTGATAAGTCAAAAAACCTCATTTTGGACGTTTAGCATTTTTTTTCAATTTGATCCCTAACATTTGTTCAATCTCAATTTAGTCCACCATGTTTGCAATTAGTATCAATTTGATCCCTAACATTTGTTCAATCTCAATTTAGTCCACCATGTTTGCAATTAGTATCAATTTGGTCCCTAACGTTTTGCTCAGTCTCAATTTGGTCCTCTATGTTTGCAATATTTGTATCAATTTAGTCCCTAACATTTATTCAGTCTCAATTTGGTCCCCTAAGTTTGCAATTGGTATCAGTTTGGTCCCCATCCCTCCACCTCCAAATTTATTATTATTTTTTACAATTAAAAATCAAGTAAATGGTTTTCATTAGCATAAATTTAAGAGTAAAATAAATTTATTATTAACTTTTTTGGAGTGATTGACACTCATCATGCAGATATGTCATCTATTAAATATTTTAACCCTTGGATAATGGAGGGACCAAATTGATATACCAATTGCAAAAGTGGAAAACCAAATTGAGACTGAGCAAGCATTAGGGACCAAATCAATACTAATTGTAAATGTGAGAGAATCAAATTGAGACTGAGCAAACTATAGACCAAATTAAGATTGAGCTAACGTTAGGAATCAAATTGAGAAAAATGCTAAATGTGAGTGACTAAAATAGGATTTTTTTTGTCAATCTGATAATGTACTCAGTACTCGCACAACATTAATCAGAGTGATTTACATAGTCGTAATGCAGAGGAGAAGAAATCAAGGTTGAGAGTATTACATTTTGGAGTCTTTCATACTCCTCCTGGCTGTATTTTGTAATCTCTGACTGCTCACCTAGTGCAGCTTGTAGTTTCCAAATCTGGGAGTTTTAAGAATTGAGATTACTTATATGCATGAATAAGGTTCAAAGGAAACTCCAAAATAAGAAAAATAAATGGTCATCTTTACCTCCTCAACAAGATCTGCCTTGGGCATTTTATTCACCATATCAGCAGAAAAAGTATTATACCTAAAGAGTTAAATATGCATATATCGTCAGAGTGAATTTTGGTCAACATTCCATGCTACTGCTAAAAAGAATGATGGCATAAGGTGTACTGCTTATATCACAAGAGTCACTTGCAACTTGCAAGCACAAGGGGAGAACAATGCACACATTACTGCGAGCCCACTTCAATTATCAACATTGTAATGTTACATCCATCAAAAGAAGCTAGAATTCAACATGTTCTCCACAATTATGTAAAAACCTTTGAAATTTTAAATGGTAGAATGATGCACCATTGGAGACTTCAAACTTCCAGAAAATTGCCGCAAAATTGCTCACTTCTTTGTTAAATGAAGGTTTTAACGCAAAGAAACAACGGCTAAACAACTGAATTTTTGCCACGTAAGGATGAGCTGCAGAGTAAGAAACTAACCCTGAACTCCCAGCACAATAAAGTCTAGCTTGTTCCTCTCGACTACGTTCATCTATTGACCACCAACCCAACAACCTGTTAATGCAGAAATGTAAGCAATGACAATATCTCCAAGGCTGTTGAACAGTATTTGTTTTTCTTAGCTCAGCAGAAAAACTGTAAAACATAAAATTCATTTTGTAGCAAATGGAACAAACTGTTACCTTGACCCATGATGCAAGAAACCAAAACAATCACGGAATTTTAATGCTATATCTGAGTATCTTCCAGGAACATCTCCACTGTAAACTAGAAGAACTAATTTCTCCACTAGTCTATAAGCCGCAAATAAAACCCCAGCACCTTGTAGCAAGAAAAGGGGAGAAAAAACAACTGCGCATGATATAGTTTTGGCACTGGGTGGTGTTCCCTAGAATTAAAACGAAATAAATAAGAAAACGAAGACTCAAAAACATTCAGAAAACACTAGTAGGGGCTTTCTCAAAATCTATTGTACCTCTAAATGCATAAACAGCAGAATTTGGAAACCAATGAATGGAATCTTCATAATATGCCCACCAATGTCCTGCAGACTACAGAACCCACTTTGCTGCCTATCTTCATCTGCGGGAACCACCAAGCCTCTGTCCCAGTCCAGGTATCTTATAGTAAATGATGATGAAAATGTTGACGAACTTGGATCTGTCATGTCAATGTGACATTTTCCATGAATTGATGGATTGTACCACTTTGTACAAACTAGAAAGGCAAAGCACTCCGCAATTCTGCAAAAGGATACAAGGATTTTATGAAGGTCAAAGACAATAGGCGTACAACCAGATACAATCAGTATATCAGAAATGTAAATTTGATTATACCCTAAGTTTATAAACAAGTCCCACCAGCCTAGAGCAGCAACATCACCTGCAAGTGATTGAAAGAAAATTTGCCAGAGAACAATGAAGCAGTGTTTGTCAAATAGTGATTATTATAAGAATATGACTGAAGAAACACAACTCAGCATGTACTCTTACAACAATTAAACCAGAAGTAGATAGTAAATCTTTAGTTACCTACTATACATTTACCAACCAGTTTTCTTTTCCTATATATCACTACTCTGATTAGGTTTCATTGCAAGGGTACCATGTATTCCAGTATCATGAATATGTATCATCTTAACTAGAACAAGTATTTCACCAGTCATTGAACCAAGTGCAGCTTTATATGATGCAGATATTAACTGACATTCAAAACAATTTTTATTGATTAATTACTAGTCAACAGTTTCAAATATCTTCAACCACGTCCCAAATAACTGATCATACATTGTTAACTCTTTTCTCATTATCAGTTCTTCACCTCTTTCTGGTTCAAAAATAGATTGTATAGAACCAAACTGTCTCCAATAGGAGAAAAAAATTATGCCATCTCCCTCCCAACCAATAATTAAAAAAAATCCTCAAGAGCAAAGAATAAATGGATTACAAGCTTTTACCACACAAAAAAAAGGACTACAAGCAGTTAAAGACTATCTTTAAATCTAGAATAGAGTCAATTTTTCATATATCAACTAGAAGCTTGTGGTAACTGCTAAGTAAACTAACATTGCACAGAAGACAGATCACATATGTAGGTCATGCAATGAGGAGTGAGGAAGGAATGCAATCTTACACTACTATATTACGATAGTGATATGTAGCTCCAAGGCATTACTAGAGACATGAAGAAATACTTCACAGGGATGGAATGTAATTACCTAATTAACAGTTATTTCAACGGGATAATAAAAACTTACCGCATATCTTTAGAAGAGTAAATATTGTAGCAGCAATAAAGAAGACCATTGATATTGCAACCCAGAAGTGCTAGAAAACAGGAGTACACAATTTAGAATCAAATATTTACGAAAATAAAACAAAAGTATGATAATATATTTTAACGAGTAAAACACAATAAGGTAATGCCAATCATTAAGCTTGCTAGGGTACCATAGAAAATTTTTATTGACTTATCCACGTCCCTCATCCCTCTATAACTAGAAATTTTTTTAATTAAAAAGGAGGAATGTGAACAAATGATTATTATGTTACATCTACTAAATCTTTTAAATCATGTAACTGACGATTGTATAAACTAGAAAGCAGCAGATAGGTACTTATTTCTGTAAAATTGCTAAGGTACCATAATACACTACTGAACACAGTATTCAGAGCAAAAACACAAATTATTCAACCAACTATTGAATAATATACTTACAGGAAGGGTTTCCCATATCGCTTCATCGCTCATATTTTCATCATCTCCAGGCATCAAAGCCCTACACATCCTGTGTAATGACATATGTTTATCACTAAAGCAAGCACATAAACCAAGTATAACTGCAACTTTCAACTAATATAACTGATTAAAATTGCACAAAACCACGTGGTGTCAAAACCTCTAAATTATTCATAATTTTAATACTTCTTGACTATCATAATAATTAAAAAAAAAAATAGAAGCAAACGAGTGAGTTACTTTTATAAATCATTTGATAATACTGAAATACTGTCATAATTTTGCAGCCAACTCTTTCATAGCAGTCCCAGCAAGTATTACAGAATTCTGATGGAGGACAATAAATTGATCGAATGATTTATACAAGCTTCTCAATTACTAAAATAGTACACATTTCTAAAATAAATATTGGAGTTATATATTACCTAATGTTATCAATCAAAATTGCCACTTCGAAAGCTAGTAGGGGCAAGAAGACGACCTTTAAATTTACAACTGCAGCAGTGCAATGCACAATAGTTTAAATTTATGGTTCTGAAAATTCAAACAAATCATAAAATAGAGCCACACCCACAATTTATCTTGATGTTAAGAATTCAATGCTCAGTATCAAGGACAATAGTTATGCTATAAGAAATGTTACCCACCATAACTGATCTCTAGATGTATACAAAGAAGTAGCTCAAAAGCAACAAGTAAAGGTGTCGCTACGATGGCATGACATGGAGCCCACTGCCCATACACAAAATTTGATTTCACTTCAGCAACAAATACCTATCAGAGAACCAATTGTCTGCCAAAAGTTATAAAGATATTTAGCAACAAGAATTGCTTACATGGCGATCATGAGGCATAGAAGGAGCCGGCAAAGAAAATCTGCCTCGTGCTACAACAGCATGAAAAATCCACAGAGGTGAAAATATGGTCCTGGAAAAGACAAACCAAAAAGAAAGGAATAAAGATGTAACTACAAGTGAGAAAAGTTATGGCTTAATCTACTCATCAAGTCCATCTCTCATTTAACATTTCAAGACTAAATCAGCATAATGCACCTGACATGTACTGAATGACACCAAATATTTCATTCCTCTTCATTGATTAATTCAAGCACATAAAATGAACAGTATATCAAAGAAAATAAACATTCTGAGAATTGCTAGCCTGACAATGTTTGTATTGATTAATATCATATGGTGCAACTGCTCCTGTGACCTTCCATCTAATTTTAAGTTAAACCTTTTGACAAATTGAATCACACCAATTTGAATCAAATAATACTGACAAGACTAATCATGTCACGTTCAAACTTTTTTTGGAATAACTTGTATTTGATTTATAACCAGTGGTATATTATGATAAAGATAAGTACACACTAAAAAGCTCTAGGGTTTATTTGGAAGGCCAGAGTGGGGTAGGAAAACTCCAAACCAGATGGTTTAAAGGTAATATAGTTGGGTAGATTTGGATGTGTTCCCAAACCGCTTCTCCCCACTCCACCCCACCCCATACCCCAATTTAGCAATTTCCAAACTTTTGTTTTACATTTAAACTATAAAGCACAGACACACCTATCTTTAGATGTGACATGCATAGTTGTTAAAATCTAGATTTAAATCTTACGATTTTACGATTTTACATCCTCAAATCTTGTTAAATCTTGTACAAAATCGTGTTGGTACAAAATAGCAGTAGAATTGATGAAATCAGGTAAAATCCCATGAAATCTCGATTTTACCAGTGATTCCACAATTTTACAGCAGCCCAAAAAAAGGTTCATTTGGAGTTTTTTTTTTAAAAAAAATCAGTGTTTGTATATATACATAACTTGTCCCAACTCAAAAAAAAAACCCACCTATTTCCTAAAAACCTAATGTCTAGACCGAACTCCCCTACCCCACATAACTCATTCACTTCCCATTATGTATGTGTTTGAATTTACATAACATTAGGAATGAAGTACCAAGTGATGATGATGGTGATAGTATTTGTGGTGGTGAAAATGAATCAAATGAATTTGATGAACTTAGTTGAAAATGTAGTTTAATTTTTTCAATTTAATTGTGCATCTATAAATTATTCAACTATTAATTATGCATTGAACTATGGATATTGAATGATAAATGTTTAATTTTTTATGTAACTAAGATACAATAGTTAGGTATATATATATATGTAAATTTATAAGATTTTGTCATAGTAAACTCTTACGATTTTACGATACGAATTTATCCCCCCTTCTACGATTTTACCTAAAATCTAGATTTCGACAACCTTGGTGTCATGTGCTTGACACTTGACACAACACCGACACACCATGACAGATGGTAGACATAGATTCGACATACACGCAAGTGTGTCAAAATAAAATTATATATATATATATATATATATATATATGTATTTTCAGTTCGGACACGCACCAAATGCAACTTGGAGATGGACCAAACATGGTCATACTAGAGCTAAGTATAGGATGACCCAAAAAAGGAAAATACTAGAAAATAAGTGAATGCAAATCTAGATAACTCATTTTAATTAGATTACTCAAGTTCTTTTTTATTTTTGTTGTATATGAGATTTAGTGAATTTGATTTAGAAAATTGAAGTGTAAATTGCTTAGAAAATAAAACAATATTGGTATATCAATAAAAGAAAACTTCAAATATATATATGCCGTGTCCTATTCTATATTTTTTGAAGTTTGACGTGTAGCAAATACGTGTACTCTAAGTGTCTATGCTTCATAGCTTTCAAAGCTCCAAAATTCAATTTGTTTGTCACGAGGGTCGGCTATATGGATTAAGCGACGCCAACATGTTCTGTCTTTGTACATTTCTATTGTTAAGTTTCACGAGGCTATACAAGTTTAAATAAAAATTGAAGAGTTAATTGTTTCGCTTTTAATGATCATTAAAGAGAGCAAGAGTCCAAGTCCAACGAAGTTACATCAGCAGATCCGGAAAATCTGGACCATTCATCTCAAAAAATTACGAATTCCAAAACACGGTGGACTAAGATGGACGGTGCAGATTTTTGGTTCCACTGAAGTAACTTCAACAGATAGGGACGCAAGAGAGGAAACTGTTAGAATTTTAAAGTTTAGATACTAATATTGTAATTAGACTACAGTTAACCAGTAAAATGTGGTTTCCCGGAAAAAAAAATTTTTACCTCAACCACTTAACTCCAATAATATCATTAGAACTTCATTCCAAACGATCAAAAACAAGTTAAAATTCATTTTCCATTACTTCAACTCCACTCTCTTATAATTTCTTTTGGATGGTATAAAATAATTAGATTATGTTTTGACTTTTGATTGATCTAGGGATAATCGACATGAAAACAAAGGACTCTCAAAAAAATTAAAAAAAAAAAAAAAAAACTGGAGTTAATTAAGTAACTCCTAAATGCCCAGAAAGAAGTCAAACTAAAATGAATATGTTCCAATTCCCAATGCATTAGATATGAATAAAAAACAAAGCAACACAATTAATGCAATTAATTACAGGGCATGCAAGTCAAGAAATCACACAAGTCTAGTGCGCTCTTCTCAATTAATGAGAGTTTCTTGGGAAATTAAAACTAGAGTTATATTTTTAGCATTCCAATAAAAATGAAAAATTCAATACTATTATCATTTATGTTTTCACACATAATCTAATTTATGTTATAGAAGATTCATATAATTTAATTAGATCCTAAACAAGACACTTAATCCCTTGTTTGTCAGAATATTAATTCCAATAATACTAGTTTAAAATAAAACTAGAAGTTCTTCACACATGCATTGAAGCTCAACAAGGGGAGAAAAACCCGCATAGAAAGCATAACACCGAGAGAAAAGGCATCCAATGTTGGGACTGGGACTGGGACTGGGAGGAGAAAAGATTGAACTCAGCACCACATAAAAGAAAAAAATCCCAAAAATCCCAATTTAATACATGTCTATTTCTAAATGTCTATTTTGAGTATTTTCTGGGCTACCAAACAGACACACAAAGAGACAGTACAAAGCAAACAAACAAATAAATAAATACAAATAAAAAAAATGGAAAAACAAACAAAAAATAAAACTCACCACCATGAATAATGAACGACATGGTCAAGCTTAAGAACAAGAAGAAGCGTGAAGGCGAAGAGCAAGCCATGCGCTACAAGAGCTTGCAGAGACTTTCCCACCCTTCTCCAGCTCATCACCCTCCTCCGAACCGGCATTTCGAAGAGCCAATTGCGAATAGAGAAAGAGTAAAGCTCCAAATATGAGAGAGAAAATTTCCAGAAGACGAACACCACTATCTCACTGCCTCTTCTTCTCTGTGAGAAGAATTTGCAGAAGAAATTATACGACAAAAAATACGGCAGACGGAAGAAAAATTCCTCGGAGATTGCAAAGAGAATAATCTGTATTCTGTAATAGAGAGTGAAAGAGAGAGAGAGACTCTGTTATGCCTTTTAGAGAGAGAAAGTGAGAGAGAGAGAGAGAGAGAGAGAGAGAGAGGGAGACGTTCTTCTCTTACCTTCCGACTTGTCATTCACGCTAAAGCCATGGCTTTTCTCCTTTATTCTGACATTGCCCCATGGAAATATCCATAAGACGAAAATGCCCTTGCCTATTTTCTTTCTTTCTTTATTGTGATTTCTTCCGAAAATATTTTAAATTCTTTCCTTTTTTTATAAAAATTTAGATGAACTTAAATCTATTCAATTTGAGTCATTAAATGAAAAAGTTGCACTATAAGACATAAATTTTGATTTTTATTTGACAATATGATTATTTTAAATTTCTTTCCCTCTCAAGACTCAAATAATACATGTAAAAATTGTATAACTCTCTAAATAAAAAATTACTTGAAATTAAACTCAAATCATGCAATTATTATTAACGAATCAAAAGATGATTAGATGAACTTTTCTAACTCTTAACTGGATTTTAGATTCTTTCAATTTCTTAAAAATTGATAATCTTAAATTATGAACGGAAAGAAACTAAAAATATAATTTACACTAGGTCATTAATTTATCTTTTATCTTTTTTTTATATGCTCTAAAATATCTAAATTATAGTTATAACTTATAAGAGTTTTATCAATGAGTGATACAAGTTTTATCTAATTAATTAAAAAATTGGCCAAATTATTCTTTTAGTCCTCAACGTTTGCACTAAGTTTAATATTGGTCCTCAACGTTTCAAAAAGTTATTTTAGGTCCTCAACGTTTTTTTTTGTCAAAATTGGTCCTCCAGCGTAACTCCGTCTGATTTTTTTTGTTAAATGTTGATGTGGAAGGCTTATATGGCACACTCTCTCTCCTACGTGTCATATTTAGATGATATGAGACCCTCTCTCACTCCAACTCAGCAAAACGACGCCGTTTTGCTGAGTTGGAGTGAGAGAGAAGCGATGCAAAATGGCATCATTTTGCTGAATTGGAGTGAAAGAGGGTGTCATATCATCCAAATATGACACGTAGGAGAGAGGATGTGCCACATAAATCTTCCACGTCAGCATTTAACAAAAAAAATCAGACGGAGTTACGTTGGAGGACCAATTTTGAACAAAAAAAAACATTGAGGACCTAAAATAACTTTTTGAAACGTTGAGGACCAATATTAAATTTGATGCAAACGTTGAGGGCCAAAAGAGTAATTTGGCCTAAAAAAAATTTAAAACATAAAAATTTATTTTTATTAACCTTTTACACATTTTAAATTATTGAATATTCTATCAATTAATTAAAAAATCTTTAACTTGTGTTTTTATAGCACTTCTTAACAAAATTCTTATAAGTTATAACTATTATAAACAATTACACTTCTAATAAGTTAAATTTTCATCGAGATGTATATATGATAATTAAAAATATACATTTTACATGCTTTTAAAAAATAAAAAATTGAAATTAAACTCTATAAAAAAAAAAGAATGCATTAAAAAAATATAATAAAAACTCAACTCTCTAGATTTGAAGTTTTATATTGTTGAATATTTGTTAACATCTTTTATATATGATAATAAAATAGACTGAATTTATTATGCAATGTAATTTCGACCAATAGAATTATAACATGTAAGTAGAATGACTTGAAATGTAATATAATTTTTCGCGTGCCACAATCCTATCAGCCAAAATTGTATTGCATGCACTGTAGACCAATTTAATAAAATAATATTTATTATGATATTTTCACGTTGAAAAGTTTGAGCACTTGAAATGAGGTAAGCGGATGCTTCAATGTTTCATGAAAGCTGGAAGGGTAGTTTTGTATTTGCACAACCATCGAAGCCATCTCCTACTTTATCCACCAAGTGGATTTGGTGGATATATAGATTTTTATTCTCACTCACTTTGATTTTTTACTTTATCCTTTTTTATTTTGGGGTAAAACCATCTTTGTCCTTTGCATGAAAATGAAAGATTATTTCTTTATTCTCTCTTGTTCAAAATCCTTTTTATTTATTTGACAACTATTATTGACGTATAAGATTGGATGACTTTTAAAAATATATATGTTGCCTATTTTATTTTAGTTAAAGAAGGTGATAAATCTAATCCTTATTCTTTTTTACAGCATAATATAAGAAACTATAATTTGAGTATGATTGGAAATGAAGAGTTTAGGATATGTTTTTTTAATTGAAAGATATTGAGGTAAGACTAATTCATTGTTTGGTTGTAAGAAAAAATGGGAAGAAATAGAAATAGGAAAGGGAGAAAAAAAATAGATCATTCTCATGTTTGGATGGATGTGCTATTTGAAAAAGGAGAGTTGGAATGAATGTCGTTTAAATTTTAGGTGGAAAATAATATTTTATATTGAAAAATATTTTTTTTAAGACAAAAATACTCTACATACATTGCAAAGAAATATTGTGAAGAATTTATTCAAAGGGTATTTTGGTCATTTTATATTATTATCTCTTTTTTTTGTCAACCAAATATTGCAAAAGTGATATTTATTTATATACTATCATTTTATAGCCAGCCAAGAAATAGATCTTCTCCATTAATTCCTTTTTTTTTTGGAGTTATGTGATAAATTAAGAGAAGGAAAAAATGATCTTTTTTAATTCTTCTCTCTCTTAATTTTCTTTTCTTTTATATTTCTCATAACTCCACAAAAAATATAAAGGATTACTTTAGAAGATATACTTCCAGCTAACCGAGTCTATTTCCATATTTATTCTTATTTTCATTCCTTTAGATTTATTTAATAACATTTTTCTTCTTCCCTGATATCTCTCGTTCCTTCACTCTCTTTTTTTATTTGTTTAGACCAGGGTATCAACGTTGAGCACAGTGATTAATTTTCTCGTTGAATTGTAGGCACCTCGAAGGATAGGACAACTAATCCAAAGATTTAAAGTTGCTTCATATCCAAAACAGACATTAAACTCCTATCACTTGATTAAGAATGAATGAGTCATTTTCACTTAACCATCTTGATTCGTTCCTGTCACTCTCTAATTCTACCGTTGTTAGTGCTGTTGGTACTTTTGCATTCCCTAATTGGTAGTGTATTTTCTTTTTCTCTTTTTGGAAACAATACATGTGCAGCTCGTTCTTCAACTATATAATATTCTTTTATGAGATAAAGAATCTGGAATCTACTATTAGATCATCTAGTAATTAGTAGTTAGAATAGTTTTTTCATATTCAAAATATATAACTCATTTATATATGTTTTTGAGAGGGCCGAATAATTAGTTGGTATATATATCTATCTTCTCATACAGATTGAGTGTATGTGCAAAAACAAAATCATTACCATTTATTAGTCAAATATTAATATATATTATTACTAACTATATTAAAGCATTTTGTGTGATCAAATACATAATGAAAAATATATTAGTCCTTAAAATGACTTGCTTGTATACAAATGTAAATTCAAGGGATAATAGTTTAGTATTAATGCATTTTTAACACACTCCTCCATTTATTTAATGTAATTTTTAATATTAATAGGGACTTGCACTAATAGAATTTTATTTTAAATAGATTATGAATCAAATTTTTATTAATAATAACAAATAACAAGTAATAAGTGGAGGAAGTACCAAATTTTCAATACTCTTGTAATACAAATATATATCCTGTTGGATATTATTATAAATTAATAATATTAATTTATTAAATTGATTAATATAATAATATATATGTTGCAAATGGATTAGTTCAAAGTTTAGAAATTAATGGTGTGTAATGGTAATTGAACTGCTTTTAATACATTAAAAGCATTTTATGTTAATGTTTTTATATAATTAAATTAGTTTTAATGTATTTAATTGGGTTAGAAAAAGATCCACTTTTATTCACCTATATATATGGGTTGAAAGAAGAAGGTAGATGTGCCAAAAAAACAGAAAATAGCATATGTGAAAATAGTGTATGAAAAACACTAAAAATCATACAAATTATATGTGTTATTTGGGTAGATAAAGGTGTAGGAGACAGAGTCATGTCTACTTCCTACGTGCAGAAGGTTGTAGACAAACAGGCGAGTACTGGGCTGTTGTATCCTGGAGGTAACGTCTCTGAGTACCCCTGCACCGGGTGATATAGCAAAATCAACTCGTGGGAGGCGTGAATTACCTTAAAGATAACGAGATACCCGTACCTCAGTCCGGTACCACACGTTTTATTATTTCTCTAACAAATTTACATTTCCCTATTTTTGTGCTTATTCTTATTTTCAGGTTGCTAGTCCAACATATCCTCTCAAATGTAATGACTAAATAATGTCTTTTAGGAAGTTAAGGGCTTAGTTGGGAGGATAATTTGATAGTGGTTTGGGTTTATGGACCCTTGATTGGTAGTTTAAGTAAGTAATAGAGTGTGATAGTTTATGATGGTTTGCATTGTTTATAATATTGAATTATATTATTAACCCTTTTTTTCTTCTTTTATTTATTCATTACAAGGATAATATTATCAATCACCCTCTTCAATTTTTTAATACTCCCAATCAATAGAATAGTTTGTTTAAATCATGCCACCCCACCCCACTCCATTAATGACCACCCCATTACACTCTCTTCAAAAGTTTCAACCAAGTTCTTAGATTTAGTGCAATTGATTTACCTACAATTCATGTGCAATCACTTCACAATACTTCATTTATAAAGTAATAAAATTCTTTAACAGTTATTCACACTAATAGAGACCTATCACAAATGGATTAGAGATCAAATTGTTATTAATATTGACAATAACCTACCATAGATAGATGTATTAAGGACTAAATTGTTATTAATACTGACAAATAGCATGTAAGATATTTACAAGGCTATTTTTTTTTTGGAGAACATTACAAAACTATTTGTCAATATTAATAATAAAGTTGATTTATAATTTATTCATAATGAATTTCTATTAATAATTAAAAAAAATTTTAACTTCTGAAGCATTTTGAAGGTATTAATTGTTAACTATTATCATTAGGACAATAATATATAGATATATAATCACATAAAAAAATATTTTTTATTGAAAAATAATAATCAAATTTTAAAAGAAAAGAATAAGTAAATAGTGTTATGTTGTGGTCCAACTTCCAAGTTTGTTGTGAGGCATTTGAACAAGGAAGTTGTTTGAGTTTAGGTAGATATGTCAATCAATTTCGTTGTGATTAATTAAAGCTCCAAAATGCCCTTTACTTAGTTTTAGAATAGAGGCAATAAGCCAATGGATTATGTGCATAACTACCAACAACCCTCTTTATATATATATATATATATATATTTCATTACCCACCACCCTTGGCAACATTGACAAATAAAATGACAATGGAACAAAAATTGTCATATTCCATTCTTCTTTTAATTTTGAGGAAATTAGACTTACTTTTCATGATATTTAAATCAATTTGATAATCTTTAGGTATTAAATTTTATTATTTGAATTTAGTGGAAGGAACTAGTTTAACCTAACGTGATAAACTCGAATTTAAATTTTTAATAAGAGAGTGCTCTCGATAATGTCTCAAATAAAACGATACTTAAGAAATCTAAAAAAAACATTATAATATTATTTTGTACAAAAATATATAATTATTAATTGAAAAGAAATTAAAATGGACTAAAGAAATAATAAATATATAATTTACTAGGAGACAAATAGATAGTTTACTCTAATTTTATACACAATTAAATTTAGTACAACTAACTCAATTAAGGGGTGTGGTTGAGTGGAAGTGACTCATCTATACTTAATCAAGTGTCAGGGGTTCGATCCCTGTCTTGGGTATGGAGCAGCTTTAAATCCTTGGGCCAGTTGTTCCACAGGACAAAACACTATTATCTATTACTAGAGGCTTCGCATGCACCTACGTGCATACATGTAATTTATTCTTAAATTTTTTAAAAATATAATATAAAATAGTTATTATATTTTAAAATTTTTATCATAATTTAAAATAAAAAAATTTAAAAAAAAGGAGAAGTTATGCACTTTTCTATTTTTTTTAGTAACCACCTATCATACTTGGTTATTTATTAGGAAGTTGAGGGGGAAGTTATTTTTTTGGTGTCACATTTTGGTTGTGTGACACCAAAAACTCCAAAGCCATATATATATACTAGAAGCTTCGCATGTACCAAGGTGCATGCAATCAATTTTTTTAATTTAGTATAAAAATATTTTTATTATTATTTTTAAATCTAATAAATAATTCAATAACTACCTATATTTCTAATTTCTCTCACACCACTTTTATTAACTACCTCAACCATGATATCTTTTTCTCTCATATCTCCTCCAATCATATTTTTTAAAATTTTTTATTTTAGTATAAAAAAGTGGGGTTAGAGTAGTTATTTTTTTGGTGTCACACTTTGGTTTGTGACACCAAAAACTCCAAAGCCATATATATATAGATATATAGATATAGATATAGATAAATTGAACTTTGGACACAAATTGCCAACTAATTAATTAATCACTCTCTTCTACGTTGTACATGCACCAAAAGAAATTGCAATTATTTGTAGCTATTTTATTGACTATAATTTTATATTTTAATTTATATGATAAAATTCTTGCTTGAAAAATAAAATTAACTCCAAATAAAATAATGGAGTAGTGGATTAAGTGGGATTTACAAAAACATATATATTGAATGTCATATAGATCCATAATGTGTGGTAATTGGCCTGTAGTCCATAGGAAGCTTCATAACCCAACTTTATCATTAAAGGCAGAAACCCACTCATTTGTACCATTCTCATCATGGGAATGGCTTCTCAATAAATAATAATAGCCTACTAAATGCATGTTAATATTTAGGTAATAATATTTTATCTATGTTTTTACTTTTTAGGTATAGAGGATGCAGTTCTTTATATATTTTGTATCAAGTTTTTAAATTAAAATTAAATAGAGAGAATTATTAATTTGATTTCTGAAAGATATAGATTATTTTAATTTAATCGATGAAAAATGAAAATGTCTAATTTAATCATTGAAAGATGTTTTTTGATCCCAATGTAGTTTTAATTTTTTTATTAGTATATGTGTGAATTCTTTTAGGGATTAAAATGATTAAATTGGGACAAAAAAATATTTTAAGGATTAAATTAAGCTTTTTTATTTTTTTTTTGGACTAAATTGAAATAATATGTATCAATCAATGACCAAATTGATAATTATCACATTAAAATATAACATTCGACAACTTTTTTAAAAGAAAAACTAATTATGAAAGAGATCCATTGTATAAATTGAGAGGTTGTTTGGTATTACGAAAATATTAAAAATACTAAAAAATTGATACTCCTTCCAATTTTTTTGATTTAGATACTCTCTTGTTACTTGTCATTTGTTAATACTAATAAAAAATTAATTTCTAATTCATTCAAAATGAGTCCGTGTTAATGCGAGTTCCTGATAATATTAACAAAATAAATGAATGGAGCATGTCCTAAAAATTCAGGACTCTAATAATACTTAACTTTTATCTAAATAAATCATATGTTGGGTTTTAATTTTATTGAAACACTCGATAATGAAAATATAAAAATTTGAACTAAGGTGTTTCCTTTATGTAATTATAAGATATTACTTTTAGGTGAATAATGGCTGAGTTCTTAAAAACTAATGATTTTATAGAATCAAATTCATATAAATCATAAATTAGTGTGAACATGAGTGAATCATTTTTAATTTAATTTAAAATCTAATTTCAATAAAAAGGAAAAAGCTTCTTTTTTTTTTTCAAAAAAAGTTTTCACTCATAAAAGAAGCCCAATTGGAGAAATAAACAGTGAGATCGGCTCATTGTCTATTTTGGGTTACAATAAAAAGATGGAATAGAAAAAAAGGCCCAAATCCAAAATAATTATTATCTAATAAAATGTTTAAAAGGAAGCGAATATTGCAACGGCCTATTAGCTCAGTTGGTTAGAGCGTCGTGCTAATAACGCGAAGGTCGCAGGTTCGAGACCTGCATGGGCCACTTTATATAATTTTTTTTTTCATTAATACAAACCCCTTAAGCCAGGCCCAATAGAATTGTTAGCCCAGGACCCCATAACCCAGGCCCAAACCCAAAATAAATGTAAGCTAATAAGATGTAATTATGTCTTTACAATTTTTTTTTTTTCGGCCTGAATGTCTTTACAATTTTAATGAGACTAAACCCTTAAGTTTTTTTTTTTAAATATTTCATATTTAGTTTTGTTAACGTGCTAATTATATACCATTGCATTTTCAGTTTTTAACAATACAAATATACATAATGCAATTTTGTTTACTTAAATTAATTGGTATAAATTGCATTTCATACTGATACATAAATTATTTTATTTTTCGGTTTATAGCTATATACTATGCATATCTAGAGTGTTAATTAGATGATATATATTGGTAACCCAAGAAAAAAATTAAAATAATTTTGGAAAAATACTAATATAGATGCTACATTAAAAATTTTAAGAACTTAATTAATTACAATTTTTCAGATGTGTAAATTTCTTCAATAATTCATTAGGAAAAAATAAGAATGGTACAAATTGGGCTTTATTATTAGTTTTTTTTTTCCTTTTTTGTTCAATCTCAATTTGAAAAAAAAATTCAACGTAGGTGTTGTCTAATCATTAGTCTCCATCTAGATAAGTATAAAATAAACGATTATTAGCTATAAATTATATATAATGGTAGTGACTTAATTACCAATGACATACAAGAACCCAATTACAAAATTTGAAATTACAGGGACCTGATTAAAAACTAGAGAGTAAACTATAGTACAATTGATCGTTAACTTATTATTTAAGAATAAATTGTCAAGGTAAAAATATAGATTTGATAAATGAACAATCAATTTAAGTCTAAAACCTTATAAAATGTGATAATAATGATATCAATTTAGTCCATAATCATCAATCATATATATATATATTAACCATCATCTTCTATGTTTTAAGGCTCAATAGTAGGCCGGAGTAGTATGCCCATTATTTACTGCACCATAAAAAAAATCAAATATACTAAAATATACATTTACAAATTGTACTTAGTCACTTTATCAAAAACAAAAATTGTACTTTTCTCAAATAAAAAAAATATTTGTACTTGGTCAAGAAAATGATCTAAGAATAATCTTGATTTAGATATTGAATCTTGTATACACAAGCATATAAAAAAAAAGTGTCATGATGATGTCTGTGTGATGAAAGAAATAACAAAGAATATATATATATATATATATATATATATATATATTATACACCTATTACGTAAATGGGAACTATTACTTAAGTATTTATGTGAGACTGAAATATGAACGCTTTACATGTGAGAGAATTCAGATTCTCTCCCTTACAAATGAAGTTAAAATTACACATTTTAAATTTAAACTTGAATGCAGGCCAAAAAAAATTTTTAACTTGAATGTGCATTTATAATTATTATCTAAATATTATAAAAATTATTTTTTTAATAAGTATTTTAATTTATTAACGTAACATAATCATTCTTTAAAATTCATCAAAATATAAAATTAATTATTTGATAAAAATTTAAAATAGTATATTTACAAAATAAGTTTTGAAGATAATATATACCAAAAATTCTTGCAACACAAAATGAATAATATTAAAGTTTTAATTTTAGTGTGTGTGTCTATATATATATATATTACACCCTCCTCAAAAGATGTCAAACCACTCTCCTCTCTCTAATTTTAAAAACATACACTCACATCCCTTAAAAAATTAACAATTTCACATTTTTTGAAATATTTTTTATATTAATGAAATACATATATATTTGATTATATAAATTTAAGAATATTTTAATCAAAATAAATAAAATTATAAGTTATCTTATCATATGAGAAGAGGGTATAAATTATCAAAATAAAGAAAAGGAAGTTTAATTTGAAGACTTTTCAAAAGAAGGTAATATAATTTACTCTTCTTTTTTGGGTAATCTAATATTATTTACTATAATATTTAATATATAAGATAATGTTATGTGAGCCAAACGTTACTTTTTTATTTGTTAAATTAGGGTATTTGTCGTTAATAATAATAACTAATTATTTTGTTACGTGTGAATAATTGGTCATCAAAATATTTTTTATATTTAAAGATGAGATTTAAACCCTAATATATTTAAAAGTCTAAGTGAAAAACACCAAATCACATCATGTTATTCATGTACTCCCGCGGTTGAGTGAGAAGTTACTTATATTTATATTTAGTACATGCATGCCAATGTTTTTCAGATTTAATTTTCAATATTATATAATAAACATAGAAGCTAGCGATCATAAATTAATTAGATATACTATACATACATATAACATTAAAAAAACTCCTTTAAATTAATGTTTGTGAATATAAATAAAAATGTAAAATTATTAATTTAGTTTCTAAAAGACACATATAATTTCAATTTAGTCTCTAAAATATAAAAAATATCTAATTTAATCCTTGAAAGATAATTTTTTATTTTAGTAGGATCCTTTTAGTTTTTTACTTAATTAAGTATATGTGTGCCCCCTTTTAGAAATTTAAAAATGATTAAATTAGAACAAAAAAAAAAGTATATTTCGACTTTCATAGGTTAAATTAGATATTTTTATCTTTTATGAACTACATTAAAACAATCAATATCTCTTTCAGAGATCAAATTAATAATTTTCTCGAGAATATATATATATATATATCACAGATTCGGATATGCGAAAGTGCATAAAGTACACAACATGAACCGTTGTATAATTACAGTGTGTACACGAATCTCAATTTTTATTTAACGATCTAAATGATGCACTTCATACACTTTATACATTTTATACTTCGATTCCGGTGCATCACCCAAGCTAGCTTCTATCATCTCGTGACTCTGAAGAAGATGCAGCCACATGACTCATGATTTTGTCTTTGCATTCTCTCAAAAATTTTAACTTTTATGTGTACTGAGAAAACACAAAAGTGTGCATCATCCATCATCATGCACGCATAGGTAAACTTCAAAACTTGGATTACCCATATATCTATTTTGTACCATTTGAGAATGAAGACCAAAAAAGAAGGTTGGTGCTTTTCTTTTTGCTCATTCGTCCAGTGGGCCCTAGCTACATTGTGCATATGACGATAAATTATATGTACTCTGTCTTCTCGATCATCACCTTCCCTAGCTATTCTGATTCTGAAACACACAAACAAATTAATAAATACCATGCAAATTGTAATTCCAGTATTATTTTTATTTGTTTTTGTGATTCTTTCAAAATCCCTCAATGAAAGAAACAAGAGGGACAGGAAAGAGACACACCTACGTACGTACTTACTAGCTACTGCAACCTTTAATTAATTCATGCACATACAGTTGAAAATTTTGTAAGTGTATTTGTTGCGTCATGTTATTTATTTATGCATTATTTAATAATATTAATTTTCATATTTTTATTTTAAAAAATTATATAAATATTATTAATCAATACATAAATAAATTAATGATGTACATAGCATATTCTTCACCTAATAATTTCTCATATATATATATATATATATATATATATAGTTATACTGCCACTGCAAATTCTTTCTATACAAAACGAAAACAGTGTTCTGTTTCACACATGCTTCATCATGCACCTCATTTTCTATCTTGGGACTTTATCTAAGGTTTCTCTTCCCACGAAAAAGATCCTTCTCTGTTTCTTTCCTCATCATTGTTCTCTCTCAACTCTCAACAAACAAATTAATATATATATATAGATCATGATTTTTCTTATTTAATTTTTATATATATATATATATATATATATATATATATATATATATAATCTTCGGTTGGATCGATCGAAAGTCAACATTCTCAAAGACGGCGTGCTTCACCCACATCGTATGAGTACTAATGTACTATTTTGACCTGACATATAAAATTGTACCTTACAAAATATCTCTTTCTCCAACCACCTGTCGTCCTGTCCTTAGTTTCTTTATAAATATCCGTTGATTTTTCCATGCATCCTTATTGAGTTTTGGGTCTTTAAAGTCATCTCTTTTGCCTTCGAGTTACCTCCAATTAACCTAAAGATTTGGTTTTGATAAGTTGAAAGTGACCCATTTGTTTGAGAGTTGAGACTAATATTACCATTATTCATTAATGAACACATTGCTTGATCATGATGATGACAACAAATTAAGAAATAAGAAAATACATTTGCTAGTGAGCCAAAGGGACACGGATATGCTGAATTGCATAAAGTGCATGCTATCTGAATCGTCAGATGAATATCGAGATTCTTATCTGTTCACTATAGCACTTTCATCTAACAATTCAGATGTTGCACTTCGTGAATAAGCACTCTCAGAGGATTTGTGTCCCACCAAAAAAAAGTTGATTAATCTATCTTGTCAATCTCCTTGTATCTTATCTCATAATTGCATGCTTTAGGTTTAAATCCATATAATCTCTCATCTCATCAGTAGATTAAATATTTAAATTGCTCTTAATTAAGTCTGCATTGTATTGACTCTAGATTCGACGAAGCATCCATACTTCCTCACCTAAATTTTTAATATCATCATCACCAAAATTAAACTACAAAATACAAAACATTTATTATATAGCGATATTAATTAGATCAGCACACCCCAAAAAAAAATCCCACACCCCTCAAAAACAAAAACAAAAAAAATAATTAGATGAATATGTATTATTATTATTATAATTTTTAATATATATATAAGCTTATAATTAATTAATTAATTAATTGTGTTCAAGGATATTAATATTATTATTAGTAGTTCTTTGCCTCTTAACACTCCCAGAATCGTCCCCACCACCACCACCATTCTTCTCCATCACTGCCTTGAGTGCCTCTTGTATTGACCTAATGCAATACTCCTTCTTCTGCTCTTCACTACTAATATTACTACAACCTTCTTCTTCTTCATCATCATCTTCTTCATCTTCTTCTTCTTCTTCTTCCCTAGTAATGAACAACACGTTCTTCACGCGCCCTCCCAGCGTCGTGATCTCCGCCTTCACCGTCCTCAGCCTCAGATCTTTCAGCGTCTTTATCAGATCCGGCAACAGATCCGACCGGTCCTCGCAGCACAGCGACGCCTTTATCACGACCCGCCCGTCCTCGTCCGCCGCCTCGTCCACCGTGAGCTCGTCCGCCTCCGTCGGCACCGCGCTCGTCTCCGCGATTATGGACGTCTGACGCTTCAGCTCCTTCACGTGTTGTATCACTTCTGCTAGTAGTGAAGCTTTGTCTGTCTACGTTCAATATATATATATATATATATACAAAGACGTAGGACACATGAAATATGAAAGAAAGACCTAAATTAGTGGTAGATACAAATTAACATAGTTGTTATGCAATGTCATGTCAAGTCCTATGTTTAGTTTTGGTGTTTTATTTCGTCAATCTAGAACTCCGGTGTAACGACCTTTATTTGTAGTATCACAGTTATTATTACTATGATTAATATCCATATTTTATATATTTAGATAAAGTAAAAAGTAATATTACTTGTCAATTAAAAGTTCAAGGATAATACACTTAGAAAAAAAAAGTTTAAGAATGATACAACTGATAACAAACAAAATTTAAAGGTGACAATATCCTATCATCCCAAAAGATACTTTTAATTTGTCTAGATTTGAAAAACATAAGGATCTACCTAACTTTGGTATCCTATAGGAAGAGGATCAAATTGAGTGCAAAATATATGAAGTGCATCATCTAGACCGTTAAATAAAAATCGAAATTTATTCGTGTTCGTATTGTAATAGATTCATCCAACGGTTCATGTTATGCACTTCATCGAATCTGCACTTTAACATATCCGGATCCATATTGTATATATATAAGAAATGTTAGATGTAAGACATATAGTAAATATGCCTACATCTTTTTTTGTTAATTTCATTTCATAGATGAAATTCATCAATAATATTGTGCATATATATACACACAGTGTGAACGTGGGTTATCTTATTCCGGAATCAAGTGGTGGGGTTTAGATGTTTTTGAGCTACATTCATAGCTTATTGATCATTAGCCATTATGATTTTGAAATGAGTAATGATATGGAGAGGTGGTAAGCCAAATTTCACCCCCTATAAATTGTTGAATCTGTCTTAAAATTTATATTATTTTAAATTTAAAAAATAAAAAATTATTTTGTCCAACTACTAATGAGTAATGAGTCAAAATTTGACCACCTCTTGGTAGCATACCCCAACAATGGCATAGTGGGGGTATATATATGGAATATTAATGAAGAGGAGGGAACTTGAAGAGGCACATATATAGACATAGACATGTGTGTGTGTGTGTATATATATATATATATATTAAGGGTGAGTGTATGATGCAACTTGTTGCATGCATGCAATGTGATTTTGGCCGATAGGATTGTGACATGTGGATATAGGATGATTTGAGATGCAATGCAATTTTCCACGTGTCACAATCCTATCGGCCGAAATTGCATTGCATTGCATTGCATGCATGCAACAAGTTGCATCATAGATCAACCCATATATTAATAGGTAGGAGTATATATACAGTGTTAGTGTTAGTACTGACAAGGATGCTGGTTTGTCTGTGTGTGGGTCTGCCTTTTCTTTTGATTCTGGAAACTCAGTTTTGACTGATGAATTTCACATTTATCCCCGGCAACATATTTCCTTGTCTTTCTACCTTTTCCACTCTTTCCCTTCATTGGTTTCTCTTTACCATATCAATCCTCCGACATTAACGCCACCTAATACTTTCTTTCTCTTTTTCCCTTTTTCTCCTCGGAACTACCACACTATATATATATATATATATCACTCAAAAACCATAACCATATCTTTCTATCAATCTATCTACCTCAATGGCTATATATAAATTGAACACAACAAAAGAACTAGAAATGGCCAAAAAGGTACAAACTAAAAACAATTTAAATACAGTCACGCTACTATTCTTTTGTTTCTAAAGGTGGCATTTGTTAGGAGGAAAGTTATAAAAAGTGTATCTGATAGGTAAAAAAACAGAAATGGAATATAAAGAATAATGTTATTTATTTGATAGGATGGAGAAAAGGTAGAGAAATAGAAATTAAATATGTAAAATGTTTTTTTTGTCATTTTGAATTGTCCTACTAAACTTGCAAGAGGGGTACTTTGGTTTAATATTTCTTAGTGCTTCAAACTCCCTCTCTCTTGAGCGAAGTTTTTCACATCTTAATCTTATCTCACTGCCTACTAAATAATCTTAAATCTCACTTCACCGACCGTTACTCAAGAGAACGTGGTTTGAGATTTGATTAAGGATGAATGAGTTATAATTTGCACTCAATTAGACTTGGATTTGCCTCTCACTTTTCTAAAGTAACACGATTTCCATTTTGTTGTTATCAGGCCAAACTTCATAAGCAGAATCTTGGACTAGATTCACACATCATTGAATCCAATAAATTGGTAATATTATTTAAATTTTTTTTAAAAAAAATAATGTTATAATGAATTAATTAATAAATAATAAATAATAATAAAACCACTTACTTTGGTTGTGTTGGGCAATAGGCTTCGGAGCTTGGCGAGATGGTTATTGATTCTTTCTCGGCGTCGTCTCTCGGCTTCGCTGTGGCTCTTGGAAGCCGCGAGGGCCTTGGCGTCCATGATCTCCTGAGCCGTCATCTTCCCCAGCTCGGCTTGGAAGCCGCCGGGTTGATGAGCCACCTGGGATCCGACTCCGACTCCAAGAGTGTCGGATATGATCCGGAGATGGTGATCCGAAGTGGAGGGACCATCGTAAGCAGCGAACTGTAGAGAAGGAACCCCCCTCCGGTTGAAGAGAGCCGCGTAAGGAGAAGAAGGGACCAAAAAGTGGTCCGGTTCGACCCGGGGCGGGTTGAAGGAGTGAACCGGAGGGAGAGACCACGGTGGCGGGTGGATGTTTGGAAGATTGTTGTTGTCAAAAACGTCGCCGTTTTGCTGCTGCTGCATCATTTGTTGGTGAAGAAGAAGATGCTCGTACATGGCTTGAGATTGATGATGATGATCTTGATCTTCCTCCTTTTTCATAATAAATTAAATAACCTTAATTAAATCTTCTCCTCCTCGATCTTCTTCTTGCAATATGTGTGTGTGTGTGTATATATATATATATAGGAAAATAAAGATGAGAAATGAAATTGATGTGTGGTGGTGAAATCGTAAAAAGGGAAGGGTTTGTTTGGATTTGTGTGTGTCGTCTAAAATAATGAGGTTGATTGAGTTTGTGTAGGTTTTCTCCTGCTATATACAGAGGGAAGGGAAGGGAAGGTAGTAGGCTTTTTATCATTTTACTTTGTTGGGATCTTTTTGGAATTTCTGTACAAGTCCATGTATGTGGGTTTTTTATTTTTTATTTAATTCAATTTTGGGGTTTTATCTTTTTGTATTTGCAGCAACAAAGTGTGTTGGCACAAATAGTCAAGGATTCGGAGGAAAATTCTCGCTTCACCCATGGGAGAGGGTTCGAATCTCCCTGAAACCATCCAAAATTCTGTTTTGGTGAGCATCCCTCTTCAGGGAGATCCCCTGGCAGACTGGCACCCAATGGCTAGTTGAGTAGCTATGACTGGATAAAACTGCTTGCGGTTTAGGCCTGTGCAGTAATTCTTTGGGTTGAGCCTCTCTGTTGGTCTCCTCAACATGCCACTGGCGCCCTACTCAGTTGTACTTAGGAGTGCCTTCCTTTACTACCATACTTCTCCCTTCACCAAAAAAAAAAAAAACAAAGTATAGAGAGAGATATGAGTGTGTGTGTGTGTTTTGTTTGAGAGATGCTAGCTAGGAAGTACTTGGTTTTCCTTTCTTCTTAAGCCATTCCCTCTATCAATATACAAAAAGATTGTGTGGATCGGATCTTCTTTAATTTCTACAAACAAATATATATATATACCAAGAACTAATTATGAGAAATTAAGATGACTTATAAATTACATACCTATCAGTTTTTTATTGAATAATGACAAAGAAATATAAAAATTACATCTAATCTTTTTTCTTGTTAATTTTATTTTAGCATTGAATCTTATTATGACCTAGCTATATATATCCGTAGACTTGTAATATAATTGTGTATAACTGTATATAATGAGAGTTCATTTGTTTTATCATTTTCGTTTACCTTTTTTTTTGGTTAATTCGCATTAATTATATATATTTAAAGTGGTGTTAAAATCATATACAATTAATTATGTAAAATTAAAAATAGTTAGCAAAACACAATGTTTTATCACGTATTAAAATTTTCACTAATAAAGTAATAAAAAAAATTTAAACTGGAAAGATTTTTTCTTTGTTTAGACCAATGTATCCATTATCAAACACAATGATTAATCATCTCGCTAAATTGTAGGTACCTCAAAAGAGTGTGATAGCTGGCCTAAAAATTTAAAGTTGTTCCATACGCAAGATCAGAGATCGAACTCCTGACACTTTTTTAAGAATGGACGAATCCCTTCCACTCAACTACACTCTTTGAATTAAACTAAAAAGATATAATTATGATTAAAGTGAAACTTTTGCTACCTTATGTTTTTAGGGCACTAATTAATTAATGATCAATTTTAATTAATTATGAGAAGGTTATTTTTATTAACTTTCTATTAAGTTTAAAATAATAAATTTTCTCATAATTAATTAACGAGAAAAAAACTTACAAAAATACTCTAGGCTTGCTTAATAAATCCTTAAATTAAATTGTAGAAATCAATTAATTAGTCCAAAAGTAATATTAATTTTTGGTTGCTTTGTGATGGGTAATCTTGAAACTTGAGTGTATAGTTAAAGTGTTAGGGAAAGGATAAGAGAGAGATCAGTATATATATATATAAAATAGTAAAAGATAAAAGATAGATCAAATTTGGGTTGGTTGGTGATTGGTTTAAAGTGTATAATTAGAGAATGTGAGTGATGAGAGAGAAATGGGAAAGACAAGAAGAAAACAAGAGACAGTGAACACAAGACACAAACATTGTCGACCCACCAAACACCAAAAAGCCTCATACTATACCATCATATTCATATATACCCTTTTCTTTTTCTTTTCTATTCTCTCTCTCTCTCTCTCTCTATATATATATATATTCTCGAATTAACTCAACCAGAGATATAGTTTAGTATAGAAAATTCATACATTATTAATCAAGTATTAGAGGTCAATTATAATTAGCTTTGATCTTTGAATATACATCATTTTTAAATTTTTAGACAAGCTCTTTTTATCCTTCTATTCAAAGTATTTACAAATCAACGAAAAAATTAGTCATTATATTCGACATCGAATATCCTACTACGTACAAAAAGTCAAGTTGCTATACAAGATTAAGTGTCAAAAAGTTATTTTTAAAATTGTCATGAATGCAAATAGAATGTATGTATATAATTTATCATTTATATAGACAAAATACTATTTAGTTCTTAAATTATTGGTCAAATTATTATTTAGTCCTCGAATCTAACAAAAATACTATTTAGAGTATATTTTGGGATGAACTTTATTGGAAAGGGTTTGGGCTTTATATATAAAAAATAAAAAGAGGGAGAAAATTAAATAAAAATAAAAGTTAGCCCCCCACGTTGTTGCATACATAGTCTCTTTGGCTATGTCCACGCCACTACTCTTTCTTTCTGCTTCCCCAACACTATGTAATCATTGTGTCTTGGAACACACTCCATCCCCCCCATTCTCTCTCCTCTTTCTCTCTCTTCTTCTCTTCAATTAATAACCAGCTCAAATTAAATTATTTTAACCTCTCAAGAATATAATTTATCTTAATTTAATCTCTAAATTAAAAACTTTGAAATTCAATTACTTATTTACATTTCTTTATATATCAATAAAAATCCTATAATTAATTACCACAATTTTAATTAATAAACAAACAAAAAACAATTGTGCTTATTATATTAGTTTTGCATAAAATTCTCTATATGATATACTACGTACATTTCATCAATATTTTTGTTGGCAATTTTACTATATATACACACACCAAATTAAAGTAACAGTACTATATATGTGTATTATTTATATATATAAAATAAAGGAATGTATATGGCTCTTAAATATAAGATCATTATTCTTGCAAGTAGTAGTGGATGCATGTGGTCCATTATTTATTGATTAAGGACAAAAAGGAAAGAAGAAAAGGAAGATAATATACATATATATATATATATATATATATAGTTCGTATTCATGCTTCAATTTTGAAGCTTTTGAAGTGGAACATTGCAATAGCTCCAGCAATGCATAGAGAGAGAGAGAGAGAGAATGTGAACAAGTAGTGGAAGGTTGCCTTCATTTTTACGTGGGCATGCAGTAATGCTTGCCTTCAAGGATCATCAACCTCCTTCAAGTTTATAATCCTTTTTTTTTTAATCTTTTATCACTTTTGATGATTAATCTTACACATATTGTCGGATCAAGCCCATTTAAAGATAAGACGATCATTCTTAACGAATAACACTTCATTTTTATTTCTAATAATCCAATTCAAAAGGCCTTAGTTAAAGGGAATATATAAATATATATATGTATATATATATATATATATATATATATATATATATATATATATATATATATATATATATACTATTTAGCACTGCCTTGGTAGCTTCATGTTTAATATATATATATTAATTAACTTCACAAATCATCATTATTAACCTTTTCATTAAATACCATTATTAGCAACACTCCCATCATTTAATTTGCACTGTGAAATTATAATTAACTATATTTATTATTACACGGATTATTTCGATCTCAAGTTTTCATTTTCACACTATTTATTGTTCATCTCTGAATGAAACTACTTTTAAAAAAGAAAAGATCAAATTTCAAATATTTTATCTGATAATTAAAATATGTGAATCAATTAACAATATGAAACATATATATAAAGCTGTTGATTGAGACTGAATGAATATAATAAAGATAGTTCTCGATCAGTTGGAGTTAATTAGATCTTATAAATCCATTGATCAGCACTCTCACTGATTCAATTTCTTAATTAGGTTGGATTGTAATTAAATATAGTATCAACATGGATTAATATATATATATTATGAAGAATATTATTCTTATATATGTATTATGTATATATATCTTTGTCTTTAATTTGCTCATTAACAGATGATAAAAATTCAATACTGCGGTACTATTGAACTTCAGTACATCCCTCTAATAATCATATAATGTTATTTGTTAACATTAATGGAAACTCACATTAATAATGACCCACCTTAAATGAATTAAGGACTAAATTGATTTAAAAGATGTACTGAAGTTCGATACTACTGTACTACTATAAACTCTTCCTCACGACGAGATTACACAAGTTGGCCAATAAGGTGGTTTTATGACTCAAGATTGTTTGTTAGCATCATAAGCCAAAATGATAATCTAAAAATTCTCTCCCATAAAGCTAGAATGCATAAAATTCTTCTTATTATTACTTTTTAATAAATAAAATGTCACTTTGGAGGATGTTTGGTAAGATTTTGTCCATTTAGAAAATGAGAAGACTTGAAAAGGACACACAAGCATGTATTGTGCACCAAAATGGCAAAACCAATTAAACACAAAAGAATATTAATATTAATAAAATTAATTAAGATGTTTTCCAAACTAGTGCTTTTCATAAGTGGCATTGTTTTCATCACTCACTCTCTTATTACACTTTGCCTCATATCTTGTGCCACCCTTGATTGCTACTGCTATATAGGATCTCATTGGTTGGTCCAAAAATTTGGTCCATTATTTATAAGAGAATTTTAAATCTTTTAGGTTATAGTGTTTCTATATATATATATATATAAAATCTAATTTATTTCTTGTTTTATTTAATTTCTTGTAGTCACTATTACTCCATGCTTATAAAATTTTAATTGGGACTCCAAAGTTAAAAAAATTATACTTAGAAGTTAGAACCTTACAATTTTGTAAGAAAGAGTAGTTAATTTAGTTACTATTGTACGTTGAACTAATTATACTGTTATTGATATTGCCAACTTAAATATAATCTGATCTTCTTAGTTTTTATGTCAACAAATTTAAAAAGAAAAAATAAACAATGATATAAAACTCATTTATGCTTATGCCATAAAATGTAATTCATGCTTAGTAATTTGAGTAAATTAAATAGTTGAATTAATTGTATGTATTCACAACGTCATCAATAAATGACATACAATTAGTATGCCACACAACATTTTAAGAAAGGGGCTAAATTAAATTTTTTTAAACTTTAGGAATTCAATTTAAAATGAAATAATATTATATTATACATAATAATAATAATAAACCATATACAATGTATTTCATTGTTCCCAAAAAGTACAACTAATTTCATTTTACTTTTAATTTTTAAATATTCTAAAATGATACTATAAATTAAATATTTTATGAAATAAAAAAATATTGTAAGACAATATATATATATATATATATATATATATCATAATGACTTCATATATAAATATTGGAAAATAGAAAATGTAATTACCTATAGAGAAGAAACTATCTATAAGTAATTAAAATGAGTTTAGAAAGTAATATATAGTACGTAATGGAAAAGTTGAAAATTTTTGTTTGAATATATATAGAATGATTATAATTAATAGGTACATTAATTGAATGAGTAGTAGTTAATAGTAATGATTCATAAGTGATGCATATAGTAAAAAGAAGAAGCAGCCAACACTTCAAAGGCAAGTCTTAGCTAGAAGTCATCATCAATGGCAAAGTCTGAAAAGATATATATTTTTGAGAGTTTCATAAAATCATTACCACATTAGCCATCAAAGACCTCAAATAATTAATTATTAAACCCTATATATTTCATTACTTCATTCTCTTCTGGAACATTATAATTGCTACAAGTGTCTCCGATCTATATCTATAAATATATATATAATTTTGAATTTCCTACCATAATTTAATTATAAGTGATTTCTTTGGAAATTTAGGAGGATCGATTCCTATGACATTGATTAAATATTAAGATGA
Source organism: Senna tora (assembly GCA_014851425.1). NCBI lineage: Eukaryota > Viridiplantae > Streptophyta > Magnoliopsida > Fabales > Fabaceae > Senna > Senna tora. Next base: position 35,582,252 of record CM026265.1, read on the forward strand.
TGTAGAGTGTGACATGGCAGCTAACTAGTACGGGTGACAAATAAATATTTAACAGCCGCACATTACTCAGTTAGGCGACAGATAAGAGCGGCTCATGGACTAATTCAATAGTTAACATAACGAATAATTTATTTTTAAAATTTATGAATTAAATAATAATTTGATCAATAAGTATCTTTTCTATTGGTTTTGTTTTAATAAGAGTTTAGTTTATCACATCTTTTAACTTTAGAATTAAACAGAAGTATCATTTTCTTTATTAAATATATAAGATGGTCATGTAATTTCAGTATTTTTACCATATTTCATAGAATCTCAATGGAATCATTAAAAGAAATAAATGACCTCAATTTCCTAAAGCATGCATGATAGATTTCTTCCTATTTATACTAAGCTTTTTTTTTTTTTTTCAATTCAACTCAATTTGAAAATAGAGTTTGGATGCTTTAGCCATATAGACAGTTACTATTGATTTAAAATTCATTAATTGGTACTGAAAATAAAACGAGGGTTTCTAAAAAAAATTAGTACAAAGTAAAATAGAGAAATATTTTTCAATTTATAATAAAAATTTTCAGTGCTTATTCTCATACCAATTATAATATTGTTTGTTTCTATAATTAAAGATTAAAGATGATGGAAGCTTTTAGGTAGAGAAGGAGGGATCGAAAGGGTTGTTTTCTAGGGAGTTTTTGTGGTCACACGCATGTCTGCTTTGGTCCCCCATTCTCTTTTAGCTTTTCGATCATTCCCATCTTTAATTATAAATATATTTTATGACTAGAAATTAAACATTTTGAAATTATTAATTTTCATTTTATTTTTTTTATGAATTTAATTAAACAAATAAAATATTAACAAAGTAAACTAATATGTTCATCGTAAGAATGTGTTTGGTTTGTAAAAATATTTTTATTTTTTGTTTTTTAACCAAAAGTTAATTTTTATTTTTGAAAATTTTAAAATATTTTTGTTATGTAAAGTTTAAATTTTATTCATACTTATTCTAAGTCAAGTAATCTAAATAACTATAAATCCTCTATTGTTTTTTTTAATTTGAATATGATTAAATGTTAATATTTATATGATGATCAAATCATTTATTTTCTTAAAAAATTATAAAAATAACATTGATTTTTTAAAAAAATATTTTTTTTAGTTAAATTGTACCAAAAATGTTTTTTCAATCATATTATTTCTTATTTTTAATAAAAAATTAAAACAGAGAAGGATAAAAAACCACGATCACTTTCTTCTAATTTATTTATTAAAAAAGAGAGAGCTATTTATTTATTTTAGAAACCCTTTCCAAATTAAACAAAAATTGATGATAGCAGCCACTACTTTTTTTTTGTTTAGATCAAAGTATTCACCGTCGAGCACAGTGACTAATCCCCTCGCTATATTGTAGGCACGGGTGGGACAGCTGGCCGAAGGATTTAAAACTGCTCCATACCCAAGGCAGAGATCGAACCCCTGACACTTGGTTGAGTATGGATGATAGCAGCCACTACTTTTTTTTTTTGTCTAAACCAAGGTATCCACTGTCGAACACAGTGACTAATCTCCTCGCTGAATTGTAGGCACCTCGAAGGGTGAGACAACTGGCCCAAGAATTTAAAGCTGCTCCATACCCAAGACAGAAATTGAACCTCTGACACTTAGTTAAGAATGAATGAGTCCCTTCCACTCAACTACATCCCTTGGGTTATAGGAGCCACTTCTTTGGATATAACACAAGAGAGATTATGATGACATCAGTCCCACCCTGTCATGACGTGAATGCTCTCTTCCAAATTCATAATGCTTTATAGTTAATTATATTATACCTCAAGCCTTTCTGGACTTTTTTTAAATGATCTTAAATTAATTAAGATAATTCACATTTAATTTCACAACCAATTTATGGAAAGCTTTTAAAAAAAATAGGTATAGGTAAACATGTATTCCATCAAGTTCAGAAAATATCTTTCAATCTCTAATAATTTATATATTACCTACCAATAAGACTCTTACATTAGTCATAAGATTTGAATTATCACATATAACTTTAACTCACTATTGACATCTTATTAAGGAAAGCTTTGCCCTTTTATAATGAGTACTCTTTGAATATTATTTCATGCCTTTGCTATCAACACAAGCTTCATTCATGAGTTTCAATTCAAATACAAGGAAAATTCCACTAACTTCTCTATACTTCCATTACAACATATATTATATATATATATATATATATATATATATATATATATATATATATATATATTGGTAAACACGATCGATAAATTAATTTATGCAGCATTACTAATTAATGACCTAGCTAGGTTTTGTTCTTTGTAAAAAGTTCATTTGATATGAGGAAGGGGAACCACGTTGGTATAGTAAAGCTCACAAGAAAAATAATATATATTACTATTGTACTACAACAAATATAAGTATTTTCAATCATTTATATTCTGACGATCAATTAATATCCCTCCAATTATTGAAATACGGTACCATTATTAAACTTTTATTCGAATTAATGAATTAATTGCATATATATGCATTTATGCAAAATAGAGACGTGTATATTATATTTTGATTGAATGTCACATGGAGTATCACATGTTGGTACATTAGATAATGAGAGGAAATGCTTAGTAATTGCTTTCTTAATTACTATATATACTATCTCGTCTTTCTAAATAATAATAATAATATTATTATTATTCAAGCAAATTAAATTCATACAAGTCTCCCCCCCCCCCTCTCTATATATATAATTGCATCATATTAAGCAAGATCCCGGTTCAAAATTTGTGTATGAAATTTTTGTTGTTGTGAGAGCTCTAACTATTCTCGTTATGGGATCTCTGTTAGCTCGAACCTAATTGCCTCCAATAAAATGATACTTGTGAGAAACAAAAAAAATTACATCATATATGCTAGCTTTATATGAATTATTTCAATTTTTTTCTTAGCATAAATAATATTAAAGTATATTTGAAATGTACGCGTCAAAATAGTATATAAACTAAATATATATCAATAAAATTTAATAAAATTAATACTAACACCAAAATAATTACTGTACTCTCTGTGTCTCTGTTTATTATTTATTATTTGTTAATATTACTAAAAAATTTAATTTTAAATTTATTCATAATTAGTCTTTATTAATATTGACAAATTATATTAAATAAATATAATTAAAAATATATTAAAAATTCAATACTCCATGATATTATAATTTTATCTCTCTCCCATAAATAGACGGGATAGCTAGATTATGTTATGTCAAAATACTATTTTGGTCCTCTATTGTTCACTCAAATTTGTTTTGATTTTTTATGTTTCAAAAGTTTAAAATCAGTCATCTATATTATCAAATTAGTTCAAAATGATCCTTTTGCCTATATTTTCCATTAAATGCTGATTCGGGATGCTGACGTAGATCAAAATTCTGTAAGCATTCCAAGTCCATGTCAGCATCCTGGGTCAGCATTTAACGAAAGAGGCTAACGGTGTGAGACAAAAGAATCATTTTGGACCAATTTGAAAACGTATAGGATTGATTTTGAACTTTTTAAACATATAGGACTAAAACAAAATTTAGGTGAAATATAAAGAATTACCAAAATGATGATTTGGCCATTATATTAGTAGATTATGGACATTTTTAGGTAACTATACTTTGTTATATATATATATATATATATATATATATATATATATATATATATATATATATATATATATATATATATATGTTCATATATTATCAGTTTTTATTAAATAAAAATATTAATATGTTGATCGGAATAATTACATACATATGTTAGTACTGTTGATGAAACTCACCTAAAATGATTAGTGTTAGAGATTACTCCCACTACTAAGTTTCGATAAAGTTATTGGTTCCAAATTTTTTTTAATGGAACTGCAATATTTTTAAAACATAAAGGCACGTACAATGAATCTTAATATAATTAATTTCCTCTATATATATATATACAGGAAATTAAATTAAATGTGTGCTTGGTCCAAACTCTTGCAAATTGCAATAATATTAAATAATTGATTCTTCCACTTCTTCGATCTCGTCTCGATCGGATACATGCACCAAAAACTTAATCAAAATCAAACTTAATCTCCTTTTTTATCAAGACCCATCCATCACTTTTGTATTTGCAAATATTAATTTAAGAAATTCAATATGAATAATTATTTCAAGACCAAAATTAATATCAACAACTAGCTTGTGAGCTAGTGTACAATGTGTAATGTTTAGTAGTACGATAGTACTGTAATAATCATTTAATGTGGATTCTTATTAATGTGAATTTCTATTAATATTAACAAATGATTCTACATGATCGAGGGATGTACCGAACTTCAGTAGTACGATAACATTGAACTTTTATCCAATATGTAGAGTATGATTATGAAGGAGGCTTATGGGAAATCAACTTCACATAAACTATTCCCATTTCATTTCATTGACAACTACTGAACATGGCTTAGCCTAAGTTGTGCACATCTCATTATAGAATTGACCACACAATAATTCTTTAGTTACTTAATTATATTCTTGTAACTTGTTAACTCAAGAATTTGCATTAGTGTAATTAGATACGAGTATAATCTCATTTTTCTATTTTTTTGTTTCTCACGTGTATTCTCTTATGGAGGCAATCTTGTTCGAAGCACTGTTGAGCATTAAATGTTGGCACCTCTTCCAACGAAAATTTAAACTCAGGTTCATCACGTTGTGAGAGACTAGTTCCTTCAATTAGACCAAACCCTGATCCGTTGGTTCTGATTTTTCTATTTTAACCCAATTGAATTCGAGAAAAAATATATGTTCACTCAGATTCAGGTGGGTCAAATGGGTACGATCGGACCAAAATTTTGAGTCAGAAATGCTTGAAATAATATTAGCATTTATATATATTGCTTCTTTAGGGTTTGTTTTCAATTTTGAAAAAAAACTTATCAACATTTGGGAACATGATTCGCCATATATAATACACTTTCTAATTTGATCTCTAGTATATATATACAGTAATAGATATTTCTGGTCTAAACTAGTGGGCTTTCAGCCTGGGCCTGGGCTTAATGTATAATGTTCAAGTCATGCATACTTATATATATATATATATATAATATTCAAGTCCACTTAACTGACTAATTTAATTTAAATTATTTTTCAAATAAAAAACTATTTAATTTAATGGTTAGTTAAAAACCACCTAACTAAATGTGAGCCAAGTTTTATTTACAAAAAAGGTATTTTTTTAAAAAAATTTTACAATTTTTTTTTATTAGAGATAATTATGTATGAGATACACTACAACAAATAATTTTAACGTAAGTTAATCAACATCATTTGTTAATAACTAATGTTATTTGTTAATTTATTTATTGTTATAATTGGCATTAAAATAATGTCAATTTTATTTTTAACATCAATCATAACTAATGTTAAAGAAAATTTTTAATCGATGCTATATATATATAGTGATATTATTATATTCCAAAAGAGCACATTTGGTATATGTATAAAAGAAATAGAAAGGGAAATGAATGTTAACCTCGTCATGTTTGATATGAAAAAAATAGATAAAAATGAATCATATTTTCTATCTAGATAGCGAATGAAGGGGAGTTTTTAGCATGATTGAAGATAGGAAAATTGATTTTAAAAATAGAAAAGCGATTGTCATCAATTGACTATTTTACCTTCCGGTAGCCCCATATTGCAGCCAAATGAACAAGGGGCAAAGTGTCTTTTTACACATTTATCTTTTATTTCCGTTTTTTCTCTTCATCATACCAAATAACATTACTCTTTCATTTTCATTTATATTTCCATGCATACTAACCATATTTTTTATCACTTATTTTTACTTTTACTTCTGACTAAAACACAAACCTCCTACCAAACGCTATTGATTTATCATAAAAGACTAACCCTGACTAGCTTCAATTCCTTGTTTATATTAAAAAATAGAGTACATTTGGTATATGTAATTTCCTTACAATTAGTTACAACCTAATACATGTGTTTTTTTTTTTCCGGTTTTTGACAAAGTACTTTCTTCATTAAAAACAATCCCATTTCAACTTCTTAAATGTCAGCACTTCTAACCCTAAACCCTAAGATCTACTCCATGTTAATTATTACTACTTCATATCTATACACACACACACTCTTATCCTAAGTGGGGGAATGAGAGAAAATTGTATAGATCAATGATGATTTTGAATTAAATTTGAAGAGTGCAAAAAGCCAAAACACAAGGGAAAAAAGAAAGGATAAAACAATCTAATGCACTTCAATTTTTTTTTTTTTATAATTGAAAATTTAGATGAGGGGATGGCGTCTCAGTCCAGAGCAGGCCTCTGAGCTCAAAGAGCACTTATAGAAGTTTTTACAGATAATCTACTAAATAAAGCATTACCAAAAATCAACTCAAGTCATGTAATTATCATGAACAGAAAGTGACGACCAAGTGAGCCAATCCTCAACGCGCTTCAATTTCAATTTCATCACAACTACTATACCATGATTCATGATTGGTTCTTTATATAATGGGCAATTGGGCCACTATTTCTTCCACCCAACATGTCTCTTTCAATACTTCAAGTACAAAATGCCTCTTATCTTTTCAACTATTATATTTTCTATGTTCAAGATTTTAGAAATTCAATGAGAAGTAAATTTTTTTTTTTAAAAAATAATGAATGAAATTAAGAGATAAATTTCATTAATTTTAGAGAACAAATTTTCATTCTTCTCAATCTAAACATACTTTAAACATAATTGCATATCTTACTAGTGGTATAGTTGTGGTTTAACTATAATGTATGTAATAGTAGGTAATTAAATAAATAAGGATTTTAAGATTTAGTTTTTTTCTGTGTTTTATATATTCAATAAAATGTTGATGCTGAATTATTAATGGCTTCTGAATAGACTCAATCTTTGGTTTAGACTTAGCCATGGATTAGATTAGTTTTTAAATATTTATATTATCTAAATTTATTCATTTTAAAACTAAATATATTTTAATTCATGGTCAGTTTTGGCTGTGTCATATATTCTCATCATTGAGATTTTTTTTGGAGAACCCTTCTCATTGAGATTTTAATTAGTAATTATTTCATTATTAAAAATTATAATTAAGAGTTTAGTGGGCTACTTATCAAAATATCTATTCTGTTATCAACCTTAAGAAGAAAAAAAACTCTACAAATATTATTCAAAGATTTCTAATTAACATTTATCAGTGAAAAAACTAATAAAGGTTTAACTCAATTATGATATATATATATATTAATTAGTCTGAAGTTTGAACTTTTAGGGAATATTATGAAAATAAAATCTTAAATGAACAGCCTGAAGATTTGTAAACGTTTTAAAGTAATAATCTAAATTATTAATATACTCCATAAGGAAAACTTATTGGCCTTCATACATGAAAAAAATTGAGAGACCAAAATTTAATTTATGCTTGAAATTACAACAGTTAATCGGAAAATAAAGTAGGTGAGGATAAACAAATTAAAGAATTTCACAACATTTTGAGCTTATTATTTAACATAAACAATTAAATTATCAAGAATATAAAAATCATCTTAATGCTTGGTAATTAATTACCCGGATACTGTATGTCAAAAAATATAAATTCAAATTATCTAAGAATAAAATGGATTGGACCTTTTTGGGCCTCCATTGTTTAGTTCAATGACATTTCCATTTTGGGCCATCTGAAATATGGGCTTATAATAGTATTGGGCTAAGATTCAAAGTCATGCCTAAAGAATCTCTGTACTAGTGAGCACTGGGTTTTCTCACTATTAAACTGGGCCCCTGAGAAGTGAATAATAATAGACTGTCTTTCTCATAAAAAATTATATCCCATCTTAAATATGGCAAAAATTTTTAATTTTTAATACCCAAATTTAAAATAAACCAATTTTTTTGTTGTCCGTCCGATTTCTAACGCTTTGTCTTAATTAATCTGGACTCAATTCATATTTCGCATCCGGTTATAGTAAGAGAATCTTTCAACGTGTGTATATATATATATATATATTTGTATTCATAAAGTCTCAAACATAAGATATTGCTTAAGCGACTAAAACGTTGAACAAAACTCTTAGTTGGTCTAATATAAACCTTTGATTTCCTGTTTTTAATATATATCTTTTAATTCAAATCTACCTTCAAGATCCTCAATTATTTGAAGTGAATTATCACAGTAGTTTTCCATCTAGATTATTAATAACAATTTGAGTGTTTTCAGAGAACTTTCTAAATTTTCGTATAGCATAAACAATTATATATACATCACAAATTCACAATGTACGTCTAGAAATTTCGAAATTATACTTTTTAATCATTTTAAAGATTTAGTAAAAATTAATGATCTTTTTTTATAGGGAGGGAAAGAAAGACGAAAATTAAAGTCTCGGAGACTGGAGGAAAAAAAAAAGCAACCTAATAATTAGTGGTTTAGTAGTAAACTTTAAGGTACATGTTTTTTTTTGGGTCTGAATTCTAATGTTTCTCAGTATAAAATAAGAAAATAATAATAATAATAAATAAATATAGTTTAAATGAACTTCCATTAATTTCTTTTATTCTTAAGAAAAGTAACATATATTTTGGTGTATGACAAATCACTAATAAGTAATAACAATTAACTAGTGAGCTTTTTTTTTATACACTTTTTTTTTTGGCCTTTTTATACACTCAATAATAGAAAGTTAACTTAATTTAACATTTTCAAATGTAACATTTTTATATTAAATTGTACAAATTAAAGAAATACTATCATGTACTTTTGTTTATGCAAAACTCTAGTATATTATTTTATATAATATATAATTATATATCATAAAATATGTGATATGAAAGCGAGGAGAGAGAGCAAATATAAAATAAAGATATAGTAAGAAGTTAATTACAATAGCTAAAAGAAGTGTAAACAGTTAAGTAAGTTTAAATTGTTTAGTTTATTATCTTAAAGTATAATACTTTTTTAATTTTGTAGTTAGACATTTTTTTAAAGAAAATTGCCATACACAAAGTCTAGTCAAATTATCAGGCCAAAAAAAAAGGTCTATTCAAATTATATATATATATATAGAGTAAAACTGTTTTGGTCCTCCACGGATGTCTCCCTTGTCAATTTGGTCCCCCACAGATCGGTGTTATCAATTTGGTTTCCCACAGATCGGTGTTATCAATTTGGTCCCCCACAGATCAAACTGTTAGCAATTTGGTCCTTCTGTTAATTAACTTAATGACATGTCAAGTTAAGTTGTGACTCAACAATTTTTTTATCTGACTAGGCATTGATTAATTTAGAGTAATTTATTTTTTATTTAAAAAACCTTTTAAATTAAAAAAAAAGTAAAAAAATGACACAAATATGTTTCTTTGCGTTAAAAGGTCAAAGGTTTTTTTTTTTAACTTTTTTTTTAATTTAAAAGATTTTTTAAATAAAAAATAAATTATTCTAAATTATTTTATGCCTAATCAGATGAAAAATTGCTGAGTCACAACTTAACTTGACATGTCATCAAGTTAATTAACGGAAGGACCAAATTGCTAACAGTTTGATCTGTAGGGGACCAAATTGATAACACCGATCTGTGAAGGACCAAATTGACAAAAGAGGCATCTTTAGAGGACCAAAACAATATATATATATATAATAATACAATGAGTCAATTAAACGTTATGCTTACACACTCAAAAGTGAGATTCTCTGGAGTACTAAATTAGAGATGGTAATGGGTAGGGTACGGAGAGGATACTGTAATTCTTGGTCCCGGCCCCGGTACTCATTTTTTTCCCATCCCTGGACCCGCCCCCGGTCGGGTATAAAATGTGAGACCCATCCCCGGACCCATTGAATACTTAAATCTCCGGATCCAGCCTCAGACCCGGAAAATTTATTACTTTTTTCTACAAATCATAAATTTAATTATTTTCAAATTTTTTAAAAAAAAACTTCAAACCCACAAGTATTGAATACACAATCATAAATTTAACTATTTTCAATTTTTTTTAAAAAAAAACTTCAAACACACAATATATATAGGCCAAATGACTCTTTTGGTCCTTAACGTTTGCACCAAGTTTAATATTGGTCCTCAACGTTTCAAAAAGTTATTTTTGGTCATCAACGTTTTTATTTTGGTCAAAATTGGTCCTCCAGCATAACTCCGTCTGATTTTTTTATTAAATGCTGACGTGGAAGGTTTATGTGGGACACCCTCTCTCCTACGTGTCATATTTTGATGATATGACACCCTCTCTCACTCCAACTCAGCAAAACGACGCCGTTTTACTGAGTTGGAGTAAGAGAGAAGTGATGCAAAACGGCGTCGTTTTGCTGAATTGGAGTGAGAGATGGTGTCATATCATCCAAATATGACATGTAGGAGAGATAGTGTGTCACATAAGCCTTCCACGTCAGCATTTAACAAAAAAAACCAGACGGAGTTATGCTGAAGGACCAATTTTGACCAAAATAAAAACGTTGAGGACCAAAAATAACTTTTTGAAACGTTGAGGACCAATATTAAACTTGGTGCAAACGTTGAGGACCAAAAGAGTCATTTGGTCATATATATAAATAATATATAAAAAGTATTTATATATATTATATCACCGGGTCCGGGGCCGGGGTGGATACCCCCTTATCCGTCTCCGGACCCGGACCCGAAAATTTACCCGTTAAAATCTGTAGACCCAGACCCAGACCCATTTTTTCAATACTCAAACCCGGACGCAACGGGTAATTTTACTGAGTACCTGTTGAGTCTGGGTAAGATTGCCATCCCTATATTAAATAAGGTTTATTTTTGTTGATAAAACATTTAACAATTTAAAAGTTATAAAACATTTGAATAAATAATAGTAATTTATAATTTATAAAAAAATTGTCAACTAATTAAATGAAATCTTAGTCCAATTGGTTAACAAAGTGAAAATCCCAAAAAATGTCATAATAAATTTTCATATGAATATGTCACAAATTGGAAAGACAAATGGGCAGAATTATGATGGCACATTGTGTGCATAAAGCATAGATATTAGGGCAAAAAGGAAGATGTAAAGTCACTTTAAAAATAAAAGAAAAGAAAAGAAAAGAAATTAGGTGAATCTTCAATTCATTGATGCAGATACATAATAGATTCTTGCTGCTGCTGCCTGAGGCCCTAAAATCTTTTCAACCGTTAAGTGGTCCCTTTTTCCAAACAAAGTAAATATTCACATTTAATGAATATACAAAAACAAGAAACAAAAGGGAAGAGGAGGGCCACAATTTTTGTTCGTTGCTTGAAATTTTTAGGGTAATCATATGTGATTTATCTTAAAATTTGTGTCAAAATTATTTTTTTAAGTTTTAGATAAAATAAATATCAAGACAGGTTCATTGACTAACAACCGGTGAACTTTATATAGTTTTTTATAGCTCTAAATTTTTAGTTTGGTTCTTAAATTTTATTTTTTGTCTGTCTGGTCTTTGAAATTTTGTCCTAACTAATATAGACTCAACTTATATCGCGCATCTAATTATAATAGAAAAGTATTTCAATGAGAATAATTATATTCAAACATGTTTCGAACAATTTTTAAAAAGTACTAAACCAAATATTAATATTAGTTTTACTTAAAAAGGCATTTAAAATTTTGTCATTAATTATTCCTCGTTAGTATTATCTTTGAAAATATAAATTAAACGCGTTGTACGTAATCAAATTAGATTGCCTAATTAATTTTCTTGAATTTCCTTTGCTCAATGTAGCATCCATAAAATATTGTATATAAATTTTTGGGTTAACTGTTCCACTATTTAAAGTGTTTACAATTTAACGAAGCGGATTAGTTACTTTGTCCGATAGTGGATACACTGTTCTAAAAAAAATAGATATTACTTTTTTATGGAATATTAGATATTATTTTTAAAATAAGAATATTATTATTTTTGGTTATTTATCATAGATATTTTTTATCCAAGACACTAACCTTATTAATTAAGAGTTTGAAATTGATAAAGTTACTTTAAAGAAACAGCCTTATAAAGATTGAACTCTTCAATTCTTACTCTTAGTTTTTGAAATGTGTTTCTTCTAATGACTTGTACTATTACAAGTTATAAATCGCAAAGTTTATCTTTAAACAATAGCTATATAAAAGATTGGGTTCTCCAATTCCGAAAGCAATATTTTGAAGTGTGATTTTTTCAATAATTTATATTTGTAACAATTTGTACTTTCATTGTAAATTGAAGGATTGGAAAAGGCTACATACAGAGGATAACTGATTATAACATCAACTTTTGAAGAGTGGTAATATTACAAGGGCTAAAGGTCTATTTTAGTCCTTAATGTTTGCATGAAGTTTAATGTTGGTCCTCAATGTTTCAAAAGTTTAATGTTGGTCCTCAATGTTTTTGTTTTGGTCGATTTTGGTTCTCGAGCGTAACACAGTTAACTTTTTGCCGTTAAATGATGACGTGGCATGCTTATATGACACACTCTCTCTCCTACATGTCATATTTTAATGATGTGGCATGACACATCACTGCCACGTCACCACATATTGCCACATCATCATCTTCTCTCCTTCATTAGCATCACTATCATCATCATCTGGGGTGACGTGGCAGTGATGTGTCATGCCACATCATTAAAATATGACATGTAGGAGAGAGGATGTGCCATAGAAGTATGCCACGTCATCATTTAACGGTGTTACGCTCGAGGACTAAAATCGACCAAAAATAAAAACATTGAGGACCAACATTAAACTTTTGAAACATTGAGAACCAACATTAAACTTCATGTAAATATTGAGGACCAAAATAATACTTTAGCCTATTACAAGCACAAGTTGAATGTATTTTTGGACATTAAATATACATTTTTTTCTAACGAAAATTTAAACCTTGATCAAGTTAAAGAATGCCCAGGTGGGTTTATTGTGGCAATCATTTATTAGTTAATTATTGGTTTAAAGAAAAATAAAAAAACAGATTAGATTAATCAAAGATTCGCATATTCTTGGTTTACTATTTAAATTAAGATAACATTACTAAAATAATTTAGGACAAAGGAAAGTGTTTACTAAGATTTAAAACTTGTTTGTTTAAACAAAAATGAGAGTGAGAGAATAATGAATTGAATCTTAAACTTAATCACTCTCTGTGACATGTGAACCTCAGCATCTAATGACAAAGATCTCAAAAACAAAAACAAAAAAAAGGAGCAAATTTTTATTTAAAAAATAAATATAAAATACTTTTAATTTTGGGTTCCACCATGTGCATTTGATCCAACGACATGAATATCCACGTGTCAACCATCGAATCTAGAGGCTCAGGCTCTCACTATATATATATATATATATATTTTTAAACTTTAATTACATTTACCTTTCTATTTTATTTATTTGTATATTAGGTTCAACCAAATGAAAGATAACTTTCTATTGTGGATCATAGCTCATCTTCGCCGCTTCATGAGCCCCGCAGAGTGGTAATGGTTACCTTTGTTGGGGTGGGATTTACTACCCCTTATGTCGCAACAGTAGGCTTCAAACCGTCGAACGACATCGCTGGAGTGTGGGCTGGTCAAGTCTCTTGGTCGATGTCCTTTTCCTTGCCGGATCACCATCCTCCAGCCGCCACAAAGGTGCGGCAATGTTGCCGCCTCTTTCAAGATTTCAAAATTCAAAATTTTTTGAAATTTACAGTTATTGCCTTTGGGCACTTTCCTCTGAAATTAGGTCTTTATGGTTTAATTGATCTTTATTTAATTATGCATCTAATTATGTATTTAAGTTATGTTGCTATAGGACCCAGTATGAGTTCTTTCATCTTTAGTTAGTTGTATTTTGTTGGGCCTTTAATTTGTTGAGGGTTTCTCTTAAAGACTTTATGTTATAACCCTCTTTTTATTTTAATATATTTGCACCTCTAAAAAAAAGATAACTGTTTCCGTCTCAAAAATGCTACAATGCAAGACAAGACATTTGACCTTAATCCTGCAGTCACATTCTTTTCTCATGTGCTCTCACATTTGTTATTTTGATTTGGTAAAATTATCTTTCATTTAGTTGATAGATTAGATTAATGTTGAGAAAACCAGAAGAAAAAAATAGAAATGAGAATTAGAGAATGAAAAGATTACATACTTAAGTTTGATATAACATAATTAAGGGTTTTTTTAGTTGTCTCTTCGATGTTGGAGGCACTGCATCGATTAATTCGAACTCGATTCGCGTCAAATATTTGGTTATGGTGAAAGAGTCTTTTAATAGGGATAGCTAAATCTAAAAAATCTCGATCTCGGAACTTTGTTTAAACGATATCAAATCGTTTATCACTTAGATCAACTCCACGCTAATAAATAAAATCAAGGTTGAGTATAAAAATAAAAACCAAATATAATGACCAAAATTTTCTAATGCCATACAAATACAATGGAGCCCCGATACAAAGAATAAAAATTTAATATTTTAATAGTTTTGAACTGGTATATATTTTTAAATTATATAATATTATTTATTAATATTAATTGAAATTCACGTTATTAAAAATTTATTTTCAATAATTTAAGAATTAATTGATTAGAGAAATATATTTAAATTCAGTTCAATATTATTATCTCCAAAGCAAGATTCATCTCAAGTAGTCATGATTAAGATGCTTTAAAATACCTTACAAGGTAAAATAGACCGAACATAGAAAAAAAATCCATATATTTTGTTAATTTATTTGTGAATTTCTCTGTTTATATTCTAATCTCTCCTATACGTTACCTATAAAGTAATAAAGTAATGAAAAAAATTTAGGTCCATTTTCTTATGTCAATTTCATCAAGTTCCACTAATTATATATTGTATTTACACTCTCTCTCTACTGTGATTGGTCATTTAAATACTTTTTGCCACGTGTCGTATGTATATTGGGGAACTTGATGAAATGGACATAAGGAAATAGACCTAAGTTTTTTCCTAAAGTAATTATCCCCCCACCTTGGGCACGTTCTTTACACAGAAATAGGAATGAAAATGGAATGCGTTTTCTGTGTTAGTAAAAGTTTTGGAATGAAAATGGAATGTATTAAAATTACCACTTTACTCCTTATATTAAAATAATAAAAAAAGGAAGTTATGATTGTGTCAAATCAAAAGGGTATAATATATATTTTGTATTTTTTTTAAAAAGTTGATGAAAATAAAAAAGTAAAAAATAAGTAGAACTCAATAAATCTCATCCATTTCATATTCATTTCCATTGTTATTTCTTATTAAAGAACAAGACTGTCGAGTGTTCAGACAGAATTGAGAAACAAACACAAATCCAAATACTACAATTTGAGTTCAATTAATGATGTAAAGTTATTTTACATTAGATACAAAAATAAGCTTGTATGTATATTGTATACTTCACCGTATAAAAATAGAGGAAGGAATACGTACAAAATACGGCATTTCCAACTCCAAAACGCGTTCTGTCTTCTCTTCTCTCCCTTTTAACACAAACTCACTCCATCTCTCACTCTCCCTCCCTCCAACAATGGCATTTCTCTTCTTCTTTTTCTTCCTCTTTTTCTGCGTCTCCCACACCACCTCACTAGATTACCTCAAGCTCCCATTGCTCCACAAGAACCCATTACCCTCTCCCGCCCACCTTCTCTCCTCCGACCTCCACCGTCTCTCCGCCCTCCACCGCCGCTCCTCCCTCAAATCCCCCCTCGTCTCCGGCGCCTCCACCGGCTCCGGCCAGTACTTCGTCGATCTCCGAATCGGCACTCCGCCGCAGAGCCTCCTCCTCGTCGCCGACACCGGCAGCGATCTCGTCTGGGTCAAGTGCTCCGCCTGCCGCAACTGCTCCGACCGCCCACCCGGATCCGCCTTCCTCGCCCGCCACTCCTCCACATTCTCCCCCCACCATTGCTACGACCCGGCCTGCCGCCTCGTCCCCCACCCGAAACCCGGTCACCACTGTAACCATACCCGGATCCACAGCCCGTGTCGATACGAGTATTCCTACGCGGACGGGTCCATCACCAGCGGGTTCTTCTCGAAGGAGACGACGACGTTGAACACAAGCTCAGGGAAGGAAGCGGAGCTCCCGGAGCTCCAGGATCTCGTGTTCGGATGCGGGTTTCGGATCTCCGGCCCGAGTGTTACGGGTGCGAGTTTTAATGGAGCTCAAGGGGTTATGGGTTTAGGAGGAGGCTCTATTTCGTTCCCTTCTCAATTGAGCCGTCGGTTCGGTAACAAATTCTCTTACTGTCTACTCGACTACACCATATCCCCGCCTCCCACTAGCTACCTCACCATCGGAAACGCCGCCGTTTCGAAGCCTCACAAAATGAGCTTCACGCCGTTACTAACCAACCCTTCTTCTCCCACATTTTACTACATTGCCATCAAGAGCGTCTCCGTCGACGGCGCGAAATTACCGATTAGCCCTTCCGTTTGGGTCGTCGACGAGCTCGGCAACGGCGGCACCGTCGTCGACTCCGGCACGACGCTGACATTCGTGGCGGAGCCGGCTTACCGTGAAATCCTCGCGGCGTTCCGAAGGCGTCTGAAGCTTCCGGCGTTGGCGGATAGCGCGGCTTCGTTAGGGTTCGATCTCTGCGTGAATGTCTCCGGCGTGTCGAAGCCGAGGTTGCCAAAGCTGAGGTTGGGGCTGGAGGGGAGATCGGTGATGACGCCGCCGGCGAGGAATTACTTCGTGGAGGCGGCGGATCGGGTCATGTGCTTGGCGATACAGCCCGTGAGAGACGGATCCGGGTTTTCGGTGATAGGGAATCTGATGCAACAAGGATACTTGTTGGAGTTCGATAAGGACAGGTCGCGGCTGGGGTTCACGCGCCATGGCTGCGCGTTGCCTTGATAATATGGAACGGGTCAACCCGATTTCTATGATTATTATTATTATTTAATTTTTTTAAAAGGAAATAATTTTCATTCTTGCTGAATTTCAGATACTCTGCTTCATTTCGCAATATTGTCGTGACTTTGTGAATGTGAATGTCCCCTCGGTGAACAGCGATACAAGTGAAAAAGGATTTTGAGGTTTTTTTTTTTTTTTTTTTTTTAAATTTGAGAAATTATTTTAATTAATTTGTTGAGTTATTTTAATATAAAAAATAAAATAATAATTTTAATATATTTTCATTTTATTTTTCTTCACAAATTTTTACTATGATAACGAGCCCAAAGTGCGAAAATCATAAGGATGAGAGCGATGAGCGAAACAGTGAGTAGGGAGCGACATTCTAATGTCACATCCATGATCCTTGCTAGCTTGTCTCTAGCTGCGTTGCTAGCTACCCGTGACACTCCCACTTCAACCCAATTTTACCCCTCAGGCCTCCACCTTATTCACTTAAATTAATTAACTTTCTTCACAATACAATAAATCAATAATCATCTCATTTTCACTCCTGCTTTTAACTTTCAACATCACACAAACGTACTTTTGATGTCTTTCATCTATATCATTTTTGTTAATTTTATTCATAAACTTTGTTTATTGTTAATAATATATGTCATTAAAATTGCTTACAATTTGAAAGTTTAAGAGGTCCTTGAAGTAAAGTTTGGTAGTAGGCGAGTGTTGGAAAGTGAAAGTAACTGATAAAAAAGTATATTTAATATACAAAGAAAAGGAAATAGAAGTAAAAATTAAAATGATTTGGTATTATAGAAAGAAGATAAAGAAGTAAAAGATATATCACCAACTTCAAATTTGATGTTATTTTTATTTTTACATGTAAAGATTAATATACCGATAATATTGATAACAATATAGCATATAGATATTAAAATTGACACAAATTCAACATTTTCTGTTAAGTAAATTAACACTTAAGAATTAGAAAACAAATAATTAATTTTTTATGGCCCATACATATATAATTATTAATGTTGGTTCAAACTCAACATTTTTCATGTTAAAAAAATTGATTAGCTTTTTAATTAAAGTAAAAAGACTAGATTAAAAGCAATCAAACTTAAACTGCTAAATAGAGATTTAATGGCCCATATATAGTTGATAGTAGACTTTTGGTCTAATTTTGATTCATTATGGTATGTTTTTTTGCAAGAAATATCCATGAAAATGAAAATCGTGGGGTTTATTGGGCTCCACTTACTTTTTTACTTTTTTATTTCAATCAACTTAAAATAAAAAATAAAAAATATCTATTATACCCCTCTGATTTGATATGATTTGACACAATTATAAGCTTCTTTTACTTTTATTATTTTAATATAAGGGGTAAAATGATCATTTTAATACATTCTTTTTCCATTTCCATTACCAAACTTTTACTACTAAACACATCAAATACTATACATTCCGTTTTCATATGCATCATGCACTTATTCTTCTTATTTAAGAAATGGTATTTCCCACGTACAATTATTGTTTCTATATTGTTCCTGGTAAATAAGCCAAATATATATATATATATATATATATATATATATATATATATATATATATATATATATATATATATATATATATATATGTGCAATGCATGAGCACGTGATGGTGCATGTGTTTAAGAGGCTTTGGTTTGAAGGAAAAGAAGTATATATATATTTATATGTTTAAGCGTTGTTGAAGACATATATAAATGGAGAAGAAAAAAAGGTATCTGGTTTATATTATTTGATTCACGAGATTGGAAATGGCAAATGAGATTGATAATGACCGATTCCAACACTTAATAAATGCAAACAAATTAATAAATCAGAAAAAGCCTCCAAACACATATATAGAGTTGCTTTCTGTCTCTTCTTTTTAATTAATATTTCACATGCATGCACATCCACAATCTTTTTCTATATCTCACAACATTTATAGACAGAGCTGTGGCGAATTGGCTCTGCCAAAACTTGTACAAACTCATAAAGTTATATGTATATACTAATTAGGGGTCATCTAATTAATGCATTATATTATTAAGGAGGATTAGTGTAAGTGGTAAGCCACTTGCATGATATTGTTTAAATAAAGTTCTGAATTCGATATCTTGTGAATATATTTATCTTTGTTGAGAGATTCTCCCATCACAATCAAGTGCGACACGGGCCGAGTTTGAATTAGTTGAAATAAAGACTTAAAAATCAAGCAGACAAAAAAAAAAGTATTTGTGCATGATGAAGAATCTATATGTGAATTAAAGCATAGGAAATAATTCATTGGCGTACTAATTAGATTGTGTTTGAACTTTAAATTGTGATTACTAAATATAGGTACTCTTCTGCCAAAAAATTGAATTTTAATTTGTTATAAAGGACTAACTCTTTTTTGAAAAAAAAAGGACTAACTCTTTTTTTATTAGATCCTATTTATTGGTTAAAATCTATTGTTTTTTCATAAATAAAAAGGTAGCAAGATAAATCACTCTGAGTACTCTTGGATATAATAATCAAAATGGGTTTAACTCACCAGATAGGTCTATTTAACCCACCATTTAGTTGAGTTGATCAGTTTGTATTTTGTAGCCCGTATAATATCGGCCGATGTCATTTTTTGTTTGACCTACTTAACTCACCAATTATACCGGCCGATACCATTTGCCTTTTTATTTTTTATAATATTGTTTGTTGGGCATTACATAATTTTGGTTGTTTTTCACCGCATTTAAAACTAAGCCCATTTATCTTAATTCGTTTAACTTGTGACCATGGTGGGTCATCCTACGTCGGTCGGGCTAGCCCACCTTAATAGCTCTACTACTGAACAAGGCGTTAGTGCCATGTTAGAAAAATCAACAGAGGTTAAACATCCAAAAGATTACTACATAGGCAAGAACTACAAGCAGCTATACCTAATTACAACTACTCAAACCCTTAGGTGTGAGGAGAGATTTCTTTAAGGTAGAATGCCCACCAAATAAAATTTTAAATAACTTTTAAAAAAAATTTAAACCCTCGTCCATAAATAAAAACAATAATTTCCCTCCCCTCCGATTCTTAATCATTCCTAGCAAATCAAATTAAGAAAATGTATTGTTTTAAAGGTTGAAGATGGAGCCAACTTTTAATTTAGTTGGAGCATTAAGGAGATGCCAAACATGTGGGACACAAGACACATATGGCATTATCAACAATAGGGGGACCTCACACCATACCTCTCTCTCTGTTAGCTGTATGCCATTTACAGTGTTCAACCATTCCCATGGAGTCTTTTATGCTTAAATTATCAAATACTTCAACTTAATTTATTTCAAAAATATTTAACACAAATTATATTTTATGTAAACTGTACTGTACATATTTAGAAGGCTAACATGTACTTAATTGATTCAATTATAAAAGTTTACATAAAATTTCTCAAAATTTGCAACTTCTGCGAAAAAACATTTGATCAATTATCATAATAAAACAGAGTGACATGTTAGTAAAATCAAGTAATGTCAAAGTGCAGAAATTTTATGCACAAACTATCCTTAAACTTTAAATTTAGTGTAAAAATATCTCTCTCGCGAGTAGAATTCATTGTTATGGGCAATCTTCGTAATAAATAATATTTTATTTCCATCCTTCAAAGAATGAAAGGGAGGTGATAGTCAAGATTATACAAACTACTTATTATCTGTATCATGTCACTTTGCTAATTTTAAGTAAAATCTTAAAGGCTAAAACGCAAATAAAGCCCATGAGTTTTAGGCCGAAGGCACATAACACCCTTAGGCTTTAAAATCTTGCACTCAACCCCCTTATACGTTAGGTTTTCATATATTTTTAAACACTTTTCAGCTATATCAATATTTTTATTAAAATGATCAAAACACCATTCACTAATCTGAATAAAAATACTCACATGATTAAAAAGTGTTAAAAATTAGACAAATACCTAACGAAAATAAAATTGAGAATATGAAATTAAAAGGTGAAGAGAGTTAAAGTGAAAAATTTTTAAAATTCAAGAGTATTTGGTGCATTTTATCCCATGTTAAAACAAAGAATTGATACTAACAAATGTTTGGTGCAGTGGTAAACGAGCTGCACCTTAGGTTGAGGGATCTAGGTTCGAGCCCTGAAGTCGATATTGTTGGGAGGGCTTTAACTGTTCGCTCCCGACTCAAATAGAATTAGTTTTCATCTCGACCGTTAAAACGAATAGGTGGACGACACTGTTGGTTATACCAAAAACAAAGAATTGATGATAGAAAAAAAAAAAAAAGAACCGTTGGAAACGAAGTTAAAGTGTCCGTAGAAGAGCAGGGCATTAATAAAAAGCAATGTAATGGAATGGATATGGAAGAGAGACAGCTGGCGAGATGGGGGCAAAAGCTTCCTCTTCACTTACTACCCTCACATGATCCTTTCTCTCTCTACAATCCCATGTGAATCTGATTAGGGCCTTCCTTCTTCATTCTCTCATTTCATTATACAAACAACTCAAGGGTTGTTTGGTTTATTTAGCTGGGAAAGGGGATGAGATTCTATTTTCACGTTTGGTTGGCTATTAAGAATGAAATTTTCATTTCCAACGGCTAACAGTAATTTGACTCTTATTTTCATGTTTGGGCTTTCATCGGGTTTAGGATAGAAAATGATATTTTTGTCCCTATCGATTTTGTTCCTAGGCCAAATAGTGTGATAATGATTTTTTAATGAAGGGTATAGTTGTTATTTTACCTAACTCTCATTCTATTTTATTCTCAATTTTATTTCATACCAAATGTAATCATATCATTTCTTTTTCCATTCTCTTTCTTACTTCCATTCTTATTCCTTCAAAATAAATCCACCAACCAAACAAGCTCTTAGGTAAAGTTACTTAAGTATTTACTATGAAGTTATCCAATAATAGATTTTATTTATATTCCATTTCTTTTATGATTAATCATGTAAAATATTATTTTTTATATTTTCTCTCCATCATGATTGATTATATAAATTTTTTTACCACAGTCTTATTTATATTGAGAAACTTCGTAACAAATATCTAACGAATTCTTGAAGTTAACCTTAATACAATTCTTTTTTAAAAAGTAGATATTTTAGAGTTTGGGTTTTAAATGCACAGATTAAGAATGCTAAAGGATTTTTTTAAGTTGCAGAGGGATTAAGTTAGCGTTAACATTTCAATAATACCCAAAAAAAAAACAATTAGCATAACATTAAAGTAATTAAATTTAGGGTTCTGCTTTTAAGTGATATCATTTGATTTAGGAAAATTCATTGATTAGATTTATACAAAGTTTAGAACTAAAAATTGATGTTAACTTATATAATCCGTTGATTAGATGAAGATACAAGTATCCCATAATCGCAAGGGAACCTAATTTACTTAACTCAATCCTTGTAGAATGACAATTTTGCCACCCAATTTCAAATTTGGTTAAGTGGCAGAAAACTTGTGGTTCCAAGGAGTCAAATGGGAAAAAATGGTCAGATAATTTAAGTAAATTTTGATAGATGGTGTTCTTTAGATAATTTATATTGAGCTTGTTTGAATACCTAAAATGTAATATGCAAGGGAAAATATATAAAATGTCGTAAATATATTTTGCATTTCCTCTGTATATTGGAACAGTGTAAATTAGGTAAGCAGCACTAAGAATGGAAGAGTATATAAATTCCCTTAAACATATAACATGAAAATGGAATTTAAAATTGGAATCACATCATCTTCAAATACTTTATGCTTCAGATTTGGAGGCAAAATAAAGCTGGTGGGGACGGACTATGTGGGACAGCTTTGCCAAGTAAGAAGAAAACAAATGAAGACGAAACAGAACACAGGACAGAAGCAAAAGAATGAATGCAAGGGAAGATAGAATTTGCATGTCAGAGATACTCCTTCAAATGGATTCTCAGTTTCTTCAATATTAGTATTTTACATATATACTTTTAGGGTTTGTTTGGGAATTAAGAGGGGAAGGGAAGGGGAGAGATTAGAGGACAAGGGAGGGAAGGGGAAGGGAGGGTTAACCTTTCATATGTCCTCCCCTTGTTTGGATGTTGATACCTCCTCCAAAATACTCCAATTTGAGGCATCTTGAATTTGTGAAGGAGAAGGATAATAGAGGATTAAGGCTTGATCCTCCATTATCTTCTCCTCCAATTTTTTTCTTCCCAAACAAGGGAAGATATCTTGAAAATCTCCCCTTCCCTTCCCTTCTCCTCCTTAATCCCCAATCCAAACATACCTTAGGCTTTTTTACAGGGTCGACTATATTTGGTCAATCGACACCAACATCTTGTATCATGACGCATTTCTATGGTTAAATCAAAAGAAAAAAAGATATTAAGTTGAAAATGTATAATGTCACAACATACATAAATTTTCTCCTTACAATAATCCATAATGAGTTACAGAGCATCAACAAGACACTAGCAGTCTGCAGTCTGCAGTCTGCACTAAACGCTTGGAGTGGGACACAGGATGAAGATAATACAAAGTAGTGCACATTATCACACAATATAAGGGGACTTTTATTAAATCTTTCTCTTAAACCTCGATTCTTGAAACACGAAAAAAAAATTCAACTTGAAGGAAGATGCTATTTACACATTCTAATTTGGCTTACCATATCAAATATTAGAATCATCACAAGAGACTACACTTTCAGCTTAAGCTACTAAAACAAGCCATTGCATGAGTAAAACATAATTAAGTATATTCTACTTACAAGCTCCAAATAACGAGGCCTAGAGTTGAAATCACCTATAGGGTGTTTGCAGACATTTTTCAAGTTCCTAACGTCTTACACTAATTGAAGATCCCTTTTGCCTGCTTGACGAAGTAGCACTTTGTGACCATGTCGATGGCCTAAATCCCCCAGTTAGTAGGTTAGATGCTGCAGTGGCAGAGATTTTCCTTCTTTTAGATTCTAGTTCTAGTCTTCTCTTATCTGACGTGGAAGTGCCAGATATTCCAGGAAAGATGGATGCAGCATTGATCATTGCCCGCTTGTCCCTCTTATTTTTGTCAAACTTACTAGAAAACTTCACTTTTGCTGCAATGGAAGCATCTTGTTCTGTAGCTGGAAGCAGTCGCATTCCAAGGCCATGTTTCCGGGAAGCAGCCTCTTCTTCAGCTACTCTTTTCTTTTGACTCTGCAGAGTTGGAACAGCATGAATGATCATTATGGTACAGCAGCATTATTAGAAACAAACAACCTAGAAAGAGAAGAAAGGAAAAGGACAAGAGCAATAGAACAAATGCAATAAGTAACATACTCTAAGTTGGGCCCGGAGACTCTTGTTGAGAGCATAGTCATCTGAATGTCTGGCATCAGATAGTCGCTGGAGACGCACAAGCACTGGTTCAGCTTCCTTCTTCTTTTTCAGATCTTGCTCCTGATGTTCAAGACGATAAAATGGATCTGCAAGCTTACCTCTCTCTGCACACAGAAAGTAAAAATAAGGCTCATTATATAACATTCAGTGTGGTTTAGTATCACTTGTAAAAGAAAAACTGTTAACTGTTCTGTTTTGAAATTCTCAATAGTGTGGATCAGTTGCTAGGCTTGACCACAAGCCAGATGGCTAAGAAATGTACAGCACTAGAACCTTTAACCTTAGGTCTAGTGCCATAATTTCCCTCCTTCAAGAACAAAATTGGTGGGCGTAATTAGAAATTCCAAGCCAACTGGAGCAACTAATGAATGGAGAATAAAATCCTACAGCGATGGTTTCTTCCTTACTACACACCTTCACTGGCGGGTAATTCAAGAGTTTCTGCATCCTCAACATCAAAATCCTCGGTTTTTTTCTGGGCCCCACTAATAATGACATACTCACAGTTCTTTGGATCAGTTTGGATGACAATCTCATGTTTGCAGCATGCAGATTTCATGGAAAAGCTCCATATCTGAAGGAACCAAGAAACAATAGTTTTTAAATGGTCAACAAAAGAATATATGTCGAATGAAAATATTTGAAGAAGCCCCAAAAGAACATAATGAATAAAGTCTTGCAAAAAGGTGGGTGTGGGTGTGGGTGAGTTTGCATTCTTGTGGTTTCTATACCTTCCTCCATTTCTAAAACATCAATAAGAAAATGATGCAATAATTTGCCACAAAAGCAATGACAAACAGTTAGATGCTTTTGCAATTATATTCAACATACCTTTGTAGAGTAGTAGTTTCCAACTTGCTTTTTCTCCGCATTGAACCGGACACCCTTTGCAATCATAGAATTACACCCTCCACACCATATATTAAAAGGCATCTCAAACCTGAAAGTAGGGAGATTAGAAGTTACAAGAGAAGATAATTTTAATGTAGTATCCTAGGCAAGCCAATTTTTAGCAACACTTGGGGAGAAAAAGGTCCATTCATGGACCAATTCTCTAGCTTACTTATAAATCAACTTATGTTAAACCAAGCACTTAGATTGTCAAAGCTGTTTATTACTTGAGAAGAAGAGGTTCCAACATATAAATCCTATAATATACAGATCCGTTTTCAATCATTATTTGTTAGTTCATCACTAGAATACACTCATAAGACTAGAAATATAACAGTAATTTCCCTCTTGAAGCATGCAACTATAGTTTCCTATTAGATTTTTGTACAGCTGACAATGTCTGGTGTCTAGTAGATGAGGTATCATGTGTGTATGTATGTATATCCAAGATATGGGACAGACATCAATAACTTGTATGTTTAACATTCAGATTTTACCATTTTTCAGATTACAGAACATCCAGCAAGATTAATAGATAATATAGGACTTTGCATTGAAGAATCCTCTCAAAAAGGTTATAGACTGCACAAAGGGCAATAGAATAGCTACTCTCACAGTGATTTATTACTTTATACTCAAGATACCTTGGTCTATTTTTCTTGTCTTTTCTCTCAAGGCATGTTGACCATGAAACTTGTTCAGAGAGCCCTGAAAGGAAAAACAGTGTTAGTCTCCTGATACTATAATACTCTTGATAACCAAAAGAAAAAAGAAAGAAAGAAAAATAGAAAAACAGTAAGAAAACATACCTGACTTGGATCCCATTCTGGTGGATAGTAAAAGTTGTCTGCTCGAGCAGCTGCAAGTGAAGACTGTAGAAATACAAATGTTGTGAGTTCATTGTACTGAGTATTGACTTATCAACATACAAAACCAAATAAAATGTAAGTATTAACATTTTTTTCCCCTTCTTCCGGTACATAATTAAGAAGGAAGATTTCCTATTCTATCTCTTTTTCAGTTTTGAAAAGGGAGCAGGGATTGATAAAAAAAACAGAAATATTCAAGCCCAGGAATCCATAAACAATCATCTCATCATTATTAATTATCGTTTCTTCTTCTGATAAAAGAAACATTAATCAATCATAACGACATAAATCCAAATTGAGCGTACAATATTATCTAGCTAAGAAACCTCCAAGGGGTTTAATGCCATAATAGGGAAAAAGGTAAGCACGAAATAGAAAACGCTATCAAAATACAGACAAGCTTCATATAAAAATTACGACGATCAACTACAGATCTCTAGGTCCCAACTCCCAACCAAAAAAAGAAAGGAAAAAAAAAACAAGCACCCTTTCTTCCGATCGCAATAAGAACAATTCGATTTCTGCGATTAACTCAAATTCATACAATTACCAAACCAAAAACGAAATTTAAACGATACAACATTTAATCATAACAAGAAACGCCCAAATTAAACGAAAACCCTAATCAAAATGCAACCGAACAGAAAATAAAATTTCGTACCATTTTTTCTTAGTGTTGTTCGAATTAGATGGTTTTCGCACAACCGCAATCGTTCGCCTGTGGCCTCAGATTCAGAGAGTTGGATCGGAATGAACACAAGGACGGTGTAGGAAGGCACGCGGCTTTTCTTAGAATCCTTCGCCTATCGCCCTATAGCCTCAGATTCAGGGGTTTTTTTTTTTGGTCCTTGAATTGGCTAAAATAGTTTAATAGTCAGAGTTGTACTAGACTAGTAGGTGATTTATTTGATATATATGAGGAATACTTTTTTTTTTTAAAAAAAAAAAAGCATATATGGGAAATACTCAAAATGATGCAAAATAGTTTAATGGCCCAAAATTGTAGGCCCAGTACTATATTCAATGGCCCAATACTTAAACAAATCCTTGAAAGTTCAAAATAAAAAACAAAACACAAGGAAAAAACGCTGCTTAAGTCGTCTTCAACCTCTAGACGGGTCGACTCGACCCGACCCGACTTGGACCCTGCGCAGACCATGAAAGGACCCGGTCTTATCTCTCTCGTTTGGACTTCGTTTTTTGTGATTTAAAAGCCAAAATTCTTATATTTTCATGAATAATAATTTCATGGTGTCATCTTAATCATGAAAAAAGTATGTACTTACTGGTCCAAGTTGATAAGCCTATGCAGTTTTAATGAAACTATCTTTAACTTAGAGGCCGGTGTGATCAGAAAGGAGAAGAAACTTGAAAGCCATAAATTAAACGCAAGTCCAAAGACAACGAAAATAAATTTACCATTATATATATATATATATATATATATATATATATTAATTCATCATAAACATTCATAACATTCCATCCATGGACAGAGAGATAGTGTCACAGAGTAGAAACTAGTGAACATTAATGAGATGTGAGGGCCGGTTGGTGCGGTTGTCCGTATAAGTCTCACATGGTGACATTGAGGTCTGCATTCCCAAATGAAGCCTTGATGCATGTCATGATCTCTCTCTCGTCACACACATTGCTCTGACCTGATCAAATTAAACAGATAACAAAAAAACAATTTATTTAATTAATTAATTAGCAATCATTATATATATGGTGCATGGTGGGAGGCGCAGAAATGGGGATGGAAGAAGCAGAATTGTGAATTAATTATTGTGGGGAGGGCGATTAATGTTGGGGTGCATTATATTTGGAATAGTATAACGGCTCATGTGAGGAGGATTGATGGAAGAAGAAGGTGCCCCAGCCCGAGCCTGATGAGACGTTTCCATATGATCTGAAGCTGATAAAGATTTCTTCCCACAACACATGCAAGAGCCCATGGGAGAAGAAGAAGAAGAGAGTTGTGTTGTGAGAATGGAGATGAAGAGGCCGGGAGTTTCAAGTATATATATAGAGGAATTGTGACTTGTGAGTGAAACGCACAAATTAGTGGGCGATGTTTCATTAAGAGAGTGAGAGGAGAAAAAAAAAGAGCTGGTTACTTAGATGTTCAATTCACAAGAGAAAGTATAATAGTGTCTTTGAATAAGTTTTTGAAATTTTTTTTTTTCAAGGTATCCCCTAGTTTGACAGGCTAATGACTAATCCTTCGCGGATCTGAGCTCTATTTAAGGGTTTGTCGCTAGCCAATTGGTTGCTGCATACACAAGGTGGGATTCGAACCCCAACACTTGTTTAAGTGACATAGTGAACTAACCACTAGACCAACCAAGCTTGATTAGTTTTTGAAAATTTATTGATTTCTTTTTAAACGAAGTTTAATAAAACGTGTATTATGAGAAATAATTAGTTTGTGTTTAACAAAAATAAGTATTTTTGAAAAAAATAAAGGAAAAAACTTATGTCCATTTCCTTATGTCTATTTCCTCCAATTCCACCAATCATATATTGTATTTACACTCTCTTTCTTCTATGATTGGTCATATAAAATGTGGTCTTCTATATTCTCTCTCTATTGTGATTGGTCATTTAAACACTTTTTGCCACGTGTCATAATTATATTGGGGAAATGGACATAAGTTTTTTCTAAAAATAAATGCGTCTAAAGCAAAAAAAAAAATGCTAGCAAAGTGATAGCTCAGAAATGTTTTATATTTGGCAGATTTATATAAAAAATTACCAAAAAGAGCATATTTAGATTTAAGGTGTTAATTAATATTATAAAATAGATAAATGATACAGATATTTATTATTGTTCAATTTTATTAAATAAATAAATATAAAATGTTAATTAGTTTATTAATTTAATAAATTGTTAAATTTAATTAATATGATTTTTTTATTTATTTTTATTAATTTTAGTTAAATAAAAAGTTAATTATAAATATTTTATGTTATTATTGTTTTAAATATTTAATATTAAAATAAATTATTATTATTATTGTATTTATTAATTAAACAAAGATAACAACAACAATAATAATGATAGTTTTATGAGAAGAATTATTAACTTTTAAGAGAAAGACAAAATAAGAATTTTAAAACTTTAGCAAGGGTAGTTGTGTCTTATAAAAAATAAATTTTAACTTATCCTTTTGACTAAAAGCATAAGCTCTAATTTCTAACTTTTGCTACAACTTCAAAACAATTTTTAAAAAGTTGCCAAGCACCTCAAAATATTAGCATATTTGAAAAAAAAAAAAGAGCACTGGAGACTCCAAAAGCTTAGCCTAGCATGCTCAAAATTTAGGTTCAAAAGTATTTATTTATTTAAAACATGAGGTGTTTGGCTACTAAAAAATAAGTAATTTTGAATTGTAGGAGAAGGAAATTTTTTACTTTTAAAGCATAAATTAAGAATTGGAGTTCCTGCGTGCTTCTAACTAAAAATAGAAACTAAAATTTAAATATTTTAGGATAAAATTATCCTTATTAAATTTTTTATTATTATTTTATCCTTCATCCTTATCTTTTTTTTCTTCTTTCATAATAAATATTTATAATTAATTTTTTATTTAAATATGATTAACAGATACTTAATTAATAAAAACAATAATCATAAATAACAAAATTTTCATTAATTAAAATTAATAACTTATTTAACTAACATTTTATTAAATTAATAAAACAATTAAAATTTAATATTTATTTGTTTAAAATTTAACAATAAAAAATATTTATATTCGTTTATCTATTTAATAACATTAATAAGACATGCCCTTCTTGATAATTTTACAATTATTTTTTTTTTTTACAAATTTGTCAAACACAAACTATTATTGAATTACTAATAAAAGCATTTTTTTAACTCAATTATCAAATATAAATTACTTCTCTCTCATGACTTCCTCACATCCGTTGAACATATAATACAGCCAGAAAGTCTTGACCTCAACTTTTCCAGCAGTAGCAAAAAAACATGGATGGGACTTCAAGCAATACCAAAAGTGATCAAGTGATGGCTCACGGTGTTCTTTGGCGTTCTCGACTTCAACGGTGGTGCTCGCTGCGTTCTCGTCTTATCGCTGCGTCGGCTCGGCTTCGATGGAGGTTGTCTCTCAGCTTCGGCGGTGGCTGCCAGATTTGTCGATGATTCTTTCATGAGCTAGGGTGCGGTTCTTCCATGCTTTGGTTGGGGAGAGTTTTTTTTTTAATTTTTAGTGTTCTTCATCCGATTAGGCTCGGGGTAATATGGGTTATTGAACATGGGAAATATTTCTTTTTAAATGGCCAAAATACCCTTTATTAATCTGACTAAAAAGGGATGATGTGGCACTTAACGGACAAATTTAGACGAAAAGTTAACGGAAGGGTATTATCTGCTCACAAATAAAAATTTAGGGGGTTTGTGTGCAACATTTTGAAACTCAAAGGGTGTATTTGCTTTTAATCCAAAATTCAGGGGTTCTCGGTGTATTTTAGCCGATTTTAAAGTGTGCTATGTTAAAAACAATGTGGTATTTTTAATAATTTATGTAAAAGAAAAAAAAAGTAAAAGAAAACAAAATATAATTCCCAGGAATAATATTGTAAGTTTAAAAAAAGTACACACTCAAGGGTGTCATATGAGATGACACAGTATTTTTAATGTTATGAGATGACACCTTTTTTGGTGTTATGTGATAACACAGTGTTATCTCGTATGATATTGTGTTAATACATGATACCATAATAAACAGGATCCTCCAACAGTGTTATTTAAAATAACATGGATGGCACCCTCAAGATGACACTATACCAAACACCCCCATAATGAGAGGAAAGGCATTGGTAGGCACACTTTTGTATAAGATCTGGATTGGCTAATGTGACTTTATGTAAAGTGTACTTCAATTGATAATCCAAATTGTTGATCGACTAAGATGTAATATGTTATTGCCAATTAATAATCCATATTATTCATTTTTTTGGGTAGAATTCGGCAATGAAGTGCATTTTACCTCGTTTATATACACAACACAAATAAACTTATATACATTAACAGAGAAAATTGTGGGAGTGAAGATACCAAGGTTAAAGCATCTTTTTTTGGGAGGTCAAAAGGTAATAGCCTATTTGGAGAAATGGAGTACCTATTAGTCTATTTACGGCTGTCAAAATAAGTACAATTCGGTGGGTTAGCTCGTTTAATCCACTAATTTGGTAGGTTGAATTGTAAAATCATAACCCGTTTATTAAACGGGTTGGAAGAACCCGACCCACCTAACCCATCGTCGGCTCGCGGGTTAGGTGGGTTGGCCCGTAACCCACCTAACTTAAAAAAAACATAATTCTTAATCATGTTTTTTTTCTGTTTTTGATATTTTCATTTTTCACCATATTTACAGGAGCCAGGAGGAAAATAAATGAGTAATATTGTGATATTTTAACCATGTTTGATACTTTCATTATTTTATTTTTAACTATTTGTGAGTGACATGATGAATGATAAATCTTTTCTTTCATTTTTTCATATTAAATTTATTGTTTCATAAAAAAAATGTATAAACAAAGTATAGATTTCTTTTTTTTTAAAAAGTTAGAATTAAAAAAAAAAGGTGGGTTGGCCTGACCTTGGTAGGTCGGATTGGGATTTCCAACCCGTTTAACGTGACCAACCCGAATGGGCCAACCCGTGTAGGCCGGGTTGGTCCACTTTGACACCTCTAAGTCTATTAGACCAATCAAGTACATGTTAGTTAACTTTAGATGTATTTGAGTGTGGTATTATTAATGAGTTATGCAAGTGGACATCCCAAATTCCTCTCTTAATTATGATGATGTGCTACTTAGGCAAATGCAGCGCCATATATGCATGTTTTAGGCAGCTCTCACTTTCTTTAACACACTATATGTTTCTGGTTGCAATTACGTGCTGTTCACAATATATATGACTTTTTATATCTCATTTCACAATAAAAATTCTCACAATCTCTACATGTGTGACTTTAATTTTTTTTAGTGCCTTAATTTAAACATTTTGTTTCTTTATATATATATATATATATATATATATATATATATATATATATATATAGGCTCATTTTGGAGTATATGTTTAGTGGTATATTAGTACTGAAATTCAGTACATCCCTCCAATCACTTAGTTCCTAAATCATTGATCCTTATTAATATGAATTTATATTAATATTAACAAATGATTCTACAGGGATGTACAGAAGTTCAATAGTACAGTATCATTAAACTTTTATCCCTCGTTATGATTATCCAAAATGTTAATTTTATGGCAAAAAATATTAGGAATTAAAAAATTTGTAAAAAATACAATGACAAAATAATTTCTCACTTAGTATCTATTTTTTTTAAACAATAATCAATTGTTATACTTATAAACCATATGCTTATATCTTTTTGATAATTTACATTTTTATTTTTTTTAAATCCATTAAATTTAAGGCCACTCGCAATTGACTTATTAAATTTTAAAATTAGTAATTAATACAAAACTTTTATATTTTTGTTCATAAAAAACTTTTATATTTTTGCAAATAAAATTTTTTGCTTACTTTTCTTAACTACACTAAATCATTTATGACATTTTACATGTCACATTTTTTTTCCGTAGGATAAAAACTCAAACTTTAATCAACTGTGTCATTTTTTATTAATATATATTAAAACTTTTAACTCATTTTACATATAGACATTTTTATAGTATTCTCGCTGTAGAGATATATTCACATTTAATGCTCAATATTATTTTTATAAGAGAATACATATGAGAAATTAAAAATAAGTCTATGTGAATTGTAATTTTTTTTGTGAAAAATGGTAGTAAGGGAAGACACTCCCAAGTACTACGAATTGTAAAATTTATAGTAATGATCCAGATAGAAAATGAATTAAAACCGTTAAAAGAAAATTAAACAAAAAAAATTAAAAAGTTGATCAGTTAGTTTTTCATTTAACTATTTGTGTATATATATATATATTTCATATTTTTCCTTTCTCAAAATCAGAAAGTAATGCGATGTGATCATGTGATCTGTGAAGTTTACGGTGTTCGTCACTTTCTATCATTACGCAATTCGCTATCAGAAAGTCGGTATAAAAGCGTCACAATCCCTCCTTTCTTTCTCTACAGAAATTGATAGAATCGGCGGCAATCCAAGTTCACAGAGTAGAATCCATGGCTTCTTCTCTCTCTTCTCCGTTTCTACTCGGAATCCCCATTTCACATTCAAATCTTCCAACGCGCCCTTCAAGATTAAGACCTTTATCTCTGGCTATGGCCGCTAATTCTTCGGAGTCTAGCAGCAGCAGCAGCACAGGTACTTCTTCTCAGGAATCAACCAAGTTGATCACGTTTCTGGGGAAAGGTGGCTCCGGAAAAACCACCGCTGCTATTTTCGCCGCTCAGGTGCGATTTATCTGTTTTTATTTGGGTCTGAGCTGGAATGTATGTTCCGTTTGGTTAATTTAATGATTTCGCTAGGGATAATTAATTCTATTGGTGCGATTTTCTGATTGACTTGTTAGGTATTATTTTGTCTGGAAAACTTGGCATCTTTGAGATTGGAAATCGCTAGAAATGTACTTGTGAAATTATTGTTGTATTTTTGCTATACCATGTCCTGTTCAATGCAAATATGCTAGAATTTGGCTCTGTACAAAATTGGGGTTTAAGTGCAATCATAAGTTATATCAAAATTTTAGATGCTAGCGTCTTGGTATATAGAACCACTTATGCTTTTCATTGAAGCTCGATTTTTGCTCTATAACTTCACAGTGCAGTGACAATTCAGTCTGGTTTACTATACTTTTCCCGTCTTCTACTTGGATGCTATACTTGGACCCATAGATGAGGAAATAAATAAAGAAAATTTTTTATGGACCCAAAAGTTAAAGAACCTAATTTCTAAGAAAAATTTCCATCTTGTTTTTACTCATATTTTCCTTTATCCATCTGAAGACTTACAGAACTTGAGATTCTTTTTATATAAAGTGCATTTGGAATAAAATTCATACTCTTTCTAGTTCAATGGTGGAAAGTAGTTAATCTCTCCTTTTCCTCTGTCCATGTGTTTTCAGCATTATGCAATGGCTGGACTGAATACATGCTTAGTGATACATAGCCAAGACACTACTGCTGATTATCTCCTCAACTGTAAGATTGGAAATTCCCATGTCGAATGCGGCAAGAACCTTTCAGCTGTTAGGTTGGAAACAACTAAAGTGTGTCTTTTGCTCCTTTTCCTTCCTTTACCTATGTCATCTTGTTAACTTTTGGTTTTGGTGACTTTGGACCTGCGTATTGCTCTGTATGTGCAGATGCTTCTTGAACCACTAGCTTGTTTGAAGCAGGCTGATGCTCAGCTTAATATGACACAAGGCGTACTTGGAGGGGTGGGTATGTAATATGTTTTCTACTATTTTTATGTTATCTAATATTTGAAATTTGATGGACTAGTTTTTAAATTTATTCTGCTTTCTTTGTATTGTACTAGATTGTTGGAGAGGAGCTTGGTGTCCTACCTGGGATGGACTCAGCCTTTTTGGCATCATCACTTGAAAGGCTTGTTGGGTTCTTGAGGACTACATCCCCAAAAAACCAAAAAAATAAATTTGATATTGTAATATATGACGGTATTAGCAGTGATGAAACCTTGCGTATGATCGGTGGAACCAGTAAAGCAAGGTTTGGAATTGCCTCTTTCTCTTTCTCTCTTGTGCACATACACACAGACAGAACCCTTCTTATTCTTATCCTTGGTTTGATATGGCGAGGTTGCAGATTGTACTTGAAGTATCTGCGCAACTTGGCGGAGAAAACTGACCTTGGGAGATTGGCTGCTCCTTCACTCCTGAGACTTGTGGATGAGGCTATGAGCATCAGTGGCAGCAGATCTTATTTTAATGGGAAATTGAGTGCAGAAATTTGGGATGCCCTGGATCAACTGCTGGAGGTAAATCAAGAGTAAATAGAGTCTAATATATTCACACCTTAATGCAACATCATAACATAATGATCTGTATTGATTATGAATTTTCCAGAGAGGATCTTCTGCCTTCTTAAACCCACAGAGATTCGGTTGCTTCCTTGTGATGGATCCAAACAATCCAACCTCTGTTAATTCTGCATTACGATATTGGGGCTGTACAGTCCAATCCGGTGGACAGGTTTCTGGTGCTTTTGGTATCACCAACAATGTAAAATCACTGGAAAGAGTGAAGAAAGACTTTTCACCCTTGCCATCTGCTTTTATTTCAAGCTTGTCAATGAATAGTCCAATAGCTTGGAGCAGAATTCTACTAGACACTGTCAATGAAGATGCTAGGAATCTTCTTACATCACTTGCAAGCCAACGAAGCAATGTTGTGTCACCAGTTAAATTTGATACAAAAAGAAAACTAGTAACTCTCTTCATGCCGGGTTTTGACAAATCAGAGATCAAACTATACCAAGTATGTGAAATCCTTCTGCTCTTAAAATTGTTTTAAATCCTTTACATTTTACAGCAGTCCTTCTTTCGACAGAAATTTAGGAGAAATAAGGGGAAAGTTTTACTCATGGGCATGGTAATTAAATCAAGTATAATAAGGCCTCAAGTCACCATCTTTGGAAAAAATATCTTGAAGCTGAGGATGTAGAACATATATATTTTGCAGTAGGTCAAATACTCACATTGGTTTTACTCACATCGGTGCTAGTAGCTAGGAGTTGAAGGATGACAAAAAGATTGAGTATTTTACACTCCCTTCTCCTTGAAAGATTAAAAAAACCTACAATTTCACTATTTTTAACTAAGTTGCCCTTAATAGCATTATTAATTTTCTAAAATAATTATAATTTATTTTAGTCATTCAATAACAAAAACTGCATCTCAACCATTCAATAAAAGTATGAGAGAGAAAGAAAACTCCTATTAAACAAATTGACCCCCTCAATTTCTAAAAAGGATCCAAATAATTATCTTGAATACAACTATATAAAGAGTCTGAGTTTGAGTTGTTAAACTGAGTTATATTGTGGTTTTCATAGTGCTAAATTGCTAACTGCGTAGTTCATTGATGCATGCAGTATAGAGGAGGATCGGAACTATTGGTCGAGGCCGGCGACCAAAGACGAGCCATTCCTTTGCCTCCAGAAATTCAAGGAAAAGTTGGGGGAGCCAAATTCATGGACAGAAGTCTCTTAGTTACATTGCTTTAACTTTTTATGCCTGAGGGGATGCTTCTAGCCTCATGATTGTTATTATAGTTTCAGAAGTAAATTTTCTTTCTCATGCATTTGATTTTTTCCCGGAGAATGCCTCTTCCGGCCTATCCAAGTTTAGGAATTCTTTCACTTGCTCTTTCTCTTTATAGCTTTTATTGCAGTTGTTAATGTATTATAAGGATTGTACTGTTCTTCCTCACCCATTTTTTTAAGGAAAAGCTTAGCTGAACTTCTAAATGTTTCACATAAAGTTGTTTCAATTGTAAATTTTATTTATACTTCCTCCCTTTTATAAATATTTTGTTTTTTTTGTTGCTGCCGGTCTGTAAAGCATTATCCTGACTAATTCAAATTCGATTCGTGTCGCGCACTTGACTATGGTAGGAGTCTCCCAACGGGGCATTTACAAAGTTTCGAATTCGGGACCTTGTTTAAGTAATACCAAGTCTATTACCACTTGTACTAATCTCTCGTTTGTTTCTCTCTTTTATGATTGATTATATAAAATGTAGTTATTTTTGTTCTCTCTCTACTATAATCAGTCATATAAAATCTTTTTGTAATGTGTCTTATTTGTATTAAAAAAATTTATGATCCTTTTTCAACCCCCTTCTCAACTTGTAAAATGGTGATAACATTGCCAATTATCTATATATATTTTATGATTTGATCAATATAGGGTTAGGAATTAAGATTCAAAATTTCCCTGATAGTATAATACTATAATTATAATGCTTTGAATATGTAAATGTAGGAAACGTGAGGAAGGAGCAAACGTGTCCAATCCATATGGACTAGACCAGGAGACAAAGTCCAAGTCTTCCCTCCAACCCATAGATTTCGTAAATCAAACATATCTCGTACAACTCTAATAATAATCATTATTCAGTAATCAGTAGGTATTTATTGTCGATAGAAATAATTAATTTCTTCGTATTATAAATTTTTAGAAAGAGAGTTTTGGTACAAGTTACAAAACTCTTTTTGTACACACCATCAGGGTTTGAATCCTAGATTTTTTAAGTTACACACTAATTTCATCAAAGTATAGTTAAATTGTAATTAATTGTTTTAACAAAATAAATTAATAAAGAATTTCTGATAATTATATTAACCTCAATGCATACACACGATCCATTTAACTCTTTAGCTTTCTATCGCTTTCGTTAGGATCTATTGCTTGCTAACTTTAATATTAGAGTTAAATTTGAAGAAGAGCCTCCTTTTTCCTGTGCATTTCCTTGTAGCTTTCCCTTGTATAATATAATAAAGATTATTTAAATTCATTCAAAAAAAAAATTCAGGTACAATTTTTATATCTTTATTTTAAGTTTTTCAATAAAAAATCTTATGATTTATATAACTTATCTCTTTTATGATTATTTTTTTAAAAAATATTATATTTTATTTTGATTAAAAAAATAGAACAATAGCAAAAACATAAAGCAACTATATCTAAGTCAAGTCCTTATATTTAAGCCTCCGTCTTTGCCAGTCCTACATTTTTCATAAAGATGGATCTTATAGAGTTTATGTCAAATTTGCCCATAAATTTTATTGTTAATTGTGCTTCTAAACTTTTATTTACAAGTAATTTTGTCTTTTATCCAAATTTAATTTGAATAATTAACCGTAAATACAATTGTGATATTTCTTGTGACCTCCAATGTCAACTACATTTAATCACGATAACACCCTTTATTTTGTAATGCTATAATAATAATCATGACTAAATAAATGAAACAATATTATTCGCATCCGCGGTTAATTAATTATATGAATTTAGACGAAGGACAAAATTATTTACAAATTAAAAATTGACGAATAAGATTAATTTAATGAAAAGATATATATATATATATATTTGCATAGAATCCATTATAATATATAGTCGACGGGGAACGGGGGATATAAAATATTGAATATTTAATAATGGTAGGAAATACAAATACCCCATTACATTAGTCTCATCCACTTCCTCTACTCTTCCTTCTTCCACAATGATCTTGCCATGGCCAAAACCCACAATAATCCCAAACCCTCTCTTTTTCTGTGTTGCTTCGGATCTTCAAACATAATGGATTCTTCTTATGATAACCCGAAGCCAATTAGGAAGAGTCGCTGGTTCTCCTGGCGAAGCAGCTGGATTCGAAACGCGAAGTCGTCCACCAAAACGGTACCGCTCGATAATATTAATACCTCTATTTCTGATCATCGTCAAGAAGAAGAAGAAGTTCGTCCAATGAAGATGAAGTCGTCAAAGTCAAAGTCGAAATCCCAAAAAGCTTCTCTTGTAATCGTAAACTCTCCAACTCCACAAACCAATATTCAAGAACCGCCATGTCACACAACTCCACCGGTACGTACCTGTGTCAACATATTTTGGTTCGGTTCTTGAAACGAGTTCAATTTAATTCTTGTAGATTTTATTTAACATAATTGATCATTTTTTAAGATCGAATTTAATATTAGACTATATTGAGATTAATTATAACTTTAAAAAAAGAAAATGATAATTAATTTACTCTAAAATTAAATCTCTTGAAGTGCATATTCTTAAAGTGCATAAAGTGTGTGGATTTTTTAAGGATTTGCTTTGGGACAGGTTTGGTTGGAAGTGAGGCGGAAATGAAATATGAGTTCCCTTGTCAGAGGAAAGAAAGATTCTTTTTTATGGAGAGAAAATATGAGAATGATATATGAAACAGTGAAATGTAATAATTATAAAAATTGCAATGTTGGGAATGTAAATTGACTTTTTAAGTAAATGTGACATATTCTTTCTTTGTGTATTTTACCTTGTTACCTACTTCAATTTCCCTAAATCTTATTTGAGTTTCCTACCACTTACTTCAAAACACGAATAAATTTAATGATATAATGTTCCTTTCATTTTTTTTTTCTTCAGACAAAGCAGAGACACAAACACCACACTAACGACCAACCCAACGGAAACCATCGTCCACACGGCGTGGCTTCTCCCGAAGACGACACGCGTCAACAAAATACCATATCCCTCCCCACTACTTCAAAACGGCAGCTGCCAACACGCCCCTCGTCGTCGTCTGTGTCAATATCACGACCTGATCTAAAAACGACGTCGAGTCATCAACCGATTCGACGGCAAAACGCAAACGGCACCTCGTACTACGGTCCAATGATGGGTATGTGTATGCTCGTTGTGACGTTGGTCATAATGATAGTGTGGGGTCGTTTATGTGCCATTCTCTGCACATCAGCGTGGTTGTATTTCGTTCCGCGTTTCAACAAAACGACGGCGCACGAAGGAAACGACGTCGTCATCAACAACACACAGAATTCGAAGGAGGAGGATTATTTGGATTCGGAAGTTTACAAGA
Source organism: Senna tora (assembly GCA_014851425.1). NCBI lineage: Eukaryota > Viridiplantae > Streptophyta > Magnoliopsida > Fabales > Fabaceae > Senna > Senna tora. The sequence continues at coordinate 35,621,912 of CM026265.1, forward strand.
AGAGGGTGGTATTGGAGGGACTTCTTGAGAGAAATCATCGGTGACGTATGTATGGTCATGGTGTACATTAATAATTATGAGAAATTAGGAAATTATGAATTAATTAATCAATTAAGTTGGTGTTTTTGTTATTGTCGTTTGGCTTGATAGTGGCGGTTTGGTGTTTTGTGAAAAATGAGGTAAACTGAATTACTCAAACATGTCCATAAACAATAATGCCAATAGAATATTAGAATGGTCAAACTGTTCTAGAACCCACTTTGGTCGTCACAAGATTTTTGTGTCGTCTAATTGGCTGCTGGTGAGGTAAGTAAGAGACTTTTTATTTATTTGATGGAAACAAAACCTTTTATACCCCAAAATTTCCATCAAGTTTTTATTTTATCCCTAAACTTAGTTTGCAGTTAATTTTATTTTTAAAGTTTTGAATTATAATCGATTTTGTTTTCAAAGTTTCGAATTTCGTTGTAATACATAGAATCGTTTAAATTACTAACAACAAATAATAATATAATATAATATCATATATATATATATATATATATATATATATATATATATATAAGATTAATGCTAACTTATCATTGAAGTAGACGCTATTTCTTCATATTCTTCTTTTTAATGTGAAAAGAGTGACGTTATTTAAGTGATGAATTAACATTAATAATATATGTATAATGTCATGTTATTATTTTTCGTTAATAATTTGGATGATTTTAGGCATTAGGACAAAATTCGAAACACTAGGGATAAAATCGATTGTAATTCAAAAATTTGAGAATAAAATTTACCGAAAAAAAATTTAAGAACGAAATTAAAATTTTGTGTAAATTTTGAGGGATATAAAATGTGCTTTTGCCTTTATTTTATTAATGAGTAAAATTAATATTTTGATCCACGAAAGATATAACTTGTCTCAATTTAATTCAAAAAAATAAAAATATCAAACTCTGAAAACTACAATTTATTAAAAATCTCTATTAACATGACTGATGAAATTTTTTTAATGATTAAATTGAAACAAATTGTATCTTTCAAGAATTCAATTTTATATTTCCATCTTTTAGGGGCTAAAGTGAGATGAGTTGTGAATTTTAAGGATTAAATTAAAACAAATTATATTTTTTAGAGACCAAAATATTAATTTACCCTTTATTAATTAATTGTATTTGTGAATATTTTACTCGTGGTATATTAGAAAAACCAAGTCAGTCAATGAACCATACACGACGGCTGATATTGGTCTCACACACACATATATATTAGAAATACGACAAATATATTAGAATAAATAACTCCAAGATTTTATAGCTGTTTTCTATAATATATATATATATATATATATATATATATATATATATATATATATATTGGATAATTGACGTGGTATCTAGTAAAAGGATGTTTTTGATTTGGCTAATACTTTAAAGGAAAAAACTTAGGTCTATTTCCTTATGTCCATTACATCCAGTTTTCCTACTTTAAATCCCATTTTTTTTTTTAAAAAAAAAAATGCTTGTTTGGCGTTTATAATAATGTGTTACATTAAAAATTCTTTACAAGATATTTCTATTGATAACCAAGGTAGTTGAACCCTTTATCCAAAACAAAAAAAGAAATAGTGGAGGGCATTTCAAAGTTAAAATAATTATTTATTTTCACACAATTTATAATAAATATTTTAGTTATTGTTGATATATGAAGTAGTGATAATAACCGAATGAAGGTTGTAATGCTTTACATATGATAAAGAGTCTGTATTTTCTTTAAATTATCGTCTTTTGAATTTGATTTTTAAAGAAATAAAAATGAAATAGTATTCATTAAAAAGATAGTCCCTAATTTTTATTATAGGCTTGACAATATTTGAATGTTTAATAATTGAACTCATTACAAAACATTTATTTGTTTCTCATTTCTTGCTCTAATGAAAATTATTCAAGTAGACAGAATTCAAAGTAAAACTATCATTACAAATGGGTCTTCATGCCCTGATTATACCAAAACGAAAAATAAGAAAAGAAAAGAGAAACTACAATTACTGTCTGTCCTTTTCTATCTTTTCTCTATCAGTATATAGCATCTAGTGTGTATATATATATATATATCCTATGTATGTAAATTAAACAAGCACAATGAAATATACAGCTCAAAAGGTGATATAAATGCAAGAGAAGCAATACATCCCTCCAATCGTTTAGTGTTATTTTTTTTACTATTAACAGAGACTCACACTAATAAGGATTCACCTTAAATAGATTAGAGACCAAGTGATTGGAGGGATGTATTGAAGTTTAACATTACCGGATTCCTGAACATCCCCTCCCTTTGTGATGATATCTTTATGTTTGCGGTTTATTGTCTTCGCCTGCTTGAGCATGGATTCGGCTCCTTAGGATTTCAAAAGCCTTCATGCTCTCTGCATCAAACCCTCCTGCAAACTGAAAATAGTTCCATCCCACATTTTAATTCACTATTCTTTGCATATTTTTATACTCTTCACAATAGAGAAAACCTTTATTTCACCTCCCATTTCAACCCTTTTCTTTTCAGTCTAGAGGGTCTAGTTAGATAAAAATAACATAAATCTTTAGATAAAGAAATTTAGATAGAAACCAGTTTGGTTCCTCGAGATCTATGAAGCACAGACATTATTGACATGAACACCTGACATGACACAGAAACTTCAAAAAATATAAAATAGGATACGACATGAGTTTTCTAGATTTTCATTCACTTGTTTTCTGAGATTTTCCTTCTTTTTTTTGGTCATCTTAATTATACTTGGCTCAAGTATGAGCCATGTTCGACGTGTGTTCAAGATGCATTTGGCAAGCGTCCAAGCTAACTTTTTATATTCATACACTTGTACGTGTGCCAGTGTCGTGTCCGAGCAGGTGACACGATTAAAGATAGGTGTGTCTGTGCTTTATAGCTTGAGATGTCAGAGCTTTAGGATAAAACTCAAATCAGAATAAACAAGTGACGAAGAAGTACCTGATGAACACGGAACGCGAAACGCACGCCTTGCAGAACCAAAAACTCTCTCATTGGCTCCTTCTCAGGTCCAGATAATATTTCAAGTTCTGACACAACACGTTTCATATACTTCTTTGCTAGCTGCACAGAAGAAATCTTGATCTGCAATGGAAAATATAATTATTATGTGACCATTTGATAACATTAAACAGGATTTCTGTAGCATATGACACTTTTTATGTACTGCAACAATTGCATTTCATAACAGCAAACCAAAGCATATGCACCTAAGTTCACAGCTCTATAATATAACGGATAGCTTCTAAAATGATACTTGCATATGAAATAAAGCCCTACTTTAAGGATTAGAAAATTGCTAACTTCAATAGTAATCAAGTGTTTGAAGTATAACTACTTTGATTTGATGAACCAATCCCTTGTGTTACTGTTGACTACAAGACTATAGATACGGATATCCTCTGTAGTTCGAATATGGTGAAGTGTGTGTAATTCGCTATTTTACATGTTAGCTCGTATGTGGATTAATGTATAAAAAAATTATCGTTGTACTCTACACATTAACCCACATACAGGCTAACCTGTAAAATAGCGAACTACACGGACTTCACCAAATTTGAACTAACGAGAATTGGTTTTCGTGTTTTACTTGGTTAGGAGTATACCTTGCCAACGACTCCTGAATCTGATAACCAATTTATAGGGATTCCAAACTCCCGGTATCGCGAAATAGCCATATCTCTCGTACGTAATAGTGAATATACACTTTGCTCCATTCTGGAAACAAAAAGACGGACAAAAAGAAGTGACGAGTCTATGTATAAACTTCATGCAGTTATAGGGAACTTCCTTGAAAGTATACACTAACAATGTTCAAACTAATTGAGTATAGTTTGTTATCAGATTCACCAGTACAATTATAAAACTTGTACTGATATTCATACTTTTCAACATCACATTGTTGATAAATCTACAAAAGGCAAAAGATACGTACTTTTCAAGCAATGAGTACATTTTCTTCAAAGCAGCTTCACATGGGAGTTTGGGATCATCAATGAAGGTGGAGACTTGCTTCTCCAATTTCATCAGATCCTGATATTCAAAAGCTGCCTCTCTTAGTGCATCTGCTTTCCCTTCAGGCCAATCGAAATGCTTTAGGACCGCTCTTTCATCAACCTTACATAAGGAATAAAATGAGATGAACAAGTTTGTAGAAGTTATCAAACATATTATCTGAAGCTGAATTATCTATTGATGGACATATTGGGATACACCTTTTAGGGTAAAAAAATAAAGAGGTTGCCCTGGTAAGGAAGGTGTTAAAAAGAAACTGAAAAGTAGTAACTCTAGTTCCATGCTTTCTCGTAAATTCAAGACCTTACATGACAAAGGGCTAAAGTACTATTTTGATCCTCAATGTTTGCATGAAGTTTAATGTTGGTCCTCAATGTTTCAAAAGTTTAATGTTGGTCCTCAAAGTTTTTTTATTTGGTCGATTTTGGTCCTCGAGCGTAACGCAGTTAACTTTTTGTTGTTAAATGATGACGTGACATGCTTATATGGCACACACTCTCTCCTACGTGTCATATTTTAATGATGTGGCATGACACATCACTGTCACGCCACCCCAGATGATGATGATATGACAATTTGGGGTGACGTGGCAGTGATGTGTCATGCCACATCATTAAAATATGACATGTAGGAGAGAGGGTGTGCCATATAAGCATGACACGTCATCATTTAATGGCAAAAAGTTAACGGTATTACGCTCGAGGACCAAAATCGACCAAAAAAAAAACTTTGAGCACCAACATTAAACTTTTGAAACATTGAGGACCAACATTAAACTTCATACAAACATTAAGGACCAAAATAGACCTTTAGCCCATGACAAAGTTTAACAATGACAATTAGAAGCATACCAGGAAAGATAGTTCCTCATCTAGCCAGTTCACAAAGGCCACCAGGTCATCAATGTTTGAGAAGGAGGCTGCTCGAACATCGGTTGCCAATGACATGACGAAATCGCCTTGTGTTTCTACATCAGCTTTCACCTAAATCCATCACACACAAATAAATAAATATTGTTTCTGAAATGTGTAATGAGTAATGACTTGTAAGTACTATGCCTAAGACAACATAAAAGAGAATAGTAATAATAGAGAACAATTTTAACGTACAGCCAAAAGGAATGATGATCTATTCTCAATTTCCCCTATCATGTTGCTTCTAGCATCAGATGCTTTTGGTGTTGAAGAAATTGATGAAGAAGTATCCTTCTTTGTCTCACGTTTCATCAATGCTTGATAAAATTCAACCAGCTCGGGTGCGCGATGAACTTTATCATCACCCTTTGCCCCTTTAGGTAGGCTTCCTGGAGGAGGAGGTGGGGGAGGCGCTCCACCCGGTGGTGGGGGAGGAGGAGGAATAGATGGAGCACTCGATACTCCATTCGGAGGATTCAAATTTGTACTGACAGGAGTAACACCAGATGCTTTAGGAGGTGGCCTAGGCACCCTAGTAGGCCTTTTCTCAGTATGATCAAGTTTCATCTTGCTAATGGTTCGATTCTCAATATTATGATTGTCCTCCGATTGATCACTTGGACTACCAGAAGCAAATGCCTTCTCCTTTATTTGAGCAAGTTTTGGTGGCAGAGATATAGGTCTCTCTCTTTCAGCCTTAGCTAGACTCAAATTCGAACCGTCCCTAAACTTCATCACTCTTGCTTGCTCAGCCTTTTCCTTTATATGTTTCTCCCTGGTTAAGGCCAACTTATGCAGGTCTTTATAAGCTGGATATTTTTCATCTAGAGACTCATAAACTGATTTAGACATCAATTGGAATGAAGCTGCTACAGAATTTAGAGAGAAATCAGTAGGTTCCTGCTCCCTCTGCCCAAAGGTAGTGATGGCTACACTATCATCTTCAGCATTTCTTAGCATCAAGGTTTCAAGTGAAACTCTATGTCTATGAGTCCTAATCATCCCTCTTGAAGAATCTCCTGAGAGAGATACGGCTGGTGATGATAAAGAACTAGGTGGGTCATCTTTACTTTTACCCAATTTCTTCATTTTTTGGATTAAGCTACCTTTCTTGCTGAGATTACTACTGTATTTGCTAGTAAAGCTATCAATAGAAGCATTCTCAAAATCTTCACTTTGAGGAGATGGGTGGGAGAAGTTGCTATCAAGATCAGATCCAGCATATTCTAACATCAGCTGCTTAGCCTTCTCCTGAGATCTAGGGCTCATACTCTTGTTGAGATCGCGAGCTGATAGTTTTCCGGTAGGTGTTTGATGATTCTTGAGCTCATATCTCAAGCAGGCATTGACCCAGCGAAGGTATACAAGCTCTTCAACTTCACTGAACCTGTTCATCTGAAGCCCTTCCACTTGCTTCAACAAGTTTTCATTTGCACGTCTCAGGCTACTTACCTCCTCTTTTGCCTTGGCTACCTTGTCACTCTGCAGTACAAGACAAAGCATATCAAATTCAGATTGCACTCATTGTATATACAGATATGCATAAGAAAATTGACTAACATTCTCTTTGTTTGGTTGTTAAAATTTTAGAGGGGAAAGAATTAGAGGATTTTATGGTAACCCTCCTTTTTTGTTAATTTTAATTCCAGGAGGAACTTACATGAAAATGACTATTATTGTGGGGCACACATCATATGGTATGTATGTGTTTTAAAAATATAACATGTGTAGTATTTATGGAATTAATTAGAATACAAATATGATAAAAATGGTAAAACAATAAAATTATGTCAAGTTTTATTGTTAAACTTCCCTTTCCTTTCTCATTTATTTTAAACATCCAATAAGGGAGGGAGAAGTCAATAATTAACCTTCCCTTCCCTCCCCTTTCCTTTCCCTCCATTTCCTTCCCCTCCTCAATCCCAAACACACCCTTAAGGCTACTAAAATGAACTGCAATTTTTCAAAGAGTGACTGTGATTGAAGCAAAATCAAACTTTTGAGAACTGAAGTGATACAAAAAGTCTTTGATGAAGCAAGTGATACCAAGGTCATCTTTACAGATCAAATTGGACTTTTGGTCTAAAATATTTTAATTCATCACTACAATAAGATGTATACTACTCTTTTCAACATATTGTCAAATAGTTTTCAAACTAGAATAGATTCATTGGCAAAGAACACAGATAATCATTTTGTAGGTAAAATTTAAAAGTTTCCCCTTAATAGTATTAGTACCTCCATTAACACATTTATAGAAGTTCTTTCTTAATATTCATTTAGTTTTCTTTTCTTCCCCAGCTATCATTTCCACATTGCAGTGCTAAGTTTTATTATCCACTTTTGTTAGTTCAACTCATAAAGTGAAAGTCCTTAAATTGTATTGTCTATTTATCAAAGTTATGCATCTATTCTATTCAAAGTGGAAGAAAAGACAGTCTACTCTAGGTTCTTACCTCTGTCATATTTGAAAGAGCAGTTATTCTAGATTGGGAAGCATCAAGTTTAATCGTCAGCTCTCGCTTTTCATGTTGGAGTTCTTTGTTCTTTCTCTTAAGCTCCACAATTTCTACTTCTAACTCATCCACAGCTTTCAATTTCTTCTCAATTTCAGCATCTTTCCTCATGGCTTCCTCTTCTTTTGCTTGTAAACCCGAAACTTGCTGCTTAAGCAACAACAAGTGGTCTTTTGTCTGGTTAGCCTCAAGCTGTATCTGTCTTTGCAGCTCCTTGATTTTGCTCCTGGAAGCCTCGAGTTCCTTCTTCGTTGAAGCTGCCTTTGCAAGCTCTTCTTGAAGCTTCTTCCTCTCGGCCTCCAAGGAATTGATGGTAATGTTAAGCATGTCTATTTCCACCATCTTAATCTTCAACTTCTTTTGTAACTCCAGAACGTCTGATTCTTGCTCTTTCAACCCATAGTATTCGAGCAATTCACCTTCGAGTCTCATTTCCCTCTCTTCCATCTCCTTCACTACTTCCCGCAATCGTTCTAGTTCATTCGCATTCTTCGCCATCTCAATTTCGTGCAGTTTGTCGTCTTTCTCAGCCTTATCAGTATGAAGATTTTCATATTCAGGTAGAATCTCATATTTAGCATCACGAACTTGATTAATCATGCTGCTAATGAACTTAACCTCCTCTTCTTCCTCTTCCTCCTCCCTCTGCAACACAAATCACTCTACCATGTTCATACTTCAAATATATGTAGTTATATAAACAACTTTGCAAAAGAAATTAGCAGATAAATGAAAAAAGTACTAAAAAAAATAAAAAATTTAACAATCCCCAGCCTTTTGGACTCACCTCACTCTTGTTGAGACAATAAGTCGAACACGTGCCGTGCACTTCTTCTGGACCCGTATCTTGATGCTTTTCATCTCTTGCTTCACCATTTTCTGAGCCAAAAGGAGCATACAGTTTAATCCAAAGGCTGAACTTTCTAGTTTCTATTCAATAAAGCAAAAACTATGATCCTCTTCTTCACTACAAGAGGATAAACACAAATACCTGATGGAGGGGCAGATGATTTTGATCTTCTAGCTGTTAATAACTTAACTGTATAGGCTGCAATGGAAGCAACGACTAGGAGTCCTAACCTCACTATCATGAATGTATAATAATAAACACTAAATCATACTTCAAATTCTACTTTAACATTACATATTATGATGATTTTCATGTTTTTCAGGGCAATAATAATAGCAATGCCCTAACTCTACCATAAATGATTGTTCAAAGCATTAGAGATTTCCAAAGGAAGAAAGATAAGGAAACCCCAGAAAAAACCCAGATCAAGAATCTTCATTTATACACAAATCCCACGAAATTTCAGGAATTTGTCAGGGTTTAAGGACATCACACACACACATGAAAGCCACTATTAGCTAATTGTCCAAAGAAACAGTCAAATTCAGAGTTGGGTCTATTTTGTAAGTCTTTGTAAACAGAATTTGCTGAGAGGAATTTTCAGAGCTATGAACAAAGCTTGAAAAGGACTCACAGCAGCAATTGTGAAGTAGAACATAGACACGTCCTCCCCACTTGGCTTTGTCCCTTATTCCCTATTTAAGGTTCATCTAATGAGTAAATTTAGCATTTTGGTAGTGAAATCAATTGAATGGTGAAAATATTAAATTAGTTTTAAAAAATTTTAAAAAAATCTTTATTAACAAATAAGTTGCATAGATACAAATATGATTACAGGTATAAGTATGGGTACAACTAATTTTTTAAAATATAAAATACAGGTATGATAATATATACTTAAATAAATAAATAAAAATCTATAATATATTACAATCTTTACTATTCTAGAAATAGGTAATGATCATCTAATCATATATAATCAATAAAATAGTATTAAAATGATCTTAAAATTTATATAAATAGTATAGGTAGTTGTGATCTTATATGATATTTAAGTATATGTTTGTCTTACTCTTTTAATTATCTAATTTATATGACTAAATGTTAAAATTTTGCAGATATCCATATAATCTTTTTAATAAGGATTGAAATCAAACTTTTATTTTAAAAAAAAACTATATCATATATGTTTTAAAGTATTCAAAAGCATTCAAATACGGGTACAGCTTGATTTTAAAAGTACTCATACAACATATTTAACATAACTAACAGAAAATTTGACAGGCATGAGACAAACTGGAATTAAATTTAATATTTTTATTCTTTAAGAATTAAATTAAAACAATTTCTACTTTCTAGTGATTGGTCCCTATGTTATGTGGGAGATGAAGGAGTAGATGTTTAGTGGTACGGTAGTACTGAACTTTAGTACATCCCTCCAATCAGTTGGTCCCTAAATCATTTAAGGTGGGCCCTAATTAATGTGAGTTTTTATTAATATTAACAAATGGTACTACATAATTGGAGGGATGCACTGAAGTTCAGTGGTACGGTACCATTGAACTTTTATCCGAGATGAAGAGGAGGATGAGAGAGGAATGGTTTGTCTTTCTTCTCTTGTGCTTCATTAAATGTAGCAGTTGCCTGTTAATTTTTCTTTTCTCCTAATTAATTTGGATTATTTCCAACCACAGGTTTCTCACCTAACTTACTATACCACTTGCTTTCCTAAAGTTAATTGATAATTATTTAATTAGTTTTTATTATTTTAAATTAGAGGTCCCGCATAATAAATAAAATAAAAATATGTTAAATTTAATTTAGGTATATAATATATAAATATATGCCTAACTATTTTTCTGTTAGTCAGAAAATAAACTAAGAGGGGTGAATTGGTTTATTCAAATTTTAACTATTTGAAAAACTTCCTTCTGATTAGTACTCTTAGTTAATTTAGGACTCTTAAGAAAATCGTTTTATTTGAGTGAAGGAGTCAGAATAAGGGAAGGGTTGCACACACAATTTTGCTGGAGAGGTTCACTACTCAAGTTTGCTTGAATAGCTACGTCCTCTCCCCTTCTAACCAAATAGTTAGAAGGCCTATATTACTCAATTCAATTCTTACAACCAAGTAACCTAAACCCTTTTGGGAAAGCACACTTGCTTTTACACTTCCCTTACAGCAATATAGGACTCAACCCAGCAACCAACTTAGAACCTAATATAATAAGTTTCTCCAGGAACCTTCCTCAAGGATCAGCCTCCTTACTTGGCTTTTACCTCTAAGAAACTTAGTATATTAAATCTTCCAAAATCCAATCCCATGATTCAGACACAAGAACTTAATATTTGAAGTTCCTCTTGCAACCTTGTTTCACCACAAGGATCAGCCTCCTCAAGGCTTTTACCACTATGACACTCCAAGTATTAATTCTTTTTCAACCAGAATCCTCACCAGGACTCTGACTCTCAAACCACAAAGAATTTAATATAAAGAGTTCTCTCTATGCAACCTTGCTTCACTTTGCAAGGATCAGCCACCTCAAGGCTTTTATCACAGGAGACTCAGTATATTAACTTCTTCTAACAACCTCAATCCTCAACAGGATTCACACAAGAACTTAATGGTTGAATATCTTTTTGCAACCTTGTTCACCCAACAAGGATCAGCCCTTACCCAGGCTTTTACACCCAAGATACTTCAAACACTAAACTCTTATAACAAGAAAGAGAAGAAGAAAGATAAATGTAGTCAACTAATGACTATTACAAATTACAGCACAAGGATTCACACAGAAATCGCACACAGGAGTCACTCAGACTCTTCTTCACTCAGAAGATTTTTGCCACTCTTGAAAGCTTTGAACACTGAGTTAAAAACTTCAGCTTCCTCTGTCATAGCTTTAAATAGGCAGAGCAGAGATCAAAACGTTGGAGCCAAGCATTTGAACTTCTCCATCTTTTTCTAGCCGTTGGAGCCTTCTGCATTTAATGCACCTCAGAATTTCAGCGTAGGACTCAGAGAAAGAGAGAGAGAGCAGGAAGCTAGCCGTTACTCATCTATTTTGAATCTCCTCGTTTTCTTTCTTTCTTTTTATTAAATGTGAAAAGCTCTTTGCATATTTCCGGCGCTGAACTTGCAGAGAGAAAAGCTAGTGGATGAAGTACAAGCATTTTGGATATGTTTTTTCTTCTTACTCCTTTTATGCATGGTTTCTTTGATGGAGTAAAGGTTACACTTCCTCTTTATTTCTACAAAGTCTGCACAATAGTTACCTACTCCACCTACTCCACTTTTTGTGGTCAGATCCATGAATTAAGGGAAAAGTAGGTACACTTTTTACATACCCATGTGATAAGCATAGGATGAGACAAGGACAAACTCATGATTCAAAATGTATGGGCCAATTCTTTACCTTTTTCTAATTTGGACCTTACCATATATTTTGGGCCAAGACCATACAAGCATCACACCAACTAGCAAACATTATCAAACTCACTTGATCAAACAAAATTAGTTGACATATTAAAATAATAACTTAAATCCATAAATGTTTTTGGTTCATCATTTTCAAATGCATGCATGGCCTTTGCAATTTTTATTAGATCTCAAGGATGAGTAAGGAATTGGATTCATGTGACTTGGTGCTGAATCATTTAATTGAATTAGAGAAGTCATCTATTTAATCAAGCTATTTGGTCATACCAAACCAAAATAATTTGGTACTTATATTCATTAAAGTGTAGTATATATGTTTAAAATGCATGAAATGTACGATTTGTCGGTTGTGAGTGTTGCAGTGCGGATATTATTCTTAATTTTTCATCCGACAACCTAAAATTAAATAGTTTATTTTTTTTTCAAAAAAGTTATAAAAAAAAAAATTAAGGGTGAAATTCATATTAAAATTATTTCATTTTAAGATTAATTCAACCATAAACAAGTTACGATTTATGCTCTAAACAAAGTTCCTATCATTTTCACAATTTTTTTTTTCAGAATTAAGAGTGAAATGCTATTCTATATATCTATATTTCATTCTTAATGTACAATGGAGATACAAACTATAGCATATTATATTGACTTGGCAAACTTCAAGAATTTTGAATACTAAAGGAGTTTCAAGTATGATTGATTGGGCATTGTATACCTTGGCTGATCATACATGTCTATTGTTTATTCTGTTGAAAGTACTTTAAATAAAATGGTCTCCAATAAAAAAAAATCTGTGTGACAATATAAATTAACATCCATATATATATATATATATATATATATATATATATATATATATATATATATATATATCAAGGTCATATCAAATTAAAAAACTAGAATTTTTTTTTTAAGAAAGAAAGACCACCTTGTAATTGAACCAACTTAGCTTGCTATTATTATAATGAATCTCTCTTATTAATTATTCTAGCTAGCATAGTAATATTGAGTCAACCCTAATTAGTAATTAGCCTCTAAATAATCCCATGGAATATATAAGTATTAATTAAACTACTAGATATCAAAATTCAAGATTCAATCTTCATCAAGAGAGAGAGATGAAGGTGGGAAAATGTGAAGGTCAGAAAGAAGTGGATGGAGAAATGATACCTCTTATGGTAGAACCTGAAGATCCCAACAAGAATGACTTGGAATCATTGCAGTTGTGTCTGAAAAACAAGAAGGAATGGTATTCCAAGTGAAGAATGCTGAGGATTTCAATGGAATCATATTATAATATACTTTTTGAATTTTGAAAAATCCCTAACAATTTAGGTGATGTTATTTATTAAATATTAGTGTGACAACGTTAAATTCTTTGTTGTACGTTCAATTAGTTGTTTATGTAAGAAAAATGACATATTTGGCATCATGTATTGGACTCCAATTAAGCCAAAAAGTAACTTAGTGGGCTTTATTCCGCTACATATATTATGAGTAGGCCATTTTTTTTCATAAACAATTGGTTGGGTATCATAAAGATATTTAACGTTGGCACATTAACATTTAATGAGCCACATCACGTCGGCCGTTAAAGATTTACAGTTCAAGAACTAACGAGTTAATTCACGTGATCTTTCAAGAAGCAAAAAGTATATTATGATTTTTTAGAGACTAAATTATAATAATATATACCTTTCAAGAACCAAAGGGTAAATTTCTTTATATTATATGATATAAAATAGTATTTCACAATTCAAAAATTATATAAAGGTTAAATTATTCCTGTGATTCCAGTGGTTTTAATTTACTTAAATTTTTAATTGGATCCTTATAGTTTAAAAATTTGTAGTTGGACCAAAGGAGATTGAGTCTAATGAAATGGACTTGTCTATCACAACTTGATTAACGCAGGTTCGAATCTCCATTTAAAGTTTTTAAATTACCCCAGTTAAATCCATTTTTTGTTAAGGGGATTTACAAAATAATAAAGGATTACATATATCAAGACCTAAGTGCTTACGTACTCTGATTAAGGATTAAAGTTTATATAATTCGAGTAAGAGAGAACCACAAAGGCTCTAGGACTATGGGGTGTCAAGGAGACAGTGAGTTCTCTAGGGTTTAGAGAGTTGTGAAGATAATATTGTTAGGAGTGTACAACGCGTGTGCAACCTATAGTCTAGAATTTCTTGAGTGGATATTATTTATAGTGCCGTTAGTGAGTTTATGGGCCTCTTTAGGCACAAATCCTCAAAACTATGCAAGTGTAATAATACGTGCATACCATGTAACGGTTAATTTTGATGAAAAAAATATAGTAACATTTAAAATATTCTATATAGTATATAAGATATTGGATATGGCTAAATCAAAATTATATTAAACTAAACTTATGCTTCATTTCTATACACGTGAGTTAATCTGCAATTGACTATAGAAAGATAGGATAGAAAATAAAATAATTCAAATTTTAAGATATTAGAGTCTGGGATAAGCAAAGTTGATGAAGCCTCCACAATCCACATAGTATAGTAATAATCAATTCATATATATTTGGACCGCTGTGTATAAAGCCAAGAAGAAAATGGTTCAATTCAATATTACAAAGTCGATCTTTAATTAGAACAGTAATATTCAATATTCTATTTTTAATTCACCTTTTCCCCCTCAACTTGCCTATCTACCCATATTAATATATGTTGTTTTTTTAATAAATTCTGCATACAAAAAATTTATTCAGTATAGCCTTGATCGTACTGAAATTTAATTTCAATTAAGCCATGATTAGGGATAAAATACTCATACTCTATAAGTCCCATTAAAATTTACTTGTGTCCGAATACTAAATGAGCATATATGAACGGATCCGAAATAGATCAGAGGTATCAAAACGGGTCGGCCTGTTTTTAAAACGGGCCAAGTTTTTTATAATCCGGCCCTTTTAGGGCCTAGGGCCGGGCTGGGCTAACCTTTTTTTCATTTTTTTTTAAATTGGTCTTTTAATAATAATTATTATTATGATGTGTTTTATTTTATTTTTATTATTTTATAAATTAATTAATACGAAAATTAAATGTTAGATATTATATAAAATTTTATGCTAAAAATGTTAAAAAGAAATTTTAGAATATCTTTTCATTCTTTTTAAAATATCTCTAATCAAAATTAATTTAGTTGTGTAAATAATATTTTTCAACATATTGTTGTTATGTGTTTTGTGTTTCTTCATTTTTAATAAAAAATGAATTAGTTTATTTACTTTTACAAAAAATAATAGTTGATTTATTAGTAGTGAGTGAATAGCTAGTAAATGACTAAGTAAGTATAGATTAAATATGTTAAGAATTTTTTATAAAAAATATGTTAAGAATTTAGGCTAAATTAAATAATAGTTTTTTAAATTAAATTTTTTTTAAAAAAAACGGGCTAGCCCAGCCAGTCCGACCCTAACCCGTTTTGACCCTAATTGTTTTAGAATCGGGCCGGACCGATTTTAAAACGGGCAAAAAAGGAAGAGAAAGAGGAGAGACACCAATACCATTGGTTCGAAGAAAGAATGATGGAAGAGTTTGGAGAAGAAGTGAAAGAAATGGAAGAGAAAGAATTGAAATACAAATACTATCAAATACCATCCTCCATGAGTGGCAGAAGATGGCAGGATTCTCTTGCCACTTCTGATCCCAAACAAGCTGAAATTAATAACAATTTGTTTAGCGGGACCAAATTGATAACAATTTGTTTTGCGAGGGATCAAACTGATAACAATTTGTTTTTTAAGAGACCAAATTGAGAATGCAAATTTGTAAGGAATTAAATTGACCAAATAGTTATATGTGAGAAACCAAATTGAGAATACGAATTTATGAAGGGCCAAATTGAAACAATTGACATCCATGAGGTACCAAAATAGGATTTTAGTCATTTTGACTTCGTAATGATTTATGAACATTTTACCAAAGCTTTAGGGGTAATGGAGACGGAATGGATGTCAAATGGTGGGGGCAAAGATAGTGATAGGAGCAAGGCCTTTAACGAAGGTATTTGAAGGAAGATGTTGAACACAGTAGCATCATTTTGTTGAGTTGGAGTGAGAGAGAATGCAATGTCATTTAAATATGACACGTAGGAGAAAAGGTGTTTCACATAAGCCTTCCACGTCAATATTTAACGGCAAAATCAGACGGAGTTACGCTAGAGGACCAATTTTGACAAAAAAAAACAGAGACTTTCATACTAACATGTCATTCAATGGCAAATTAAAAGGAAATATAATGGTGAACTAAACCATTTTAATTTTTCAGTCAAGATTCTCCATAGAATTACACATAATAACATGCCCAGATCTGCACATGCTACAATCTGACACTAGAAATCAAATGGCCACTAAACTGAACTTTCATGCCAAAGAACGGTGACTTGCATTTACAATGCAAACGATATGAGAAAACATATATCTGAAATTGACAACTAGACTCGTTTTTATAGACTACTCTAGTCTCTCTAGATTCTGCCTTCTTCATAAGCTAAATAAAATGGTGTAGAAACATGTTCCCACCAGAAACCAGGTGCTTTTGGGTAGGGTTGAAGGCATCATGACAAATTGAGAAAATATCCCCTTTATAGTGAGCACAAACAGAAACAGAGAAAACACAACATTGCGCCTTAAGACAATACAAGCTGCTTTAGCCGGTGGCTTGGCTCTCTTTCCCCATGATAAAACTTGACTCTAACTGCCACCTAAGAAGGGCGACTTGGCATGCCGCGTCCTCTTCCCCTTCCCATATAGTTATATCCCCTTCCATAGTAACCACCTCGAAAACGACCACCACCACCACCACGCCAAGGACCACGTCCCCCTCGACCACCACGATACCTCATAAAATCACCAAATGTCTGAACCAAAAATCAGCAAATTGTATTCAACATTTGCCCCCTACAAATATTAAGGTCAAACCAAGATATACATTACCTCAGCATCAATCTTGATTTGTTCAGAATATCTTGTCCTTCCGTTTTGTGGATCGTGATCAAAAGCATTGGAAGAGAGCGAGTCAAAGAAATCATCCTTATTATAGGTAGGCTGCAGAAACCACAAAAAGCAGATTCAAGCATCTCTGACATCAAATATGTAATTATGCATACAGAACAACTGACTGCCTCAAGTTGCACAGAGTTGGTAATATTTGTACCTTAGCATCAAATTTTGATATTTCCCCATTGTCTTCATCATGAATATCATCTTCATCACTGGCATTTTCTTCCCCATCTTTCTCCTTGGAATGAGATTTGTTGCTTTTTCCAAGATGACCCCATACTTCATCCTTATTGAACTTCTCATTCATTGCCATGAAATCAAAATCTTCAGTGAATTTTGTGACTGGACGTGAACCCTGCAGTATTTAATTCAAATTTTTAAAATTTTAACTGAACTCTCATAAATTTACACATAAAGAATCATCTATATAAAATTTTAAGATCCGTCTAAGATTCATCAGAAAATTTCTTTTGTCCCAACTCCAACTAAATTGCTCTGCTCAACATCTACAAACATTTAAAAGAATATCTCACCAGCTAAAAATTCAATAAATACTTCGAGGTGAGAGCAGCACTTTTCAGAGTTTTAATAGATTCACAAGTGAAACAATTGTTTATACAAACCAAAGATGGATATTGATGTTGGAGTCAACCTTTAAACACGGAAAAAATAAGATTCCCCCAAAACATGTATATTTTTAAAGACTTCCAAATCTTCCAACAAGTTTTCACATTCAATACTATATAATAAGGATGTTAGAGACCCTTAAGTAATCTTTAGCCAAATAGTAAATAATTGATCTTAAACGACATAGTAACAAGAGCACTACCCCAATTCCTCTTCCTCTTCCACTTCCACGTCCTCTATTACCATAACCATGATGATAAGTTTGGACAGGAGCTCCACTAGGCTGAAGACAGAGCAAGAAAATATTAGTCCTTCTCAAGATTGATAGATGGAAAGATAGATAGTTAAAATCCAACCCAAAATAGCAAAAGCTCTTTCTTAAGGTATTGTGTCATTTATCTCCCTCAACTTTTAAAGTTGAAAGAAGACTTCTTCAGACTTTTAGTTGAGTGCAAACATGCCCCCTCCATTAATATTTTTGTCCAAGCACTTATTGATGTCAACAAATTGAAGGAGTATATTGCACAAAAGTTTGTGACCATTTTGTCAACTTTTAAAGTTGAAGAATTGCACTAATATAACAAAGCTCATTGACAAAAAAAAATGTTAACAGAGAAGGTATATTGCACAAAACAAAAAGTCTGAGGGAATTCTTTGTCAAAAATACAGAGCAGAACTTCCACAAATTCATTATGTGAAACTGAACAATGCCTGGCACAGAGTAGAAGTGTAGTGGTTACCTGCCATGGTTAGATCAAAGTGACAGTTATCTAATAGCCACAGATGATGAAAAGATATTGCAGTTAAGTTACAAGAATTCCAATCTTCCATCAGGCCTACCATTATATACAAACATACAAGGACATGCAAAACCAATCTATGTGTGCATGTGTATGTCTCAGTGCACGCATAAAGCAAGAGAAGAAGAGTACCCTGTGACTGGCCCGTGAAGTCACTGGCAATGGCAGTATTGGAGGTTGAGTTTCAGCAGAAACTGGTACAGACAGATCTTGAGATGATGTTGATGATACCTGAACCACTTCAACATCCCTATGAGAAGTTTGAGCAGGTTGAGAAGAAGATACTATGGCTGGCCCACTCTGCAACAATTGACCTGGAGTTACCAAAGAAGGGGCCGGTGCTTCTGCACGAATTGAATTCGATGACCCAACAATTGCAGGAGCAAATTGAGATACGGTTTGATATGGAAAACTTGAACTTGGAATTGCATTAGGTTTGTTGGACATTGGTGGCACTATAGTGTTTATATCTGGACTTGATGTGGTTATAGGAGCCAGTGATGGTAAGTTAGCAGCTAGTGTGGATACTGGGAGCAGAACAGTTGGTGCCTTGTTCGGT
Source organism: Senna tora (assembly GCA_014851425.1). Lineage (NCBI taxonomy): Eukaryota > Viridiplantae > Streptophyta > Magnoliopsida > Fabales > Fabaceae > Senna > Senna tora. The sequence continues at coordinate 35,640,723 of CM026265.1, forward strand.
ACTGATGCTGGCAAAGTTTCAGAAGCTAGTGTAGCAGAAGGTGCTGGAGGCAAAGTTGATGGAAGATTTAATGGTGGTAAGGAAGTAGATGTTACACTAGGAGAACTAGAACTAGCAGGGAGCAAAGATGGTGGGAGTTCTGGCATATTTGAAGACCCAGAGGGTAAAGGGGGATTAAAGTTAGGATACTGCATTGGCTGCTGCATAGAAGAAGGCATGGATAAGCCAGGTGGTGGTCGAAGTAAAGATTGCTGGTGTAAGTGGGGGAGCCCATTAGGGGCACCGTAATATCCTTGCCAATACATTGGCATAGCAAGCCCACCACCATTTGCACCATTAGGGGCAGGTGGTGAAGCCCCCCATGAACCTATGTTCCCACCAGGTTGATACAATGGCACAGGCCCTTGAAAATTTGACCCAGGGAGTCCAAGCTGTGTTGTATGGGAACTAAGATCAGTCAGAGAGCCACTTGCAGCAGAAGGAAAGCTTGTAGATGTGGTGACGGGGCGAGGATATTGAGACTGCAAAGCAATTTCATTAACTTTAGAAGGTGATTTAGTTAATCTGGCACATCATGTATATCAAAAGTCTCACATCAACCTGAATAATAGCTGGATCATTGTTTATTGGTGGTGTGGGCTGGGCAGGTGGAGATGATTTAACCTGTAAATCCTGGAAAAAAGGAAGCACAAGATATTTTAGCTGATCTGATTCATAAATACACAGAGATGAAATATTGAAAATCTGAATGCAGTAACATTTAAAAGCCCGTGGCATGCGACAATTGTAGGAAGGCACTCTGTGCTTCCGACAAATATGATGATACTTAATACATTCAAGTATTCAACAATATTGGGCACAGTAACATATTACTAGTCCTGAGAAACCTCATGGTCCCAGTATATTGTTGAGTACGGGTAGGTACAAGGTAGTGAGGGATGTTGAGTAACTAACATGGACATAAAGGCATAGATGAATATACAGGGGGCCCATCAGAACCCAACATTGTAACTATGGAAAAAAGGTGCTTGGATAAAATTCATGCATGATACCTTTATGTCACTTCCACGGAACAGTATATACTCATAAACCTTGTCACCTGGAGGAATTTGCAGCCCATCTTTTTTTCTTCCTTCTGTTCCAAAAGATCGTACTGCCCCACAAAAACAAAAGCATCACCACAACAACCAAGTTGGTTATTGCAAACAACATATTAAGGACCCTTAGTGTGTAATTATTGAAACAGGACAAGAGAACTCAAAGCTGCAATTATCAAATTTGTCATAAGAGAATCATGCACATCTTGCAAATTTGGAAGCTAATGAGGTAAATATACCAACACCACCAGTCCACCTAAATTAAAAGCCTATTTAAAGATGCAAGCATACAGCAAAAACTTTGTATCTGCTTATATAGACATCAATAGTTCAACTGCTTCTAGCTTAGTGTCCATCCAACTACAACCCAACATCTGTACAAGTATTGCATATGGTAAATATTGCAACTTTCACTTTCAGAAGTACTGAAAAGACGATTGCCGCTACTAAAGGACAAAAATGGTTTCAAAATTTATTATCACTCTCCCAAAAGCCATAATGTAAATGCCACGCGCCACACCCCACCACTTAAAACTAGCAAGGCGACAAGCACGAAACTCGGGTGCACCACAGCACACAATTAACAACTATGCGTAACGGAAGGAATTTTTTGTTTTGGCGCCTTGCAATTAAATATCCAGTTCCCTCCAAAAGTAGACAGAACAAGAACGGAACAACAAGGAATCTTTGAATGAAAAAAGAACCTCCAATTTATCTACTTTAATAAAAAATAAAGGAAACAATGTTAAAGGAATAGTTATATTAGTCAAATTCTATAAAAACTATTTTCTTTCATTTCCATTCCATTATATCCCCCACTATGTACAGTTCAATTTTTTTTCCCAATAGTAAATTGTCTGAACAGAAGAAATGATTATGCACATCTTTTACATTTCATTTCATTTTTAAATACCGTGATTCTTTCCATTCCAAAAATTTCAGAATCACATTCAACATTTTAAAAATCACAATTCAATAACCTCCAACTCAAAAAAGCACTGAAAGTCAGTAGTTTACAGTACCGCAAAAGATCAAAGGCTATAAGATTCAAAATCGCGTCCAAGGCATAAATTCCAGCACTAATATGTTCAACCTCACCAAAACTAAAAAATCATCACAGACCCTAGGAAGTTTCTCAATAGTAAAACCCAAACCAATTTGTTTTTAAAAAAAAAATTCAAGAACACTTCCCGTCCACACCGGAATTTACAACCCCTTGAAATAATCAACTTTAAAAAGCAAACAATAATAATGATGATGAACAAATCTTTAGCCACAATCAACAGTTCAACACCTAGGCTCAAAGATCTGAAATATAAAGAACCCAATTCAGCTGAAAACGCACCGAACCCAGATAAAATTACACAGCATAGAACAAAGAAATACCATTTCTGAGGCCAATACTGGACTCATCGGTGTTGATATTGTAGAGAACACCTTCATATCTGATCTCACTCTTGGAGGTCAAACTAATCAAGCTGCCTATGTATGAATCGGCGGCTGAACTCGATCGGGAAGCGCTTTCTGATGCCATAATCTGCAAAGCCAATCAATCAATCATCAACTATCTATGACTTCTAACCCTTCAAGCATTTAGGGTTTAGGTTTTGGGTGTGAACTCCACCTCTGAACTTAGCTTCTAATCTAATCGGTTTTCGTTTTGAGGGGAAAAAAAGGAAGTTTTAATAATATCTGTAAGTTTTTGGGCATCTTGAGTAAAAATATTATATTTATTTGCACAACCCAAAAATAATTAATAATGGGTAAATATAATTGACTACAAAAGATAACCAATCAGAAGAGACCACGTCAGTGACTTTGGACTATCTGTCCTTCTCAAAGAAATTGAGGAGAATGTAGTCACCAAAGTGTTTCTAAGTACAATGATGATGAAAAATAAGAACTATATTCTGAAATAATTTTTTATATTTTTTATTAAGTTACGAAAGAGATAAAAATAAAGAAAATTGAGAGAGAAGAAAATTTTTTTAAAAAAAATTTTTTTCTCTTTCTCTCTCATAATTTTAAAAAAATATAAAAAATTAATGTAGATGATTGATTTCTAAATAATAACACTATTATAATAGTACATAATTTAGTTCTGGATTACAAGAACTTAATTTATACAATCAATTTGAATTATTTATCACTTAACATGTAATTTTATAAACGTCAATTAATGGTTCAAATTGAATAGAGTAATTTCTTTTATATTTTGAGTCTTTGAAGTTTTAGAAAAATTAAAAATAGTTTTTCCTGTTAAAATTTTGTTAGTTTGATGTTGAATTTTGTGAATGTGGGAAATTATATGCAATATTGACAATTTTATATTTAGAAATTATGCAATCAAAAAGGGTACAAGTGATTCGATGTCAATCGAGTGCGCAAATGGTTGATTTGAACCAGATATGTTAAAGTTCAGTAGTATAATAGTATTGAACTTTTATCCGTGAGAGAAATATTATTTCTTTTCCTGGCTTGGAAAGTTAGAAATAAGAGGGAGAGTATTTTTTACAATTTTAAGATACTCAAACTTGGGATATTCTGGAGGATATCCAAACAAGAGAAAAAATGAGAGATTAGGGCATGTTCTTTACGTAGAGACGGAAATGGGATGTTTTTATTGTGTTTGTTAGTAAAAGTTTGAGAATGAAAATTGAATGAGAATGTATTAAAATTACTACTTTACCCCTTGTATTAAAATAATAAAAAGAAGATAAGGTTATGATTGTGTCAAATCACTATAATAAACATTCTGTATTTTCTTTTTTTTTCTTTTCCCAATAAGGAAAAAGAAGGTGGGACGGTCCACCTACTTTTAAATTTCTTGAAATGGGATTCCATGACAAAAGAATGAGACTTTTATCCACTTCCCTTTCCTTCTTCTCCCTCTCAATCTCATTGATGATTAAGGGAGAAAAGTGAAAGGGACGGGGGAGAATCAAGATATTATCTTCTTATTTGAAAAGTTGAGAATTAGAGGGGACGATAATAAAATATTAATTTTTAATCCTCTATTATCATTCCCCTTCTTAAATTCAATATACCCTATAATGAAAGAATTAGACGGGATGATAATGAAAGATTAATTCTCATCATCTTCCCAATTGTCAAACATATATTCAAACTCGACCTGTGTCATGCACTTGGATGATAGTTGTATTCACAAAATCTCGAACTCAAAATTTTATTTAAGCGCTACACAGTCGCTTATCACTTGGATAATCAGACAAATTCGTTGGTGTATATAAGCTTACATTACTTTAACAAATATTATTTTTATGGCAAAGTACCCTTGCTGCAATGTTCATTCCTGCCCCAAAACTTTTTTTGTTCATGCTTACTCCTAAACTTTCAATTTTGTTCATGCCTACCCTTTTTACTAACACCGTTAACTTGTTTGACAGAATTTGCTGACGTGGACGATGAATGTATATTTCTTTTGCCATGTCATTGTTCACCTCACATTTAACTTTTTACTTTTATTAAAAAAATTAACCTAATCCAAATAAAAAAACATTTTAGCTAGGGTAAAAGTTTGGTTTGTTTTTTTTTTAATTTGAATTAGGTTAGTTTTTTTAATAAAAGTAAAAAAGTTAAATGTGAGGTGGACAATGACGTGGCAAAAGAGATGTACATTCATCGTTCACGTCAACAAATTCCGTCAAGCAAGTTAACGGTGTTAGCAAAAAGGGCAATCATGAACAAAATTGAAAGTTTGGGGGTAGGCATGAACAAAAAAAAGTTTGGTGGGGCAAGAATGAATATTGCAGCAAAGTTTTGGGACAGTAAGGATACTTTATCCTTATTTTTATTCCTAAATAAATAATATATTAAAACCTTGGTGGAAATATAACATAGTTATGACTTTTAAAAAAAAAGTCTATTCGGCAAAACTATTAGCCACTCCGATTAGAATTGTACTTTACGGACACGTTTGGTTAGTAATTTTGTCAATATAATCCTAGAGTAATTCTTTTACATTCTTGCAACTAAATATATTTTATTTTTTTTAATGTGATGAAATTATATTTTTGTCCTTATTTTTTTCATTTATTCCTTTCTCACTTTTAATATACGGGTAAAATGGTCATTTTATCCATTTTTATTCTATTCACATCATATCACATCACTTTCATATTACTTTTTTCATTCCATTTTGCAATCACATTACAATCTCCACCCCACTAACCAAACAAACCATAAGAGATGAACTTTGAAGTGTTAGTAAATTGTAGGGACTAAATCACAAAAGAATAAACATATGAGGACTAAATTACAAACTTGATGGACGAAAATAGGATTCTCGTCGAAATGAACATGTACCGTTCTCCAATTGCAATGACGTATATGCCCTTTTCTTGTTCGTACCTGGAGTTCAAAACGACGCTTCCAGGAATATTCTTCGAACTCGAACACAAGCGGCCGAGAGCCCTCTTTGCGAAATACAGCGAATCCCAGTCCTTCCGACTTGTCACTGAAAAATCATAACTCAGAATTTCCCAAACGAAACCGACTAAGATCGGATTTTTATTCTTCTTTATCTGCTGATTTTCCGGCGCACCGGAGTTTCTAGGGCTTCGGGGTATTTCTTTCCGGCTATATTGGACTCCGTTGCCGTCATGTTCTCGTCGCATAGGAAGGGGTGGTCGTCTACAGTATCTCTCACACCCCAGAGAAGCGGTGCAGGGACGACTTCGAAAGGGAAGGCCATTGCGTTTGCCGATGACCCACCGCCGCCATTGGGTTCTCTAAGCGAGAATCGGGACAAGATGGTGGTGGGGTATGACTCAATGGGGAATATTGAAGATTGGAAGAAATTCAAGGAGGCGGGGTTTTTGGATGAGGCGGCTATGCAGAAGAAGGACCATGAAGCACTCGTTGAGAAGGTTTCGAGGCTTGAAAGAGAGGTTAGTTCGAAGATTTTGGAAATTTATTGTTAGTTTACTACTTGCTTAGATGTTTACTGATGACAGTTACCAGTCTATCATTCTCAGTATTGAATTGGAAATGACCCATCACCAATATTTTACTGAATTCTGTTGATATGAATCAACATATTGGAATTTTCTCTTCATTTGGTACCTTAATATCACGGGATAGTGATCTAAATTTACTATTTATTGATAGTAGATTATCATATTTTCTAAAGTGATGATCGTAATTATTTTGTCATGAAACTACAATGAAGAAGTTTTCTTCAACAATGATATCTCAGAGACATACAAGTTGAATATATAGTGCATGTGGGGTAGGAAAGATCATATAGGGGCAATCTCTAGGCTATTGTTTTTGAGAAATTGAGATAAGGGGTTAAGTTAAAAACAATGGCACGGGAGTATTGTGAGCACGTCATAGTCTTGGTTTGGAGTTCTAATCAGGTTCGGAAGGATTGCAGTGAAGGACATTTTTATTTTGACACACTTGTGTGTCTACATTGTGTTATAGCAATTAGCATGTCATGTGTCAATCAAGTCAGTGTCGTTTTACACATGACACGCCTAAAGATAGGGTTTAGGGTTTAGGCATAATCGTTTCTAGGTACTCCGAGTTTATTGATTGCCGTCTGCAGTAAGAATAAGTTGACCACTCTTAGTTCTCTTTGACTATGTATATTATGTTTTTGCCGGCTTTTGATTTCACCTCTAATTATTTTGAGACTTGGACATTTAAACTTATTAAATCCCTATGTCATTATCATGTAATGAAACACTAAATGAACAAAAAGGAAGCAAAATGATTTCTTGGTTGCTGGTTTTCGCAATGTCTTCTTTCCTTTTGGTTAATATGAAAACAGGTTCTTTCTTTTTTTCTATCAAAATATAAATAAGTAAATATAACAGGTTATTGTGGAAACCATCTATTATGTTTGTTATGATTGATTCTGATGAACTCTTTCTTTCCTGTTATTTCTTTTTTATGTAGCTGTTTGACTACCAGTACAACATGGGCCTTTTGTTGATTGAGAAGAAAGAGTGGAATTCAAAGTTTGATGAGCTGAGACAAGAACTGGTCGAAACGCAAGAGATTCTTAAACGAGAACAGTCGTCACACTTAATTGCATTATCTGAAGTTGAAAACCGAGAGGACAATCTGAGGAAAGCGTTGAATACAGAGAAGCAGTGTGTGACTGATGTCTGTAACTTATTTCTATCTTCAATTATTTGTCATTGTGAAATTTGTTTGTACTTGCTTCTGTTTTTCTTCTTTCTAACATAATAATTGATAAACTTAGGATAGTTATTTGCATGTTAAGGAGGTTATTAGGCATGTGCGAAATGGATTTTCATTCTTTTGGATGCATGGAAGGTCTATTTTTAATAATTGACAGTGAAGTGAAAATAATCCTTCAATGGTGGATTTATCATCTTCCTTTATTGTACTATTTGATATATATATATCATATATGTATTGCTTTCACTAGTTGCTATTGCTGTCCATCTCTGTAATGTCTGTCTAGAATCTTGGGATGTTCTTTCATATTAGCTGAGCCTATGCAATGGATCAATTGCAGCTTGAAAGAGCTTTGCGTGCAATGCGAGAAGAGCATGCCCAAGTCCAGTGTTCCTCCCAGACAAAGTTGGCTGAAGCAACTGCATTGGTTGATGGAATTGAAGAGAAGTCTTCAGTTGTTGACAAGAGGTTGCATGATGCAGAAGCTAAGCTAGCTGAGGTAAATCGAAAAAGTGCAGAGCTGGAGATGAAATTGCGACAAGTTGAGACTCGTGAAAGTTTAGTTCAGAAGGAGCGTTTGTCTGTAGCTACTGAGTATGCTCTATGCTTCACACTTTTATTATTTGTGGACACCATATTTGATTTACTTTCTTGTATCATGTGAAGTATTTTATTAATTAAGAGATTTTGCCATTCATTACAGCCGAGAATCATTTGAGGCAACATTCTATAAGCAAAGGGAAGATTTAAAGGAGTGGGAGAGGAATCTAAAGCAAAGAGAAGAGATGCTCTGCAAGGGAAGACAACATCTCAGTGAGAGAGAGGAGAAGGAAAGTGAAGTTGATAAGAACTTGAAGCAGAAACAGAGAGACCTAGAATTGCTTGAAAAGAAGATTGATTCATCTAACTTTTCATTGAAAGAGAAGGAAGCTGAGATCAGTAGAAGAGTTGAAGATTTAGAAGCAAAAGAGAAGGTTTGTTTCTTACTTCAATGCTTTTTCTATTTTTCTTTTTAAATTTAAGCATCTTTTTTCTTATCTTGCGGCCCTTCTATAATTTACTTACTGTTTTTTTTATGGTTGCAGGAGGTTGTTTCTTTAAAAAGCACACTAGAGACAAAAGAAAAGGAATTACATGCAATTGAACTAAAGCTTAGTGCTAGAGAAAGAGTGAGTCCCGGCACCTGGTAACTGTATTATCTTTATACAATACAAATTCATGCAAAGATACTTCATGTATAAACTGTGCGACCTGCTAATTTGTATTTACTTAAGCCAATTTGAAATTTGATTATGAGTGATCTTGTGATAGAACAGTGGGGTGTTGCAAAGGGCTGCTGGTACCATGAACAAGATTTTTGAACGCCTGTAGTAATATTTTTTTTTTGATAGAAAACGCCTGTAGTAATATTATGTCATATGGTAGACGGTTTTAGATGAAAAAGAATGAATGCTTCTATGAGTATTGCTTCTTTTAATAATTGCATCTTGTTCCAAGCTGACACCTTAGTCCCCAATTGCAAGTTGGAGCCATAATTTATAAAGTTTCCAAGTTGCCATGTTCATTAGTAATTTAGCAGTTTAATTCATGTTCCACATCTAGATCTTGCTTAGCTGAATACCATTAAGGTCAAAATGCTAACAGTTTTTGTAGTTTACACTGGGGATAATTGTTTTTCAAGCCAAAAAAAAAATACTTCCCTTTGTTAAGTGGAAGTTGGGTGGACAAAATGAAAGACAGAAAATTGATGTGTAAAGCTTATAGAGACCCGTGGCATGTAATGTGCTCTGCATGTGCTTCCATTTGTAAGATGAATTACTTGAGTAGAAATGTAGAACACACAATTTGGGAGCCTTTCTTGCTATTAAGTTCGCTGGCTTTGGGAGGAATAAAGAGCATAAAGGCCTTTGGGATGGTGCAATTCTTGCAGCCCTTTGGTGTATTTGGTTGGAACGGAATGCCAGGATCTTCAATAACAGATTCCTCCCACCTTATCTTTTGTGGGATAGAGTAACCTTTTTTGCTTCTTTGTGGGTTTCGGCCCATGGAATGTTTAGAGGGGTTTCCTTTATGGATCTCCAAGGGGACTGGAGGGCTCTTATGAACTAATGTTTTTGTTTCCTCCTTGGTGTTTTATTTTGTTGGTTTAGTTTTCCTCTTTGAAGACCTCTTGTCCTCCTCTTGTGTATTCTATTTTCTTCATCAATAATATTTCTTTTTCTATCAAAAAAAAAATGTAGAACACACAATTTGGTTGCGTGTTGATTCTTGTAGTTTTGTTGTTGTAGGAGGGAATCCAGAAGGTCCTTGGTGAGCAAAAGGATGTGCTGGATTTGAAGTTGCGAGAATATGAGCTGGAAATGGAACAAAAGCGGAACTCCCTCGATGAGGAGTTTAGCAACAGGGTAGAAACCATGGAGCAGAGGGAAGCTGAAGTCAGCCATAGGGAAAAGAAGGTTGGAAAGGAAGAGCTAGCCTTGAATAAAAAGGCCGAGAGAATAAAGGAGCAAGATAAGGAATTGGAGGCAAAGTTAAAATCACTGAAGGAGAAAGAAAAAACTATGAAAATTAAAGATAAAGAATTGGAGAAGGAAAAGAAGCAGTTGCTTGCTGATAGGGAGAATTTGAAGAATCTTAAAGTTGAGGTTGAGAATATAAGAGCTAATATTTCTCAGCAGGAGCTGCAGTTAATCAAAGAGAGGGATGATTTAAAAATTACTCAAGATGAGAGGGCAGAGCATTCCCGTCTACAGTTGGAACTGAAACAGGAGATTGAGAATACCAGATTGCAGAGAGAATTTCTTATGAAGGAAGTTGAAAGCTTAAAGCAGGAAAGGGAGAGGTTTGAGAAAGAATGGGAAGTGCTGGATGAAAAACGAGCAGAAATTAGTAGAGAGCAGAGCATAATTAATGCAGAGAAAGAAAAATTAAGCAAATTGCAACAAACTGAAGAAGAAAGGTTGAAAAGAGAGAAACAAGTCATGCAAGATCATTTAAAGAAAGAGCTGCAGAATCTTGAACTGGAGAAGGAATCATTTGCAGATACAATGAGGCAAGAGAAGCTAGTTTTGTCTGAAAAGGGAAAAAAAGATCGTGCACAGATGCTTGAAGATTTTGAATCCCAAAGAAGGAACCTTGAGAATGAAATACAGAAAAAGCAAGAGGAAATGGAGTTGGATTTGCAAGATAGAGAGAGAGCTTTCCAGGAGGAAATGGAAAGAGAGCGTAATAATATTAATGTCTTGAAGGATGTGGCCGAGAAGGAATGGGAAGAAGTGCGGTCTGAACGGCGCAGGTTAGAAAATGAAAGGAAGGATGTTGAGTTGAATAAGCAGCAGCTGGAGACAGGCCATCATGAAATGCGTGAAGATTCTGAAATGCTTATGAACCTTAGCAGGAAGGTTAAGAAGGAGCGGGAACGCCTTGTGGCCGAAAGAAATCACTTTCTTGCTGTTGTTGAGAAGCTAAGGGGTTGCAAGGGCTGCGGAGAAGTTGTTAGGGATTTGGTTGTATCTGAACTTCAGCTTCCCGAGTTTAAAGAAAGGGTGGTTACCCACTCAACTATTTTGCCAGTGCTGGATGGTAGTCCTTTAAAGAACTCGGGGGGTAATGATGCTGCTGCTGACATGAACTATTCTGGATCTGTAAGGCCTGTGTCTTGGCTCCACAAATGCGCATCAAAGATTTTCAAGTTGTCTCCCAATAATAAACAGGATGTCATTAGTACTTCTGACATGGCTGGTTCATCTCCATTGTTAGATCTGAAAGTTAGTACAGAAAAAGCAGATGGGCCTGCCTCTCTCTTCGACATGGAAGGTGCTAGAAATATCCTTGAAGAACCACAACCATCAGGTGGGACTGCTCATCACTCTTCAGATATTCAACACCTCCAATCTGCTAATGTTGTTAGAGAGGTGGATTACAGTCATGCTACATCTGTAGATGAGTATAGTAATATAAACAGTTTGGTAGAAGGAGGTCCAGAGGACTCTCAGCAATCAGTTCCAAAGCGTGGCCGGGGAAGACCTGGAAGAAAACACAAATCTGGAATTAACAGAACTCGCTCTGTAAAGGCAGTAGTTGAAGAAGCCAAGGAATTCCTAGGAAAAGCATCAGAGGAACTGGAAAATGCAAATCAAGAGTCTCTCAACAAAGATCGTGCTAAAGATGACAGTCTAGAAGAGTCCGTTCACACTGAGAAAGCTGTTGGTAACACTAAAAGGAAACGACAACTTGCCCAGACTTCTAGGGTTTCAAAGAGTGAGCAAGATGCAGATAGTGAAGGACAGTCTGATAGTGTTACAGCTGGTGGGCGCAGGAAGAAGAGGCAAACAGTTCCTCCAACCATGCAAGTAACAGGAGAGAAGCGATACAATCTCAGGCGTCATAAGACGTAAGTAAATTTTAGTTCTACTGACTCCATCTGGGACAAGAACAGCTTAAATTAGTCTGATAGTGTGTTTACTTATTGGATGTGAAATATACAATTTTTTGGTTTCAATGGGTTAGTTCTGGCCTATGGTGCCAAGGATTCTTGTGGATTTGTTGGACTGGGAATTTTTAGCTCTCTCTCTAGCTAGTCCAGAGTTGGAGCTCTGTGTTAAGTTCTGCAATATCATTCTTAAGAAAAATGATTGTTGGAAATAAATAAGTTGGAGCTCATTTCATTTCATCTCCACGCCACCTTTATTTTTAAAAAGAAAAAAAGAAGTCTGAGTCAATTTGTTGCATTAGCTGGCTTGTGCTATCTTTGAATATATCGCAGCCAGGTTCTGTGTTATCAGCCAATGAACAATTTTGGGGATGAATTTAATTTTAGATTGATATTTGTTTATTTATGGGTATATACATAGCAAGCACATAGCTTGTGACTTTTATGTAGGTTATAATGGATATATGAATTCCATATCAAGCTTCATGCATTCCGTACATTCAGTTTAGCGGTAAAAAATATCTCGAATTTACGTATAACATGTAAAATTTTGAGCAGTTCAAGCCAAGTTCCATCAGCTCAGGTGGTCTCTAACGGAACAAAAACCATCGATCAAGAAGCTACTGATGGGGAACTGACTGCAGGACGAAACCCTGAAGCTGTCTCTGGTCCTTCACTGGTAGTAGCTGACGATAATGTCCAAACCAAAAGTCGGGTGCAGGTTTCGACTCTAAAACACGTAGAGTACTTAGAGGATAAAGTTGTTAGGGTAAAATATATGCCTTCCTGATTTAATAGCTGATTTGTTGGCATATAGTTAAGATGTATGTTTTATTTCATTCATTTGTTGGATATATATACTTTTACAGTTTGAAGAACCTAGAGACATAGTTGAAGACAATGGTGATGAAGCCAAACCTGTCCAAAATGCTGAGTTGAGTGAGGAAGTAAACGATACACAAGAATATGGATATGGATACGAGGATGGAAGCACAATCTATGAGGTTGAAAATGAATATTATGATGATGATGATGACGACGACGATGACGACGGCGGCGATGAAGAGGAGGAGCATCCAGGTGAGGTGTCAATTGGAAAAAAGATATTCAAGTTTTTTACAACGTGATGGAAGGAGAATTTTTACCCCACTTCCATCCCACAATAGATATAAGATAGAACATATCTTTTCTGGAATCCTTTTGAAATAGGAGTGTAGGCATGTAATATTACCAATCAGAGTTCTTTTGCTGTGCTGATTCGTTTAAATTTTCCAGCTTTCTGAGTTCTTATTGGCTGTTCCCCAATACAGTTATCAGATTCTGGCTATCATTAACATCCTCCCATTCCTAGCTATACCTTCCTTGTTTTGCATATTGCAAAGCTTAATCTTAAGGTAGCCTTTGTATGATGTATTTAAGAATATCATGGAATTGTTTTTTTATCCAAAAAATAAAAGTAAAATAGTGATTTAGTTTCTTCTTCTCTCAATTTGGTCATTCAAAGATGAAATCTCTCAATTTGGTCCCTCAAATATTTTCTCAATCCAAACGGTTCATGTGTAAGGTAAATTTCTTTCAATTGGGAAACTGTTGGCTATATAGTCATCAACTTAAATTAAGTCATTTTAACAGAAGTTGTCCAAATGATGTTTTATGGAAATTTTATTAGTCAGGTTTGAGTCATAAGTGAAAACTTTTGATTGGAGGACCATTTTGAGTGAAAGATCTTTAGAAGACTAAATTAAGAGGAAAATAATAACTGGGGATTACAACACAAGAATTTAAAAACTTGGAGTCTCATGCAAATGATATTGTTTTCTTTTAATAGCTAGTAGATAAGATTTAGATGTAGTTGTTTTATGTGGATATTTTGCTTGCATGTCATTGATATTTTTGAAAGAATTTAACATTATGTCTTTATTTAATTGAAAAATTTCACGGTGGGTAAGCTTTATGAGTTTTTGAATGGGTATTTTTATTATTCTATTTTAAAGTAAAATAAAAATAATGTCTTCATCATCTCTAATTCTAGCAGATAGAGTTGTCACCACAATAGGAATCCCCAACAAATTGCCTAATATATTTAAGATTATATGAGAAAAATTTAACCAAGTTTGGTTGGTCTAGTGGTTAGCTCACTAAGTCACTTAAGCAAGTGTTGGGGTTTCGAATCCCACCTTGTGTATGCAGTAACCAATTGGCCAGCGGAGGATTAGTCCTTAGCTTATCGAGCTGGGGGATACCTTAGAAAAAAAAGAAAGAGAAAAATTCTAATTTTGACTAAATTTTATTATGGTTTGTGGTATCTAAATTAAACTAAACGAACCAAGCAAAAATGAATTAATGCTTGGTTTGATATGTTAAATAATTAAACTGTATATATACTTATATGTATATGTGTATATATATAATATAATATTTTTTTAAATAGTAAGGTTTAAAATTTAGTTAAGATTGAATTAAATTTTGTCTATTTGAAAATATAACTTTGGAAAAAATGTCATTTTATAACTATTAGGACTGAATTTTTTTATTTTGAAATAAGAATTTCTGATAAATATCCTGGTCATTAAAAAAAATACAAATTAGAAACAAGCACTAATGAAAATGAGTTTTGGTAAATAATGTTACAAGACACTAGTTAAATTTTTATTTAATTGATTGATGAATTTTTTAAACATTAAATATCATTATTTTTGTTGACTTTCTATAAATTTCAAATAATTAAATAACCTATCAATCAATTAAACAACTTTAATAAGTGTCTTAAAGTAAAGTAAACCTCACTTCTAATTGTGAAGAAGTTTTTTTTTTTGTTGATACAATTACGAAGAAATTAAAGGAGGTATCTTTTGCAATTATCAACTTGGACACGTATCAAATATGAAATAACAATTTTGCACTAAAAAAATATATCCTATAAGAATTTTACATTTTTACCCCAACTTTCACCTAAGGTCTAAGGGTAGGGCAGAAATAGAGTTGTAAAGGGTATGTTTAGGTCCGCAATGAAAGGCATGTAGGACGTTCTATGACTTTATGTGGTTTTCCAACCCTACAATTTAGAGGGTGGTCCTACTCTTCCTGCCTCCCAAATCTCAACACTTCTTTTATTTTTTATTTTTTTTTTCTGTTTTTTAAAATAAATTCGGATCTTTTAAATTTAAAAAATAATAATAATTTTTAAAGAGATAAATTAAAGAAAATTTGATTTTTAATTTATTCATGATAAATTCTGATTAATATGAAGTCTTTAATTTTTTTTGTCTATCTTTTTCATACTTAAAAAAAATATTTTTTCAAATTTTTAAGATCTAAAATTTGTTTTTTTTTTCATCTCCTTAATTCATCCTTTCTCTACCATAATTAATTAGGTACGTTAGGGTTCATCTACCTTTGGTTGTAATTGTAAAGTAGGTTTTTTTTTTGGTTTGACATTTTAGAGTATACAAGTTTGTATAAATTATGGAGACATAAAAATAAATATATGAGAGAAGCTTGAAACTTTTACACCCCGTTTGGTATGACATCCTCAAGTGAAGTTAGATAAAAGGTGAGTGGGAAGTGTGTTTAGTATGATTTTAGAAGTGGTGAGGTGAGTTCATGTTTCC
Organism: Senna tora; assembly: GCA_014851425.1. NCBI lineage: Eukaryota > Viridiplantae > Streptophyta > Magnoliopsida > Fabales > Fabaceae > Senna > Senna tora. The sequence continues at coordinate 35,656,037 of CM026265.1, forward strand.
TTGCTAGGTGGAAAGCTTGCTTCCATGTAAATTGGAGGGAAGTGGAAGGAAGTGGAGGGAAGGTGAGGTGGAGAGAAGGATAAGCTTTGTGAAATGACTACTTTGCCCTTCTCTCCACATATATTCTACACACAGTCTCCACATATATTCTACACACAGTCAGCCACATATATTCTACACCTCATCCGTGGAGGTCCAAAGTCTTATCAGCCGGCTGATACATACCTGAACCTTATCAGCCGGCTGATACATACCTGGACCTTATCAGCCGTCTGATACATACCCATCAGCCGTGCGAGACGTGAGAGAGAGAGAGCCGTGCGTGAGAGTGAGACTAGATTAAATTTATTGTGTTGGTCATTATAATTTTATTTTATTTTTTAAAATTTAATTCATATGGTTCAAAAGTTTATAATTGAGTCATTATATAATTTTATTATTCCCATTAAATCTCCGCAATCAAATTATATATGCCATTTAAACACTCGGAATATTTTTTGATCAAGCTCAATAATCATCTATTAGTAGTGAGACAAAAAGGTTATTTTGGACCAATTTGAAAATATAGAGGAGTAATTTTGAACTTTTGAAACTTAAAGGACTAAAACGAAACTTGGGTGAAACATAGAGGATTAAAATAATGTTTTAACCTTTTTTCTACCAGTTTTGTTGTTTGTGGGTATTAGATGCCTTCAATCATGAGTCAATCCCCCAGCATTTTCTATATTTGCACTCAAGCCCTTATATTTTTTTATAATAACATTTTAAGTGTATTTAATAATTTTATAATTTGACCCCTAAAGTTTATAATAAATATACTTTTAACATTTATAAAATTTTTATATTTTTATCCCTAAACTTATAATATTGCATTCAAGTCCTTACGTTTTTTATATTTATATTTTAAACATGTCTAATAATTTATAATATAACCCCTAAAATTTATAATAATTATGCTTTTAAGATTTATAAATTTTATTATATTTTACCCCTAAATTTATAATAATGATCTTCTAAGTATTTTTTATAAACAATTATTTAAGAAGAATTGCCAAGTATGGATTGTTATCTCTGATATCTTTTCTTCTTTTGCAGACTTGAATTTATGTCCAATGATACAAATTTTAAGGAAGAAAAAAGAGGGACCCCCATAGGCACAGGTTTAGTGTATATGTAGGTTCCGTACAATTACCAAACCAATATAATATGATATAATATAATATAATATGGCTTAATTAAATTAAATGAGATCCAACCCTAACTACAAATCCACAATCAACCAATATATGTCTTTTCTTTTATTTTTAAATTATTTAAAATTTCACTACTGAAGTCTAGTAAATCTAATTAGAATTAACAAAGGTTGCTATAATAAGTTTTGAGTAAATTTTTCTGTAGAGAAATATCAAGTATAATTTAATAAAATCTGATTAGTCTACTATGAAATAATAAGCTAAATCCATATTTTGTCTTGTTCAAAATTAAATTATTTTCTTATTGTTTTAAAATATGTGATTCAAAATTATAGTTTGTTTAGCAGCTACTATACTTTTTCTTTGGGAGAGTTAATTCTATCTTTATTATGGAGTTTCAATGAACTTAAATCCAAATTAGCTAGTTCGAGTCCATTGAATTTATATATAGATATTGGTCATTTAATTAATCAAAACTATCACTTGACTAACTATATATTTTAGGAAAAAACTTATGTCCATTTCATCCAATTCCACCAATCATATATTGTATTTACACTCTCTTTCTTCTATGATTGGTCATATAAAAGGTAGTCTTCTATATTCTCTCTCTACTGTGATTGGTCATTTCAACCTTTTTTGTCACGTGTCATAATTATATTGGGGAATTGGATGAAATGGACATAAGGAAATGGACCTAAGTTTTTTCCTATATTTTATATACAAATTTTAACAAAAATATTCATCCAAATTAATAATGTTAAAAAACAATGAATGATTTCATTATTAAATACCAATCTCAAATAACATTTTTCATCACTTCTAAGGTTATTGCAAGGGTTAATTAATTGCATAATTTTAATTACAAAATATAAACTAAATTGCAGTATAATAATGGATTAAAGTTCTTTTGAAATAAAATAAAATAACCCCATTAAAGTTAAACCAAACTAGTTCCCATTAAACTATAAACTTCACCTATATAAACCTAAAACTTTTACTTGGCTTGCATGCACTTTCATGCACCTTTTACTTTTTGCATGGATTATGGGTACTTTTTTCCCCAATTTTACACCCTAATTCCTTCTAAACCCTATCTCTTTAGCTTTAAAACCTTTCCTCTCTGCAATCATAATTCCCTTCAACTACCAAAATCCCCTTTTTCAGTTCTCAATTCATAGCCTTCTAAATCTGTGGTTCTATATAGAACCCTAAATTAATTAATTTCCCCAATTATTTATTTATTTATTTATTAATATTAATAATAGAATCAAAAAGAGGTGTGCATGCATTGTGCACAATATGGCAGAGCAGGGCCGTATAAAAGGTAACCCTATACTATACCTTTCACTTTCCATTACCCCCCACACACACTCTCTTTTAATTAATTACTATTCCTCCCATCTTATTATTTAATTAGTTCTTGAATTATTTAGTTCATGATTTTCTTTTTTTTTTAGATTCCTAGCTCATAAAAATATTATATTTTTTGCAATTTTGCTCTAGGCATAGTTTTAGTGAGTATTCAAAGTTTGATTCACAAGAAACTAGCCTCTTTTGTTAGTTTTTTTTTTTTTTTTAAATGTGATGGGTGAACGTTGACAAGTAGCAAGAAAAAAATCACAATAAGTGAATAACATAGGCAAAAGTACTTTTTTTTTTTATCCTCATGATATAGCTATTAATTTGGTTCATATATAAACTTTATTGGTTATCAATTCGGTTATAAGTAATTTTATCTTTATTCTTATTATAAATATGATTATTCACATAGTCTCTAAATTAATGAAACACCGTAATTATAGTATTATGTTAATTCAATCATGGCAATACTTTTTATTTTTAGTATCACACTGATAATTATGACTAAATTAATAAAATATTGTAACAATTATATTAATTATTTAGATATAGTTAAAGTGAATAACAAAATTATTTATAAATTTAAAACTTAGAGATACAATTTTTTTGGTCTATGACCAAAGTATCTATCAAAACGGGCCTGATAACTAATTATTTAGATACAGTTAAAGTGAATGACAAAATTGTTTATAAATTTAAAACTTAGAGACACAATTTTTTTTTTTGTCTATAACCAAAATATCCATCAAAACAGACTTGATGACTAATTTCTCATGTACTGCGAGATTCATTAAAAATAAACAAAGTTTTGGAATACAGTTAAAAACAGAGTTCAAAACCAAAAAAAAAAAAGTTATTTTGGCTAACAGTGTAATAAGAGAAATGTTGTAAAAAGTAAAAACAAAATAAATTTTTGGGATTGGAGAACTGCGGTAATTAAGCAGGTTGTTGGCTTCTTGCGTTGCATTCTCTCTGCCTATATACATACACACTTCCTTAGCTTTTCCATAAACACAATGGAGAGAAAAGTGCTCTGATTTCCTACTTACTCTGCTTTTGTGCTTCCCTTCTTCCATTCCCTTTTTCTCTCTTTCCCATTTAGCGTTTATTTACCACAAAACATACCATCTTCTTCCTCCGATCCAAACTTCCAAAAACATCTTCTTTTCTGCAGAATCTAGAAACCCCACTTTGGCGTTTCTCTTGATGATGATGATGATGATGATGATGATGATGAAAAGGATAAAAATTATTGCTTTTAGTGAGGCCATTTTGGGTATGATGCTGATTCTCTTGTGTTTTGGACAAGAAGTAGACGAAGTTGATGTGTTGGCTCCAATGGAGAAGAAAGAGCAAGAAGCACTGTACACTACCATACAAGGCTTTGTTGGTAAATGGTGGAATGGCTCTAATCTCTATCCAGATCCTTGTGGATGGACTCCTATTCAGGTACTTTTTTACCCCCATCATGTCCACATGTACTATATCTATAACATCATACTTCAAAATTAATGTCCAATCAGAACTATACCTTTATACTGTTCTTGGGATAGGACTTGTCACTTCAAGTTTCTTTCTTGTTCAAGTTTCATAACTATAAAACCCCAAAAAGTCTACCTTTGTTTTGGTTGATTAATGTGTAAAACATTAATAAGCAGTGTTGACATTTCACAAAATTTGTACTTTAGAGGATTAGAATATAGTTCTATGAGAAATAGTATAAGGTACTATTTTTGTCCTCAATTTAAGACTTGGAAGCCATTTCTGCACATTTTTGTTTTGAGTAAGTAGTAATGTAACTTCTGCAAAAGCTGTGAAACTACAATAATAATAATAATAATAATAATAATAATAATAATAATAATGTGAAGTAAAGAAAGAAAGCACAAGTTTTTTTCCTTCATGAACAAGTTTAATTAATTCCTATGCTGTATTACACTTGCAGGGTGTTTCCTGTGATCTAATCAATGGGTTTTGGTATGTCACAACTTTAAACATTGGCCCTGTACATGACAATTCTCTAAGTTGTGCCCAAAACTTAGAGTTCAAACCACACTTGTTTCACCTTAAGCACCTAAAATCCCTATCTTTCTTCAATTGCTTTCTATCACCACACACAATCCCCATTGAATCCTGGGAGAAGTTAAGTAACACCCTAGAATCGCTCGAGTTCCGATCGAACCCGGGTCTTTCCGGAACAATTCCCTCCACTCTTGGTGTCCTCAGGAACCTCCAATCACTAGTGCTACTAGAAAATGGTATAGCAGGGGAAATTCCACCAGAAATAGGCAGACTCAAGAAGCTAAAGAGACTAGTTCTTGCAGGAAATTCTCTAACTGGTCATATTCCTAATGTTTTTGAAGACATGAATGAACTATTAATCCTTGATCTAAGCAGAAATTCATTATCTGGGTCTTTGCCTTTGTCTCTAAAGAGCCTAACTTCACTATTGAAGCTTGATGTGAGCAACAATCACTTCCAAGGGAATAAGCTAAAGCAGATGGGTTATCTCAGGAATTTGACCCTAATGGACCTTAGGAACAACAAATTCTCAGGTGGGTTAGTGTCTATACCTCTTCAAGAGATGGAATCATTGGAAGAGATTGTGTTGTCCAACAATCCAATGGGTGGGGATATGAGGGAGGTGAAGTGGGAAAAGCTTGGGAAATTGGCTGTTTTGGAGCTCTCAAATGTGGGGTTAAAAGGGGAAATTCCATCCGAGTCATTGTCAAAATTGAAGAGATTGAGACATTTGGGACTAAGTGGGAATAAGCTCACAGGAGAAGTATCACCAAAGTTGGAAACTTTTCTTCCTTGCCTCAATGCATTGTACTTGAGTGGTAATAATTTGATAGGGAAGCTTGAATTCTCTCAAGAGTTTTATGCAAAAATGGGAAGGCGTTTTGGGGCATGGGATAACCCTAACCTTTGTTACCAAGTTGGAGAAAGGTCAAAGAGTCATCATGATGATGTTGTGCCCTTTGGGGTGAAGCCATGCAAGCAAGAAGGTCAAATTGTGGCTTGAACCAAATATATATATACAAGAGAGGGAAATTAAATGACTAGTTGGGAAAGATGCCTTGTATATTAATTAATTAATGTGGTCTTTTCAATGTTAAGTTTTTTGAATATGCAAATTGTTGGTTTTACAATATTAGATTAATTTTGTGTCCTTCTTTTGGGTCATTTTGTAGAGTTAGATTTCAAGTGTATTATTAATAGTTTTATCTTGAAAGATCTTTTTTGAGGGAAAAAAAATCTGGTCCTTCAAGATATTTTCTCAATGAAAGTAGTCTTTCTTTTTAAGAGTAAATTATCATTATCTTCTTCAATAGAATATTCTATCTCAATTTAGTTCATGAATTATAAAAATATTAAATTGAGTCCCTGAAAATTTTCACTTGTTTTAATTTAGTCCCTAAATCATAAAATACCAAATTTATTGCAATTTCATCCATACATTTCATATTTTTGTTCTTTCTAGCAAGTACAAAATTGTAATATAATATATCTTTCAGTACGTGTTTCACGAACGAAATTTGATATTTTCATGATTTATGAACTAAATTGAGATAAATTGAATCTTTCAAAGGTTAAAAGCAGTTATTCACTAGTCTTCTTTTAATTAATTTTCTTAAATACTTTTGAAACCATATTGTTAGTAATAAAACTTTTGAATTGTATATTTTGTAGAGTGTGTAAAGTGTTCTATTTTCTTAAATACAAACGAGTCACATAGACATTTGCATGAATTTGCACTCTAAAAGGACCCCACTCAATATACAAAACAAATGCATTTTGAGAGAATATATATGATGATTCATTCTCATTGTAAAGTTCCCATTTCATTACCTCACTAGGATCTTCTAGTTATGGTGCTACTAATGGCTGGACTTTTGTGATAGAAATAATAATTTCTATGACTTATGATGGGTCTATTCTATTCCCATATTCTTCTAACATTTCTTTAATCAAAGTCCAAATTAAAGCAGATAGATAATAACCTCTAGATGTTACACCAACTTAACTATTACAACAATAAATTAACCTCATTGTCTCATCATTTAATACCATTTTACACCAAATAAGGTTTGTGTACCATTTAATACCAATTTTTTTGTGGGAAAAAATAAAAGAAATGTTTGTGTACTCATTTGTACACACCTCCCAATTTTCTTCTGTCCTAACAGCGAAATAACAGCTAGAAATGCCAAATTATTCATTATCAATTTAGAGTTTAGGCTAGTATAGTATAGTATAATATTTGAGAGCCCTACAATATATAGAATATGATAGTATGGTACTGTGGAAGATTAATGGTATTACTAGTAATATAAGCACAAGTTCTTAGGAGAATTATACTTTAAAAGTTGGCCGCCTGAGTTAGAGAGCTCAATATTTTATAAGACTCTTTTTTGAAGTCAACTTTTCCGATGTGAGATTCATATCATTACCACCTCCTTCAAAAGTCGGCGTCCTGATAGTTGCACACTGCGACATTTCACTCGATCACGGTTAGTCCCTCTACCATTCAAAACCCTCTGCATGTAGTCATTTTCGGTCGACCGGCTCTCAATGAAAGCACTAATTGGTATGAGCATAAGTTCTTGAGAGAATCACACCTCAAAAACTAATTATTAAAATTGGAGAGTCTAAAACCTTACAAGACGTATCATTCCTTCAAGTTAGCCTCCCTGATAGGACTTGTATCACACATTCACAACATCTGTTCAATTTTGTGAATGGAAACTTTAAACACAACTTTTAAATGATATTTAAGTAAACTATACTATTCATCACACATAATTTACTTTTTAATTAGTCCTTGAAAATTATTTTTAGTGTATGACAGATCATAAAAGTCAATTTAATTGTTATTTCTCAGGCTGTATAAGTTTTTGACATACATGATAGTAATGCTATATATGATATGTTAATAAATGTTGATATTACTTGTTAAATACTCATTCAATATTAGGTGCTCCATCTATTCCTTAACTGTCGTTATTTAATATTAAATAAAAATTTAGATCCCAATCAATGTCGGCTAATGAATAAACACTCCCCTCAATATTTAACAGAACTACAAAAAAATATTACTCTAGCTTGAGTTATTAATTAACTTTCTTTACTGTTAGTTTTTACTTTTAGCCTCAATTACACTACTAACATTAAATATTGTATTTAAGAGTGTTAGTTATAACAATTAAATTAATAAAATATGTTACTTATAACGCCAATTATTAATAAATAATATTAATTAGTTGACATCAAAATTATTATTTTTTATATATTTAATGTGCTATATATGCTGTATAGCTTGTAACATAAAGTTTAAAATTAAAGTTACATTACAATTTTTCAAGAAATAAATATTGAAAAAAATATATATCTTTTTAAAACCAAAAAAAAAAAAAACAATCTCATGCTCATCCTAAAACATATATACACACACTTGAATGTGTTTGATAGAATCATAAATTCAAAACCCAATTATGTAAAGAGCTCAGAAAAAAAACAACCTTGGGGGAAGAAAAAACAAGAAGAAAACAAAAAACTGAAAAAGCATTGGTTTAATTAATTAAATTTATAGGTTTTGGTTTCCAAAGCATGTCAATGGCATTAATGAGTTATAAAAGAGAGAAAGTGAAATGTGGAGGAATAGAGATAGAGGAGCAGCATATAGGCCTGAAACTGTAGGGTCCTCCTACTCATATGTGTATATAATATATATATATATAGGGTATAGGGCCGTAGGGATATGTGTACTTGATGATGATGATGATAATATATATAGGTAGATATAGGGTAGTGGTGGCAATGGTACAGTACTGTGTTTAATATGGAGGTTGTGTTTAAAGTGATCAATTGAAGATAATGAATTAAGAATGAAGAAGATGAAGATGAAGATGATGGGGGTTTGGGTTTGGGTTAGGTCCATTTTTAAAACCCTTTTTGGCTGCTGAGCCAATATGAGTCGTCTTTGTTATAGTCTGGTTTCTTCAATTAATCCTTGGGTTTTGTCATTAAACGTTGTGTAACTCATCAACCTCTAAAGAGTAAAGACTGCCTTTGAAATATACCTTACTACATAACATTTATTTATTATTCATGGAAGGCAGAGAGACCGGGTGGAGGGCAGGAAAGTGCGAGAGAATGTCTATTTTGTCTTTGATAAAATATTAAAAATGATATTTTTGAAATGATATTTACAAAAGTGAGGGTAAAAGTGATGTTTTTAAATTTATCTTTTTATGTAATCGAATTCTATTTTTTTACGTAACAAACATACTTTTTTTTAAATCATAATCTATTTTCCTCACACTAGCTAATTTTACTTTCACGTTTGGTATATAAGGAAATGAACTTAGATTATATAAAAGATAAAATTAGAAATGTCACTCTTATCATTTTTGATAATTTGTCAAGAATAAAATATACATTTTCTCTACACTTTCCCTATCTCACTCACATTTCCTCCCTCAAAAGATAAAAAGAACAAATTTTAAGAAGAAAAAGGGAGGGGACCACCAATCCACATTACATTATCCTTTTAAACTCATTATGGGCTACATTGGGCCCAAATGGCCATACTTTGACTGAAGTCTTGAACCAAAAAGGTCCAAACAAAATTGTTTTTTTATACTCATTATGGGCTACATTGGGCCCAAACATACGTACTGGATCATCATATTTACTCTTTTCATCATTTTAATTTCGATTAAAAAAAATACCATTTTAATTGCTTGGAGTGGAACAAGATGATATTGCAAATGTCAATAAAATTATAAAAGCACCACAAAGGAATAATAAGATAAAAACTTACATTAATTATGTATAAATCATTTTATTAATTGTGAACACATATTTTTCAGAAGGATAAAAATTTAGTATTACATCAATATTAACTTTTCAGTATATTTTCCCATTCATTTAATGTCATTGGTCAATATTAATAGACACCCACACTAATAAAGATTCACCCTAAATAAATTAGGAACCAAATTTTTATTAGTACCGACAAACAATGAGTAACAATAAAGCAAATATGGAATTTTCAATACTTTCATAATACTGACTATCGACTACCGAGCATCCTCTCTTTTCACAGAGTGGAGTGTTAGAGGAAATAAATGTAGTTTTTTTTTCCTCTGCTTGATTTCGAGGTACTGTCCTGACTAATTCAGACTCGATTCGTATCGCGCACTTAACTATGGTGGGAGAGTCTCCCAACAAGGATAACTGCATTCACAAAGTCTTGAACTTAAAACATTACTTAAGCGATACCAAACCACTTACCACTTAAACCAATCCCTCGTTGTTGAAATAAATGAAGTTTGGGGATGTTAACAATGTCTAGTAAGGTTTTAATTCTGAGTCAAAATCTCAAATCCAAATTCCACAAGTCATCAACATCCAAGTTCCAAAAATAACATTACAAAAATTCCTTGAGATGATGATATGTAGTGTTGAAAATGTGTCATCACTATTACATTTTCAAGTATTGACAGGTGAAACCTCTTCCTCTTGTGCATTGTGCATCATGCAGCATATGCACTTAAAAGTCAACATTAGCTTCCCAAAAATATCTCCAAATTGAAGGAAAATGTTCCATTGAAGGAAAATCCATATCTCTCATACCTTTCTACTTTTGCATCCACCCTTTCACTTGTTTGGCAAAAGGGAAAACAAGAGGGAAAATAATATGGATGAGAATTAATTAACACCCCCCTCTTAATAAATAACTTTGATTCTTCTTTACCCTATATACCTTTAGTATAAACCTCATTTAATCATGTTCCCATTGTAATTTTATCAAAGGGAAGGTTTTTATTGCAAGCCAGGTGCTCAAAATTCTTGTCATAAGTAAGAGTAAAAGAGTAAATTACATTTTGGTCCCTAAAAGGTGTGGTCTGAGTCTGACTCAATTTAGTTTTTAAAAGATGAAAATGTCAAATTTAATTCTTGAAAAGTGCAATTTGACTCAATTTTGTCTTTGAAAGATTGGACAAAAAAAAAGTATTTGAAATATGAAGATGCAATTGATCTTAATTTAGTCCCTAGGTATCCTCTTTAAAATGACTTATAGAAAATTTTTTAAAAATTAAATTCAGACAAACTACATATTTCAAGAACTAATAAAATTGATATTTTCTTCTTTTAGGGACTAAATTGAGACAACATGCAGATTTAAGGGGCTAAAATAATAATTTACTCTTAATTATAAATATATATATATCAACTACACAATCATTATTTTTTTTTACATGAATTATTCTACTCAAGACAATCTTATTCGAGACACTCTTGAATATTAAATCTGAACCTCTTCCAATGAATATTAGCATGACAAACACATTAGTAAAACTCAAATCCGATTTAATTGAGTTTTACAGTTGGCTTTCTCTATATGTGTTTTAATTAAAACCAAATTTATGTTCAAAATATTTATTATTATGCTCATATATAATTGATATTGTCTATTTGTAGTTTTGCACCTTAATATAAATATACTATATTCAATTAAATCCTTCCCCTTTAAATACCTGATGGCGATGGAGACATATATCCCTTTCTCAGAGAACACATGAAATTGTCATTATATCACCCCCCAAAAAAAAAAAGAATTGATTGGATTTTTTTAAAAAAAAAAAAATTGGACTAGTACTCTTGCACGCATTAACTTCTGGCTGGGTTTTTTTTTCTTCTTTTGTTTTCTTTTATTATTTTTTTTCCTTTTTGTTGAAGTGTTTTCATGTGCTTAGTGTAATGAACTGTCAATACATGGACACTAATATTATTCTATTAAATATTGCCTTGATGAAGGGGCATTGAGCTTTTGTTGAAATTGACACACAATTCCAACCATAATTGTCTTATGATTTTAGCGCAGGTTTTTTATGTAGAAATACAAAAAAAAAAAGAATGAAAATGCGTTTGTATTATTTAGTAGTAAAAATTTGAGAATAAAAATAGAATGAGAATGTATTAAAATTATTATCTTATCTCTTATATTAAAATAAAAAAAATTATAATTGTGTCAAATTAAAGAGTATAATAAATATTTTATATCTTTTTAAAGTAAAAAGTAAAAAATAAGTGATGCCCATTTTCTTTCTTTCTTCAATTTAACAAACGAAAGTGCCCTTAAATTGAACTTGGACTTTCACAGTTTCACCCCATATGACCCAACATCAAGATATCAATTGGACCATAATTTTTATTTTTCCTCACAAAACAATTATTTACAAACTTCGAATTAAATGCTCTATTTACTAATGAGAATAACCCTTGCTCGTTAGCAAAATCCAAATAAAATAATAATGAGATTTTACACCTAAGTCTAGGCTTAACCAATAGGCCACTTGCAAGACTTTGAGGGAAAAACATCCAAATGCTGCCTCTTTTCTTATTATTTTCCTCAAGTCAATGCCATAGGAAGATATATAGGGAGGGAAAAAAAAAAAAGAAGTAGTGAAGAGATAAGGGTAATATTAATCAATTATGAATCGTAGTAATTAATTATTTAACAAGAAATTTTTAACTCTTACTTGGATAAAATTGTTATTGTACTTGTTTGAAATTAGAAGGTACAAGGAATGTACCAAATAAGAATTGTTCCTAAAATGAACAAACAGAGAGATTGAATTATGCCTCATTCATATGCTTGTTTGTAGATTAACATGGAAAGTAAGAAACTCTTGTATGCATTATATTGAGAGCCAAAGAGAAGGGATTCATAATTAAGATAGAGTTGATCCAAGTGGTAAACAGATTGGTATCGTTTAAGCAAGGTCTCAGATTCGAGACCTTGTGAATGCAGCTATTCCCGTTGGGAGACTTTCCCACTATAGCCAGATGCACGACACGTGTCGAGTCCAGATTAGTCGGGAGCAACCAAAAAGAAGAAGAAGGGATCCATATCACCCCACCAAGTGATCAGTTTGAAAAAAAAAAAAGAAGTATCTGCAAGAATTGGTGGAAGAAACTAAGAAACCATTTAGTTCAATTGATCATCATCATCAAAAAGAGCCCCCAAAACTCAATTGATCAAAATTCAAACCAAACACATCATCATCATCATAAGCCTCATCACACTTCCAAAAAAGAAAAAAGAAAATCATAAGACTATATCTCAACAATCTTTTTTCTATACACAGTATTGATGATCAGAACAGCAGAATCAGCCCCTTTTCCATATCTAATTGAACCAAAAACTCTGATACAATCAATTCCCTCCCATCAACACAAAAACCCCAAAAAGAAACCAAAAAAAGCTAATAGTAATAGAACTACATATATAGATATATATATATATATGTAGTGATGATTAATTCTGAGGTTTAGAATCCACCACAGAATTGTGTCTCTTGGAAGGACCAGAAGGTGGAATTGGAGACCCTCTTGGGAAGAAGTTCAAAACCAAAGCTTTATATGGAAATCTCTCATCATTCTGCATCATCTTCATCTTCTTCTTTTTCTCCTTCATCATCAAACTCTCTGTGCTTCTAATTTCCCTCAGCCTCATGGTTGCAGAACAAGAACCAGCAAGAAGCAGAGCCATAAGAAGAAGACACAACACTAAATTCTTAGAGCAAAGACAAGAAGAATTAGCATTGGAAATAGTGGCCATTTCTGAATGAAGAATAATGTATGTATGTGTGTGTGTCTTAATTGTATTGGAACTTATATATATATGTGTGTTTGCATGAAAAAAGAAGAAGAAGAGGAAGTGAGAAGCACGACAAGAAACTATTGGATTGTTGAATTAGTATAAAACACTTGGAGTTTGACTTAGTTAGATATGCAAATTTAGGATACAACATCAAAAAATTTTTGTTTGTGGGTCAATGAGAATGAATTTCCGGGAAAAAGAAAAGAAAAAAAAGAAGAAGAAGAGAGAATAGAAGGAAATGTTAGAAGAGATGTGCGTGGAAAACACCAAGGGATTCATATAGAGGAATTAATTAATTAATATGGTCACTATCCTTACATGTGAAAGGTGCTTCCTTTCAATTTCTTGTTGTGTTTTTGGCAGATTTATTATTCCTACAATGTCTTTTCTCGTACCATCCACCACCACCACCATCTATATATGTTGAGGATTACATTTAGCTTTTTTTATTTTTCAAAAACAAAATTGCTTATTGGTGGAAAAGAAAATATATATTCTTCAATTATTTAATCATTAAATTTAAGAAATTACCACAAAGTTTTCAGTTTCTTTTCAGGGCAATGATACGAGGACTACGAATCCTCTATTGTCCGATTTAATTATAATGATAATTGTAGGTAATCGATCAAATAATTGTGACAAAAATTTAGCCGAAAAACACCAACCAACAACAGCATAGGACTCATGATACGACGCGCTTGATCTCTTTCTCTCACCTATTTGGGTGTATATAATTAATGTTCTAATAAACAATGTCACAATTTAATAAAAATACATTAATGTGAGTCAGGTTGGGTGATAGGATCCATTAATAGATTAGTTTTTGTGATATTTTTAGCTAATTATGCATTAAATAACTCATAAGAATTTTTCAAAGTTGATAAAGTTTTTTTTTTGTTAATGCAAAATGGGATTTCTTATTTTGTAATGTCTAGCTATTTTTTTTAAATTATTATTTGAAAGATTAAACCTTGTACACGCAAAAGATTTTGGATTTTCAGTAGGGCAAGCACTATAGAAAATTATTTAAGTATGGAATTAATTAATTAATTAATTGGTTTGAAAAAATTGAATTTATAGGGTGCCTTTGGTGCAAGAGTTAGATTTTTAATCTTGGGAATGTGATTCCTGGGATTAGGATTCCCAGGAATATTAAAATAACTGTTTGGTTCAACTTTTATAATCCCAGGATTATTTTACAAGATTCTCATTTATGTTATATTAGCTGTTTGGTTCAATTTTTATAATCCCGAGAATGTTTGATAAATTTCCAACTATGCCCTTAACTTATCTTCTAAATAGTAACTCAACATTCAATAAATAATTTGTAAAATTATTTTAACTTATATCCATTAACATACTATATATATGAAAAAGAAAACATATGAAACAAATCGAAACTAAGAAGAAAAAAGAGGGAGATGATACTAACCTTAGCTTGAGAGGAGATGGAGAGGAAGCGTACAAGCAAGGTAATCAAGATCGAGATTTTAAGTAGGATCGGTAGAGGCATAAGATAGATCGAATCGTAAGATCGGATCGAGGATCGTAAGATCCTATCAATTTTAAAAAATAATTAATCTATATATTTAATAATATATATTTTAAATAAATATATAAAATTATCACAATTTCATGATATTTTCATAAATTAGTTCATAAGTCACCAAAGTGACGGTATCTATACATCAATTCAACAAACAAAATATCAAAATTCATAGTCATAAATATCTAGGACTAAAGTTGCATTTTGGGCCTCTGTTTTTTTTTTAAAATTAACATATACGATCTTATGATCTTTTTTTATGATCTTACAATCTTACGATCAAGATCGCGATCCTATCTCGATCTTGTAATTTTTTGATCCTAAGCACGATCCAGATCGAAATTACGATACAAGATTGCGATCTTAAACGATCTTACGATCTAGATCGTGATCTTGATTACCATGCGTACAAGAGAGAGAGAAAGAGAGCGACTAAAGCTGAAGAAAAAGGAAAGAATAGGATAAATAATGGTTATTAATTAGGGGAGGGGTAAATTAGTAAAAGTATGTATTAGAAAATAATCTCATCCCATGGGATTATCATAATCCCACCCTTTTAGGTGGGATTAAAAATATGAAGAAACATGGGATAAGAATAATCCTGGGATTGTAAGATTTCCGGAATTAATTTTTTAAAACTTGTACCAAACACGAGATTACAAGATGCCGAAAAAATAATCCCGGGATTATTTTTTAAACCTTGTACCAAACACTACCTTTATAGTCATATAGATACTATTTTTGAAGAATAATAAAAAATTCAAATTTCCCAAAACTCCCCATTTTTCATTTATATCACAGTAGGCTATTTTGGTAAAATTCCCATTTTAGGCAACAAGCAAGTAGCAAGTGACATTAATTTATGTCATTTCCTGCTGTGAAAATGAAGGCAACAAGTGAGAATAAGCCACTATGCATTCATTTTAATTTGCAATGAATTTTTTTAGTTGGCAAGCGTTTTATTAATTTAAAAAAAATTATCATCATATATATGATCAAAATAATTATTGAAAGTTGTTTCAAATTAATACTTTATTAAAAAAAATTGAATCTCACTATGTGAATTTGAGATCTAGGTGTTGTAATATTTTATCTAAAAATAAATCAAAGTAATTAAAACTTAATGAAATGGCATAAATTACAAATTAAAATATCTGATGTTTAGAAACAAAGAATTTGAGTTTATATGTCATGGAAAATTTGCCAATAAAACAAAAATGGCAAAATAATCAGTTTCACAGTGTTTATTCGATCTTATGTATGTACATCAAAATTAATGTTATATATAATTTGGTTAATAAAATATTTTTATGTTTTATTTAATCCTCAAAAGATTAGTTTAGTCCTTATAAATTTTGAACTCTGCGTACAAACTAATTAATTATATTTTTATTATTTATTCAGTTCAAATATTAAAATTAATGTGTATGAAATTTAAAATTTATAGAGATTAATTTGTATATTTTTAATTTTAATTGACTATTAGGAATTAAAAAAAAGTTTAAGAGTTAAACTGTACAATAATTATATATTAGAGGGAAGAATATCAAATTATCAATTAATAAATTAAAAATAACAAAATATATAAAGTGATGGCCTACTTAATTATATTTGCTGTACGTTGAACTTATTGACACTGATGGACATCTGGATTGATTAGTACATATAATCTCAGCATATCTATATAGGATAGATATATTTATATATATATTAAAGCCATTTATTTAAAATACTCGAAGTTAATTAATTTTTATGCTTATCTTATAGCTAGCCACATTTTTTTTATGATTGAGATATTTTTCAGAGCTAGCCTGATGATTAATCCTGTGAATATTGTAGGGTTTATTACTGCGGTGAACCTCACAATTGATAATGATCCATTCTCATCCCTTTAAGAATTGAATATGAGAGACAATAATTAAAAAAATACAGACATCTTATCATTGATGCCGAGCACTTTAGTATGCCACATTTATTTATAAGGTCAAATGTCCATTTTGGTCATCTATGTTTCATTCAAGTTCTAAATTAGTCCTTTATATGTTTTAAAAGTTTTAAATTGATCCTTTATGTTTTCCAGAAGCTCCAAATTGGTCCTTCTATCCAAGTCCGTCCATTTCTTTCGTTAAGTGTTGATGTGGCGTACTAAGGTAGATATATCATATCTCCTACATGTCCATTTAAGCTGGCGTGTCATGCCACATCATCGTCATGTCATCTTCTATTCATCAAATGTGCTGACATGGCGATGATGTGGCATGACACGTCAGCAATTAACTTAAGAAATTGACGGAAGTGGATGGAATGAAGGACCAATTTGAAACTTCTGTGCAACATAAATGACCAATTTAAAACTTTTGAAATATAAAGGACTAATTTAAAACTTAAGTAAAACATAAAAGATTAAAATAAACCTTTGACCTATTTATAAATATATACAACTCAAATTTCACCTACTCTAAACTGCTGTAAAATATTATTTAACCCACTCCAAAATTGACAACAAATAATAGCTAGTAATTATTAGCTGGTCAAATGACTGGTTTTTAATAACAATTAAAATTATAAAACTAGTGTAATATAAATTAAAAACTTAGATTTCCCAAATTATTTTTATATGTGGAATTTGTTAGTATTATATAATTTTTGAAGCAAAGTGGAATACGTGTGGCACGTGTGACATTTTTGTGTAATATTTGATTGGTATTGATATACTTATATATGCAATTTGAGAAGAAATAATAATATACATGTCTTCCTCAATGTGTCAGGTGTCAACGTGATCTGCATCACATCAACCCAATTTGTAATCGCACTCTTATTAAATTGATGAAATATTATGTTAAAATAATAAAGACTATTATATTTATATCTACTATTAATTATTTATATAAAATTTGAGTGAAGTGTAAAATTATTTATTATTTAAAAGTTAAGAAGTTCAATTGAGAAAAACAAAGTTTAATTAGAATAACAATTGACAGAATCTTATAATTTAGGGGATAATTAAACAGACTTTTGCTAATAATTTAATGAAACTTTAAATATCAAAATATAATAATTAACTTCATAATTTAAAATTTTTTACTAGGAGAGAAAAACAATGGGAGAATGTAAAACGTAAATTTAGGAGCCGTTTGATTATTTTAAACATGATATAATCATAGACGTAATCCTTTATATTTTTTAAACCAAACATATTTTATATTTTGTAATGTGATGAAGTTATATTTTTGCCCTTATATATTTTTACTCACTTTACTCCATTCTCATTTTTAATATAAAGGTAAAATAATCATTTTATGTACTTTTATTCTATTTATATCACATTACATCAAATTGACATGACATTTTTAATCCCTCTCACATTACATCAAATTGACATGACATTTTTGTCCTTACTTTTTTTACACACTTTTAATATAAAGACAAAATGATATTTTATCTATATATATTTATATATATAATATATGTACATGTGTGTGTACAAGAGTCACTATCACTGTGTGCCACATGCATGATTTGTGAGTTGTGATGTGTTGAATGAAAGATACTGTGAGCCAAATGCAGGTTTGTGGAGTGACTTGGAGTTGGAGATACCTTTGCTAGGCCATTTGTCACTATCTATACTATAATTAGGATATTAAATTACATATATAAGGTTAATTATTTTTTATACTTTTTATAAATTTATTTTATTTATATTTACATTTTTTAGTTTTAAATTTATTTATTTTTAATTTAGTTACTACTGTTAAGTTTTTACTAAAATTATATTGATGTGCATGGCCAATATGTAATTATGTATTACAAGAAAAATGAGTATTTTTAACAACTTATATTTCAATTACCATAATTAATTCTTGAAAAATGTATATTTTTCAACAATTAAATTTTGACTGATGAAATAAATGCTTTCTTTAATAATTAATTTTTATCCTTGAAATAAGTTGTTGAAAGAAGTCAATAATAATATTTTCGATGGTTAATAATTGCCAATGATATTATTTTTAACAAATATTTGTCAACGATGGCCGTTAAAAAATTACTCTTTACAAAAGTATTGTCGAAAAAAGTATTATAAACAATTACTGACCGTAAAAATATATTATTAGTTTCTTTTTTTAACAATTTAATTATTTTGATGGCTAAATTTAAGTATTAAAATAATTAAATGGCTGTCGAAGATAAATTTTTTAAAATACTCATCATGAACAAATGAGAATAGAAAAGTTTTTAAAATAGATGAAAAAAAAATGTATTTTATTAATTATATGCGTGCTCCAAATCCAACAAAAATTCATCCAAAAGTCTAACGTAACTCAAAGATACCAAATTAAAGTTTTCAAAAAATAGAAACAAAATAAAATTTTATGAGCAAATAGGAGAATATATAGAGTGTACTTTTTTAAAAATAAAAATAGAGCGAATAATGTTTTTCAAAACAAATAGAAGGGAAATGTAATTTATTCTTTAGATACTCCTATTTTTTCAATATACATATATATGAGCAATATATATTTAATGAAAAGATTAGGTGAGAGGTATATATGAGCAATATATATAAGTGTTCATTGATACCCCTTTCTCCCCTCATTTTGATACGATATTGTATAGACTAGATGGTATATAGCAGTTGAAGTAAGCAAAGAAGAAAGATTAATAAATAAGAGAACACATTCATTAAACTCAAGTGTTTTTTTAACCTGATTTTCGAGGCACCGGTCTGACTAATCTGGATTCGATTATATTTAATTATGATAGAAGAATCCCTTAACGGGAATAATAGAATTCATAAGATCTCGTGAAATTTTATTTAAGCGATACTAAATTGTTTACCACTTAGACCAACCTCACGTTAATAAATTTTGTAAAGTGTTGAATTGTGTTTAATTTATATATTAATTCGTATATAGATTAAAATGTGTGAAACAATAAATTATTTTAATACATTAACTTAAAAAATAACACACTTCATATATGCCTTTGTTAAAATGGGTCAGGCTAGGCTTGACCTACCATAAGAGAATGTGCCTAAAATGTTAGCTTAACCCAAGACCAAGGACTGCGGTGGGGTTACCCTTTATATATATATATATATATATATTAATTTTAAATGTAATTTTTGTAAAAACTATATATTTTATTTTATTTCATCAAATATTAACATATTAAAAATATATTTTACAAACTGGTTTACAAAACTAGTAAAAAAAGTTATATATTCAGTGTAATTTATTTTATAAATCAACATATTATGAATAAATATTATAAATTGGTCAATAAAAATATAATTTATTTATTTTATAATTAATATATTATGGATTAATATTAGATACCAACATAAAGCATAATATATATAAAAAACATTTTTAAATATTTTTTTAAAAAAAGAAAGATCACGCGAACTGACCTTGTCCAGCTCTTTGCAAGCTTACCATGGGCCGTGAGTCTAAATAGACCATAGCTAAAAATCCTTTCTTAATATGAACTAAAATTTTTTTGACCAACTCTTACTATTCTAAAGATCGAGTAGAGTGGATTGGTGTGTTAGGAAGTAGATATAAAATGTTTGATAGAGGTTGAAACATGTTTTTAAGCAAAGTTAGAGGTATCCAGCATATTCCATCAAAGAAACACAAACATTCATGAAGCCTACATGCATGCTTCCTCATCATAACTATAATCTATAACTATATATACTTCACTCATTTTGAGTAGTTGCAAGTTGCAATAATTTCAGGTTTTGTCAATTCCAACTTGTGTTTTTCACGTTTCACTCAAATTAATACACATATCACATATCTATATATAATAATTTTTTTATAATATCTATATATAATAATTGATTAACTATTTCATACGTCAATTCCTTAATTATTTTTTTTAAATAATTTTATATAAACTTTAACCTTGATGGCTATGAAATTAGAATTGACGTTAGATTTCATCAAATGTCGTCCTATTTGATATGATCATGGAATTGTGAGACGATGGACTCTAATAGAAGAAGTGATTTCCTCAATCATACAATAGATAGAACAGTAATTATATTATGTGAGCTTTGGAATCCAAATTTATTGGACAAAAATACCCGTCTCCATCTTGTCCGTATTAGTATTCCGGCAAAAAAAAAAAGAAGGTATATATTAGTATTACCTACACTAATATATATAACTTTACACCATTTCATTCATTATTTTATTGAGGCAAAATATTATTTAGTCTCTGAATTGTTGGTCAAATTACTATATTTAGTCATCGAATTTATCAAAAATATTATTTAGTCCCCGAAATTTGTAACTATGTCAACTATTTAGTCCCCAAATTTGTAACTATGTCAACTATTTAGTCCCTAAACTTGGCAAAAATACTATTTAATCACCAAATTTGCAACTCTGTCAACTATTTAGTCTCCTGACTGTTACCTGTTGTAGTTGACATAGTTGCAAATTCGGTGATTAAATAATATTTTTGTCAAGTTTGGGGACTAAACATAGTTATAAATTCGAAGACTAAATAGTTGACATAGTTAAAAATTTCGGGGACTAAATAGTATTTTTGATAAATTCGGAGATTAAATAATAATTTGACCAACAATTTAAAGACTAAATAGTATTTTGCCTCTATTTTAGTAGAATTACACCCCGTTTGGTATGCCTTCCTCACAGGGAAAGTGAGGTGAGGTGAACTTACTGCATGTTTGATATGCCTTCAGTACAGGGAAGGTGAGTTGAAGCTTCCCTCATGATGTGGAGGGAAGGTGAGGTGAGGTTTGGTTTAAATACCAAAATATCCTTAAAAAATTTGTGGCTTTTAAAAAAGTAAGGGCAAAAAAGATATTTCATACTTTTATCTTCTATTTCCCTATCTTCTTCCCACCATACCAAACAATATTACTTTTACATTCCACTTCCATTTCCCTGCATACCAAACATACTTTTTATCACATACTTCCACTTTCACTTCCACTTCCCTCTACAACACTCACCGGCTACCAAAGAACACCTTAACGTCTTATTTAATAACATGTTATTGGAGTTTGGTAAGTGGGTTGGGTCTCATGGGCTATCTCAAATGGGCTTATCACATATCCATGGACCATGCATGGTTCCAATTTTTTTTTTCCTTGTTGTGACAAATTTTTAAAAAATCAGAATATGATGTACTTGTGTTGATGAGATCATTCATAATTAAGTTTAATTAGATGTCACTATTTATAGTTTTAATAATTTTAAATTTGATGTTTAAAGTTTAACAGCCTTGTGATAGCACTTGGTAGAGCAGGACAACAAATTATATAGCTTTCCAACAGAGAAGTCTAACAAAAAGAACCAACTAATTTTTTTTAAAAAAAAACTTATTATTTGTATATATTGAGACCAAATTAGAAGTAATTAAATCTGTCACGACTATGATATTAATTAAACCTCAATTACATATTATCAGATTTTTTGTTTTTCTAAAATCAATTACACGATCTTTTTTAGGTATAACCAAATCATAAAAGTCTTTTGTAATTTCAATGTCACAGTTACGTTTGAGTAATTCTTTAAGAATTAGATTTGAAGTGATCAAATTCGCATTAAAAAAAATGCTCTAATTGGACAAAATGTTAAATAGAATTGTATTTTCTCAATTATGTTATTGAGATTTGAGACTCTGATTTTCTTGAAAAACAGAATTAACCGAGAAAATATTAAAAAAAACCCATTTCAATTAATAGAATATCTAAAACCAGGATAATAAACAAGTATAAAGCTCATCTCCAATAGAGATCTTGTTTTATGCACTGAGCCAATAACAATACTTATTTTCGGTCAAGTACACGTATATAAAATGTATGATCTGAACTGTTAAATAAAAACTAAGATTTGTAACTGTATTATAATAATGAGTAAAACATCATTTTGATCCTTTTTAGATAGCACATTTCTCAATTTGGTCCTTCTTAAATGACCTTTTTCAATTTAGTCATTTTTAGATTAATCCATTATCAATTTGGTCAAAACCGTTAAAATTACTAACGGAGTTAACTGAGGTGGATAATTTGGGGTAAATTTATAATTTTTAAATAATAGTAGAGCTTTTTAATGTAATTATTTTGGGACAATTTTGTAATTTTCACAAATTGAAAAAGAAACATGGTACCATTTTCAATGTGAAAATTATAAAATTTCCCAAAATAATTACATTAAAAAACCCTCTTATATTTAAAAATTATAAAGTTACCCCAAATTATCCACCTCAGCTAACTCCGTTAGTAATTTTAACGGTAAGGACCAAATTGATAATTGATTAATCTAAAAAGGACTAAATTGAGAAAGACCATCTAACAAGGACCAAATTGAGAAAAGTACTATCTAAAAAGGACCAAAATAATATTTTACTCTTATAATAATTTCATCCAACGACTTAGACTATACTTATACACTTTATGGAATATATACTTTAGCAAATCCAAATCTACTTGTTTTATGTATTGTGATGTGCAACTTCCAGCTTCAACAGAGTTTAAACCTATATATCTCTTTTTTTTGTTAGATTAGAGACTAAGCTAAAGCAACTACACAAGACAAACTCTAGGAAACGAGGCTCCCATAATATCTTCAGACCTCCGATTTCTATTTCTCTCTAGCATATATCTCTCTAAATAAAAATGATTCATTTTGTCAAATAAATGAATATGGATCAAAATTTCTTGTACTACACAAACTCCAAAATTCTAATAATCCCTCTTGCATTCTTCATCTCCGACAGGTGTTTGATATACGTACTGACTTTATTATTTTTGGGAATTCTACTGTTGGGAATCACATTTTTAGGATTGAAAAAATTATTTCTTTCGGCTTTTACATTTTTGAGATTATTTTATAAGATTCTCATCCCACATAGTTAAAAATAATCTCATGTCATAGGATTACAATAATATACTATCCTTTTAAGTAAGATTAAAAAAATTAAAGAAACACGAGATTATGATTTCAGACTTAAATTTTTAATTTATGTACCAAACATATATAAAATTACAAGATACCAAAATTCATAATGGCATTCTATTTTTTAACTCTTCTAACAAACTTCTTTAAACTTAATATTAAATAATTCTTAGAAAGTTTAGGAAGACATAGATTCAAAAGAGTAACTATGTGGAGTTATAGAGAGTTAAAGTTTACCAGTTATTAGCTATTATATTTATTTTGAAGTCTGTTTCATCTTAAATTTTTTTAAAAAAATATTTTGACATAAATCTTAAGACATAATCATTACCCAATCCAAAATCCAAATCAACGACAAGTAGCTACCTATACTTTCATGTCACTATTAAGCAACCAATGACCAATCATTCATGAATTTGGATTAAGTGTACAATTCAAATTATTAGATAAAAATTAAAATTTGTATACGCATCGTAAAAGTCTCATTCAACGTTTTAGATCGTATAATTTGTGAACATTACATTATATTCATTTTAGAAATATCTAAATTATATATATAATCCTCCATTTCATTTTTTGAATTTCACTGAAACCTCCAAAATCATGCCCTCACTATTTAGATAAAATGACATAACATTAATAATCAGTCAATCACACCTCTTCCATATATCCTTCGTCTCCTACATTTCAAGAAAATTGAAGAATCCATAACCATAACCATACATATCAATACATCATACCACAAGATTCTACATCAAAACATTGGCTTTCTAATACTCCAATAATCCCCTATCCACTATATATATATATATAGCATTAATCAAACCAATACAAAAACCCAAAACATAATATGTGTGTGTATATCTATATATATATATAGCCTTATCGTGAAATCAAACTCTGAGTAGATAAATGCTGAGTTCAGCAGGACCTCCAATTCCAATATTACCCTCGGAAGCAATATTGATCATATAGAACGCTTCCGAATCTCTGGACCCACTCACTCTCTCAAACTTGGCTCTCATGTACATGAGCTCCCCCTCGGACCCACTCGCTCCATTCCCCTTCGCCGGCGCCGCCGGCAACACTCCGGCGCCGATCGTGATCGGCTCCAGCGCCGCCTTCACAATCCTCCACTCCTCGCATTCCCCTCCTCCGCGATAATACTCCCGCGCGTGGGCGTACCCGCATTTCCTTCCGTTACAGTACGTCCTCCAGCGGGGCTCTTCCAGTAATTTCGCACCGCCGGACGACGACGACGACGTCGTTTCGCATTCCAGCGCGATTCGGACCGACCCGGACGCCATCTCGCGGATCAAGGCGGCGGTGGGCGTGGGTAGTTCGACGAGGAAGTACGGGTCGGATCTCGGGGCGGGTTGGAAGGCGAGGTGCGCGCGGCCGCCGCCGCGGCGGTGTCCGAAGAGGGTCCCGATTACGGGTCGGGTGGAGGCGGGACCCGGGTGAGGGAGGAAGCGCGTGATGGCGGATTTTAGCTTGGAAATAGAGAGGGGTTTTTTGGGGATTTGAGAATGCGAGGAGGAGGCGGTGGTGTTTAGGATAATTTGTTCGTCGGCGTCGTCGTCGTCGGCGTCATCGGCGTCGGGCTTTTTGTTGCGGTGGAAGAATCTTCGGGAGATGGAGAAGGAAGAGTGGTGGGGGGTTTTGGACAAGATTGCCCTCATACTGAGAAGAGAGGGAATAATGGAAAGTAGAGAGTAAAAAGCGTGAGTGTGAGAGTAGGGATAAAAAGGAGGGTGATCAAACAAACAACGTCTTTCGAAAACGGAATTGGAGATGTGATGTGAGTTACAACTACTTTCTTACGTTTTAATTTTTTTATTTAAGTTATGAAACTATCGTATTTGATTTTAATAAAAAGTTTTATTTAAATAATATTAAATTATTTATCACTTACTTTTATTAAAAGAATTATATTATTATTATTATTATTATGAGATAAGGATATCAAAATGAAATCAAACCAGATAGAGAAAAAAGAGGGAGAGAGAGAAAGCATTGGAAAGAGGAAAGAGGTTTACTGCTTCCTTAAGTGGTTTCATGCTCCCACCATTCACTCTAACTCACACAAATTAAACCATATGTTCTCTAATCTCTATCAATATCTCCCTCTACATATAAGTTTGTATAATGTAAAACAAATATTTTGGTTTGTATAAGTTTGAACTAAATTCAAGTTTGTATAAATAATGAAAGCTCACTGCATGACTAATTATTTTATTACACAAATTAATTTTGAAAAATTACTACTTTGTTTCATCCAACCACCCCAAAAAAGTTGATCTCCAATCTGTTCTCATTGTCCGTGCTGTAAATTGATTAGATTCATAGCTACCTATAGTTATAGTGCTAGTGCTGACAAGCTCTGTGAACATTTTTATAGCTATATTTTCTTTTAGGATTTATCTGCTAAAGTTTTTCTTTGGCCTTTTTTAAAGTGCAAATCACTTAGGGTGCAAACTTATATAAACACATACGTACTTGACATGTTTGTATTAGTCCAATTACAAAATTATAATTTTTTCAGAATACAAATGCATCACGTAAACGTTTGTATGTGTTTACACCCCAAGTCATTTGTACCTTACAATGACACAAATTTTTTTATTGATTAATAAAGTACTTTATATCTTAAATTTATTTTAAAATATAATTTTTAACATTTAAAAACTCATTTGAATAATTAAATAAAATTTTAATAGGTGTCCTGAGAAGAACTCTTTATTTTAATTTTTCAAAAGAGAGAGTAAGGGTTCAATTAATTATAAAACAAATCTGAACAGCGGAAGGGCCTATAGTTACACTGCTAGAATTCAATAGTCTTGACCAAATGTGATACTTGAACCTGAGGTAAGCATTAGCTGTTTGAAAACTTTCCTCTATAAAAAAACATATTTTATAAATAGACAGATTATAATACACTATCATAATATTAATAGATAGATTTTAGATAGAATCCTAAGAAAAACAGTAGTACATTATTATATATATTAAGTAATAAGTAGTTTCAGAATAAGCATTATTAAAGCTATTAATGAGAGATAGGAGAGTGAACAAACATGAATGCATGTATCTAGTATCTACTACCTTCAACGTAATGGAACAAATGCTTTTAAAAATGTTAATTGATGGAACCTAACAAAACAAACACAATTGTACTGCATTGTGTGTGTTGAATGGTTAACAGCTAAAATCAGAAAATGTCAAAAAGTAAATAACTAATCATAGCTTTAATAGCATTGAGCCAATAAACAAACCACTTCCCCACTCCAGGGATTATTGTTATAGGTGTATAGGGTGGCTACCTTGTCTTATATTAATTTCTTTTTCTCGTTTATGTCATACATTAATGTTATACAATTATTAATACTTTAACTATTAATTATTAGATCTGTTTGGAGATTCGTGTCAAAATATATTATTTTTTTAAATATAAAATAACATAGGTCTCAAGACATATCCAACGACTTGCAACTGGTGAGTTGAACTCTTGATAACCCCAGATACTCACCCTTTTATATATATAGGTTCAAGACATTAAAGCGTCATTTGTTGCATGTAAACAAAAAATATCTCAATCATGTCTCAGTATCCTATCAATGTGATAAGTTATTGTGCTTTTAGGCTATGTTTGCTTCAAAATTTAGCATGCAATTGGAATCCTAATTCCATAAAAAACAAAATTTATTAATGTTTGGTTCGTTTCCTAAAATTGAGAATTGGATTCCATGGAATATTCTATAAAGTGGGTTTTGTTTGGTTGGACGTGGAATTGGATTCCACATGGAATTGCACAATATTCTATAAATTATTTAGTTTGGTTGAATTATGTGGAATTGGAATTGAATTACGTGGAATTGGTTTTTTAGAATTGAGTGTGTAAATTTTGTGGAATTAGATTATAGGGTGTTTTTGAGAAATTGAGATAAATTTTGTGGAATTAGGTTTTAAATGACATTTTTGTCCCTACTTTCTTTCTCTCTCTCTTACTATTTTTTATTTTTTATAATAAATATAAAAAAATAATTATATACTAAAAAATAAAATTAAAAAAATAATTATTTAATATTTATTAAGGAACAAATTAGTCTTTTTACCTCACATTCTTTTATAAACTTTCAATTCCATATTTTAATACCAAACACACTTTTTCAATTCAAATTCCATCTTTTCATACCAAACACACATTTTCATTTCAAATAATTCAATTACAATTCCAATTCCACTTATAATCCAATTCCAATTCCAATTCCATATTTTTTTTCAACCAAACGTAATTAGTGTATTTTTTTTAGCAAATCACATGTGTACGACTTGCTCTAAAGAAATCGCATGTCTCAGATGTGATTTAGATGTTAGCATGAGTTCCACTTTTTTAAAGTCACATATATTAAAAAAATGTGCACAATAACTTATCAATAAAATATTGAAATATGATTTTTTTTGGTTTAAATGCAACAAAATGGCACCTATACCTAATGCCATTTTCACCATTATATATATATATATATAAATATAGGAAAAGATTATAGGAGAGTTGTGAGTTTTAACACATCTTGAATTGAGGTTGAAGTCAATACTTAGCTTTCTAAATGTTGAATCTACTTGAAGATTTATGCTGTATATTTAAAAATAAAAATTATTTTGTGGCATAAATCCTAAAATAAAAAAGACAAATCTAACCATTAGTGAGCTTAATATTATTTATATAGGTTTTTATCAAAAGAAAAAAAAATCATATAGGACAACACTATGGAAACCTCACCAACTCCCTGATCCCTAAGCACGAATGGAAGATTCAATGCGGTTCGTCATTACCTTATGGTTGACCGCTGACCTATAAATGCTTCAATTTAACCACATAATCATAAAATTAAATACTACCTCCCAAATTTTTTTTATATTTTAAAATATGTATTGTTTAATAAAATAAAAAAATATTAATGATTTTTTTTTACAATTTTATTCCTATTCATACCTATTTTTAAGATAAGATTAATAAAGAAAAATAAATAAGAATAATTAATTAGTAAGGACTATTTAATATTATTATTTAGTGTTTTGCTAACCAAAACCAATGGCCTAGGGTATGTATTGGTTAAAGAAGTATTTATGAGTGTTAAATAGTTAAAAAATACATAAAAATCTTAACCTACATTAAATGAGTTTCTTTATTTTTTTAATGATACAATTATCCTTAATCAATTTCTTTAGTATTTTTATATTTTCATTAAATCTAATCAAATTTCTTGTTTTATTTTGACACGTGAAATTTTTAAAAAAATGATACTTCGAATTTGGGAGTGAAAAAAATAAAATTTTAAATTAAAATAGAATTCAATATAATGTATTACAACTATTCAGTTAAATATCACAATTTTTTGTGACAATTTGTTTCAATTGAAAATAAAACAAGTTCATTAGATTTAGAGAAGAAAACAAAAATTTATTAGATTTAATGAAAAAATATAAATATTAAAGAAATTGATTAAGGGTAACTGCATCTTTTAAAAAAAATAAATTCATTTAATGTAGGTAAAGATTTTTTTTTGTACTTTTTAACTATTTAACACTCATAAATGCTAGGGCATTGGTTAAAAAAATTCTTTTATTTAATATTGGTGAATTAATGATTTTGTTTTTTGTGAATAGCACTTTAATTTTTTTTTCTAGACGAGGAAACTAATGAGATGGGCTGACCCATTGACCCAAGTTGATTTTAACTTCAATACCTTAATTTCAATACCTTAATTGGGCCTCAATAGGTTAAACTCAGACGTAAATCTTAAGCCAGGGCCCAAATATGTTTATCTTACTATAATTTTCAAAACAGGCCATATTTTTTTACCAAAATCAAAATGCCATATTCATTTTTTTTTTTGCCAAATTATTCTTTTGGTCTTCAACGTTTGCACGAAGTTTAATATTGGTACTCAACGTTTCAAAAAGTTATTTTAGGTCCTCAACGTTCTTTTTGTCAAAATTGGTCTTCTAGTGTAACATCTGTCAGGTTTTGCCATTAAATGCTGACGTGGAAGGCTTATGTGACACACCCTCTCTTCTACGTGTCATATTTAAATGACATGACACTTTCTCTCACTCAAACTTAGCAAAACAACGCCGTTTTGATTCATTTAAATATTTTGTTTTGAAAGGAAAGAAAAGTTCATACAAGAAAAGAAAAGAAAAGAAAAACCTAATAATCCAAATGATTATTGTATAGGCTTAAATCACAAATAATTTTATTCAATTGTAACTACTGAACTAGTTTTTGGATATATATGAGGGAATCTCCTTATGAATCAAGGGATGCTCACCAAATAAAATTTTGAAGGACTTTATAGGAATTCTTAACTTTTTTTGGACGGGAAATTCTTAAGTCACTAGGACTTTATATACATATAATTAAATACATAGTGAGTAAATCATCTCAGTTGATTGTCTCGTGGAGATTATCTTAAGAAAATCATCTTAAATAAATAATTTTAATTAGATATTAAATTGGAATATTCATCATGTAACCCTAATTTTAATTTAATTAAGGATACATGTTCTCGAGGTGGATGTAGGTTACAAGTCGAATTATATTAATTGTTTGTGCTAATCTTCTTATTCAGTTTCTGCATTCCCATTTACTTTGTGTAATCTAGCTGTGTGTTGTTGGGAGTTACTCTAAAAATCTGAATCCTAACAATAAATGAACTAGAGAAATTAAGAATTATATAATATTTTAGAAAATTAAGAAAGGATTGAATTTAATGGAAGAGCTAACCCCTCACAACATATCGAACCAAAGTTTCAATCTTCGATAGAAATAGCTCATATTTAGTGTCAGAAAGTATTTTTAATAGGATTACTTCCAATACAACAACAAACTATAAAACATTTATTATAAATTATCCTTCCTTGTTTATCATCATCATCATCTCTTTCTCACCTCTCTTTTCCTTCCTTTCTCCATTTATTACCTCCCATCTCAAACACAGATAAAAGTTCAGTAGTATACGGTACTACTAAATTTCAGTATAATCATGTAGTACCATTTGTTAATATTAATAAAAACTCACGTTAATAATGACCCACCCTTAAATACATTATGGACCAACTAATTAGAGAGATGTATTGAAGTTCAGTACTACTGAACATCTCCTCGAAGACACATATCCCAACAAAACAATATAATGAACAATATTAACTTAATTAATTATAGTCAAATTTATTTCACTACTTTTCTAGTCCTCCTCCATTAATTCTTTTTGAAAAAGTTGTATAAAAAATATATATATATATATATGTCCCCCACAGAAATGGAATCTTATAACTAGCTCTAGCTAGCTAGATCATATCAGTACTAATACATATCTTCCTCTTGCCTGTGTCCAACAAATTAATTGATCTGCCATCACAAACTTGGCTTTCTGCAAAAAACCCAGAAGATGCTATATGTTGTTTAAAGGAGATACCATTCCTGCCTCTAAGGAATAGTGAGGTTCAATCAGGGGGCATACCTATAATTAATTTTAACTCTTACCACAAAAATCTTCTTTTTTTCTTTCTCATAGTGCTGTCCAGCTTATTTTGAATCTAATTAGTACAAAAGCTCTATAATGCCAACTTACACAACTCACTCATGCATGCATATACACTAGCTAGCATTATATATATATTGTACTATATGTATATAGGACTTCATTATATTAATTCTTGTTTTTAATTAGGCTAAAATACACATACATTCCCTGAGTTTTGAATCAGGGGCACATACATCCTTAAGTTTTCACTTTGGGGCAGAGACACCATTTCTGTTAGAGTTCCGTGAAAATTAGGCGTTACGTGCCACGCCAGCAAATATGTGCGAGGGCAATTTAGTATTTTTCAAACTCCCTGAGTTTTCCTTTTAGGGGCACATACACCCCTTGAGTTTTTACTTTAGAGCAGAGACACCCCTCACACATGCTTGCTGACGTGGCACTTAACTCCTAGTTTTCACGGAACCCTAACAGAAGGGGTGTCTCTGTCCCAAAGTGAAAACTCAGGGAGTCTATATACAACGTTTTAAAACTCAAAAAGTGTATGTGCCCATGACCCAAAAACTCAAGAAGTATATATATGCATTTTAGCCTTTTAATTAATTATATATATATATATATTTAGATCCCTAACACCAACGATAATTTAGTTATGATTAATGATAAAAGGATTAATGTCAATTATAACAATTAAATTAACAAATAACGTTACAATAAAATTCGATTGTTTTGTAGTGCGCCAATGTCATTTTTCTCAGTGGGAATTGTCACTTCATATTTTTCTTTTCTTTTTTTTCTTTCTACCTCTTTGGATTCTCTAAGAATTTCATTTTCTTAGAGATTTTGTGTGTAAATTCACTGTTTGAAACTGTTTTTTTGGGCAAACAATACTAGATTAAATTTGTTCGAAAGCATTTTAATGTTAACTATAAAAATTAAATTAACAAATAATATTTATTAACTAATATTAAAATTCGATTTTTTTTTTTGTGTGGTGCGCAAGTCATTTTTATTGGTAGGAATTGTCACTTCAATTTTCTTTTTTCTTTCTACCTCTTGGATTCTTAAGACTTTAAGTTTCTTATTGAGATTTTGGGTGTAAATTTACTGTTTGAAACAGTTGTTTGATTTTTCTGGTGCAAACATACCTAACTCGTATATATTATATTATAGAAAATATAATTAATTAGGAGCTAATGTTGGGTTTTAATTAGATGGAACAAATTAAAGCATATAATAATTTCGCAGATTTCAGTTGTTTTAAAATGTTGGAATAGAATATTTATATATAGCTAGAATTAATTCCTTTACACTTTGGAATAATGTTTTATATATACAGTAGGAAAACATGTAACCTATAGCCAAATAATTAGTCAATTTAAGAGCATAATTTCTCATTTCTATATGACAATGCAGAACAATTTTACAAAACGATCGAGCATTGAGCAGGAAGTTTAATTATTTGACCTAAATTAATAAATTTGATATGTCAATTAAAAAAAGCATAAAACTAAATTTATATAAAGTGCCAAATTGGTGATATATAACAGCGGAAGGGGGCTCATGAAATACAAAATTTTTAGCATATCTTCTCAAAAATATTGTGAAAAAGATCTTTTCAAGATAAGTTTTTCAGGCAAAATAATAATAATAATAATAATAATAATAATAATAATAATAATAATAATAATAATAATAATAATAATAATAATAATAAGATTTTACTAAGAAAAAGAAACTTTTTTCTTAACATTTGAATTTGTGTTTTTGTACCATATAATATATAAAGAAAATGTTCTTACATATTTAGTGTTTGTTTAATTTTATATGAACTTGTTATATATTAATAGTTAAGTGAATAAAATAAAAAATTCTATGATATAAAAAATAGTTTAATATATTTTTGCCACTAACCTAGTAACACATGAAGCCTGCATACTTATCTTATCTTTTACACTAGATGAATGTTTTCGTTTGATATGTTACGTTCAATATTTTGTAAAATTTTATAGGCTTATTCAACCCAAATATATATATATATATATATATGTTAGCATATGGGCTATCAATATGACTTGATCACAATTACTGAGTTTCATTTAAACAATTCAACAATGCATTCATGTGTATATGTAACTTTAGGTTAAACGATACATAAGGGTACTTAATTAATTTGGCATGCCTTCTTTCTGAAACTAAACTACTAGCATCTGTTTTTTTGGGTACAATAAACTACTAGCATTTAGATTTAATAAATTCAACTAATTTGATTCAAAGTAATTAAAATTTGGTAATAGTGGATGAAAGAGTTTTTTAACAAATAAGATATTTTTATAAATAAAATTTAAAAAATTTAGGTAAAGTTTTTATATCTTTGTCATAATTAAGTTTTTCAATAAAAAATTGATACATGCATGATTTATACAATTAATCTTTCTTGTGATTAATTTTTCTTAAAAATTTTGTCTACATGCTTTATTTTTATTAAAAAATTTGATGACAAAGATATATAAAAAATTATATATATTATATAATTAAGTCTACTCTTTTTTGTAATACACAAGCGTTTAGTTGCTTAAAGATTACTTCAGTAGTCAACCACCCATTACTTTGTCTGTAATTATTCCTTCTTAAATACTTGGGTGCATGCATGTTTCAATAACTTGATCATAACTTCAATAATGCAATTGATACGAGTCTCACGTCGAAAAAGTTATCTTTAAGAAAATGTCTTATTAGGCCTTACAAGGATTACTAATTGTTACGTGTACAAGTCATTAAGAGAAGCACATCTCAAAAACTAGCTCTTAGAATTGGAGAGCACAATATCTTATAAGGTTTTTTTTTTTTGCGGGACTCATATCTTTATCACTCCCTACGAAACTCGGCGTCTTGACAGCTGTTACAGTACTTTACATAGTGACGCTTCACTCGATTATATAGAGTCACAGCCCCTTCACCGGTTAGAATCTTTCACAATTAACCCTTTTCAGTCAATCTACTCTCAATAAAAGTATCAATTGATACAAATTAAACACAAGTCTCTAGAAGAATTACACCTCCAAATTAAAGTAATTAACCTCCATGATGTGATCAGAATCGTATTAATTATTAATACATCTACTTAAATAGCGGACAAAACTTAATTGCTTAGAGTGCATGAAAAGCTAAACTACTTTTTGTACAGCCTCAATTAAGTGGCTGTCTTGCACTACTAATTACTTGCGGTAAGGTAAGAAGGAGTAGATGTTCAGTGGTACGGTACGGTAGTACTGAACTTCAGTACATCCTTCTAATCAGTTGGTCCCTAAACCATTTAAGGTGGGCCCTAATTAATGTGAGTTTTTATTAATATTAACAAATGACATTACATAATTGGAGGGATGCACTAAAGTTCAGTGGTACGGTACCATTGAACTTTTATCCGGTAAGAAGCAGAGAATGGTAGGTAGGTAGGTTGTGAATAGATGCATATAGGAAGAAATTAAAGAAAGTGGAGTTATTAGATACTTGTCTGCATAACATGACATGAACTTGGTGGACTAAATTAAATGATCATCCTCAACTCAAACCTATATAAGCTCCATATATCATCATGATGATCACCAAACCCACTCAAACTACTGTGTTCAACTTGTGTGTATATATATATATCCTACTCCTAGCTTGTTTCTTTGATATGACCTTTAATTTTGTTAATTATAAAGAAGATATCAATAAAGATTTTAAATTAATTTCTTTCATTTCATGAATATATATATATATGTAGTTTATATATATAATTACCAAGAGATGGTCTATAATGAGACTTTTAGCTAAAATTGTTAAAAAGAGGTAGTCCGGCTTTAGCCCAATTTGTTGGGATTGACCATTTTAATATGAGCTAGAATTTCTCTAATCCATTCTGTTTATATACAATATAATATTTATCTTCATTTAAAATTTAAAATAATAAGATATATATTGATAAAATATGAATGAAAGAAATGAGATAAATTACCTAAAATCTAAGATAATTAATAAAATTTGGACTAAGATGAAAATCATGCAATTTATTCATTGTATAAATATTAAAAATAAAAAAAATAGGATAGCTTGATTTGATCATAGTCTTTTTAGAAATAGACAAGGGTAGCCCGTTTTTAATTAGAAAAAAAATTATTCACTCGGATCTATAAAGAGAGCAGATTTTAATTATGGTTAATCGATCAAATAAATGTGACAAAAATTTAGCCCGGTTATTTGTCTGGTTAGCCACAATAATAATGGACAGCACCAACCGGCAACACAACAGAAGATCTGCTATACTCAACCTATCAATTTTAAAGGAATCAATGGATTGGCTTGTAAGACCTAATCAGTTTTGACACTTTTAACAATTAACTCGAGTTAGATTAGTCAAAGTCTTGTAAGCTTGGATAATATATGTATATATATATATATATATATGTCACAATATTAATCCACACAATTTGAAATTAATTAGCAAGAAGTTTAAATCAAGTGAAAATTCACAAATAATTTTATTAAATATAATTATATATCTAGCTGTAGTTGTAAACTTTATGTTAAAATTCTACATGAAAATTAATTATAAATCTATAAATACTAAATAGTGAAAAAAATTCCTTTATTTTGAATTTGAAATATGGACAAAAAAGAATTACACAAACCCATCAAAACCTAGTGGCAATACCATATGGGGAACACTACTAGAATATACGAATCTACAACAAAACAAAAGATTATACTTTTAAAGCAACGGTCACCAATTATCATTATAATCTCAAAGTGAAAGAATCACGGTAATACTGAATTTTAGTACATTCATTCAATCATTTGGTTTCTAATTCATTCCAGATGAGTTTTTATTAATGTGTGCTCTTATTAATATTAAAAAATGACACTAAATAATTGAAAAAATATACTAAAATTCAGTACTACTGTAATACTTAACTTTTAGCTCTCCAAAGTGTAGTTAAAGTGTAGTTGGTGAAACATATCTCAGAAGAAGCAGCCATTATATATTATTGTACCCACTCAAGCTTTTTATGATATGATCATATATATATATAGACATATGTAAATGGGTTTTGAAGAAGATAAGGGTAATAAACTAATAATGCATGAATATATGTAATATTGTGGCAATATGAGAAGAATGTAGTAGTTATATGGTTGAATTAGGGGCCACAATATATATATAATTGAACCATATGTTTTTTTTCAAGTACTACCGTAACGCAAGTTGCTGCAAAACGACTATAATATATCTTGTCTGTGTGTGTGTCCACTTTCAAGGTTTGCAAATTTTTTTCATTAACTTTAATGGGACAAATTTTCTGATATTGATCTTAGTTCAGAGACAGGATTTTTTATGTCCATTTCTCTTTAGTACCATCTACCATGTGTACCATTAGAGGTTAAAATATCATTTTGATCCTCCTAGATAGATGGTGGTTTTTTTTTAATGTAGTTTCTCGTAAATTTTCCTTCTCAATTT
This sequence comes from Senna tora, assembly GCA_014851425.1. Taxonomy (NCBI): domain Eukaryota; kingdom Viridiplantae; phylum Streptophyta; class Magnoliopsida; order Fabales; family Fabaceae; genus Senna; species Senna tora. Next base: position 35,692,802 of record CM026265.1, read on the forward strand.
GATCCTATTTCTGCTGCTTAGTTCTTGGGTCTTTGTTTCTGTTTTTTGTGTTTTAATCTTTCCTGTTTCCTCGGTTGTATCTGGTTGTTTCACTTCTCTGTACTACCTCTGTGTGAGGATCTTCTTTTAATATAATCCATTTTCTACGATTTGAATGTTTTGCGCTGATTGTAGATTATAGAAAATGAAGAGAAAATTTCAACTCAACCCGCTTTTAACGTTGTCCGAGGACCAAATTAAATGTCCAAGTTATCATAATCATGATTTATTTAGATGATGTTTTAGATAGAAGGACGGAGGCCTCTTTTGGTAGAAATGCACGGATGAGAATGGGAGGAATGTAAAGTTAAGTATAATAGAATAAAGGAAAGTACTGTAGACAAAATGAAAGTAAAAATAAAAAATATGTTTTGTATGTAAAAATATGATGCAAAGTTTGTAAAGTAAAGTATTGAAAAAGACTAAAATGCCCTTGATTACTTTATAATTAAAGTGTTTCTTGGTAGGTGAGAAAGTAAAGAGAAAGTAGTAATTAGGAGGAATATTTTAGACATTTCAGCTTAAGACGACATGTTCATTAGTTGGAATCAACAATGAAAAAGCCAATGGAAATGAAAAAGTAAGTGGGTCCCATTGGCCCCACTTATTTTTTCACTTTTTCATTTCCATCAACTTTTTTAAAAAAAGAAAAAAAATACAAAATATCTATTATACCCCTCTAATTTGACATGATTTGACACAATTATAACCCTATTTTCTTTTTATTATTTTAATATAAGGGGTAAAATGGTCATTTTAAGATATTCTCTTTCCATTTCTATTACCAAACTTTTATTACTAATTAAACACATCAAATGCATTCTGTTTCCATTTTCATTTCTATTTCTGCCTAATGAACGTGCAACCAAATGTCAATTGGTGAACAAGAATTTACAATGTAATGTATATCCAAACACAAGATAATTTTAAAATTTAAAATAATACATTCCTTCCGCTTAATTGAATCCTTACCGAACACAGCCCAAGTTGAGAAAGAGAATCTATGAAATGAAGGCCAAATTGAGAAAATCATCGTCTCTGAGTGAGAGGTCACCAAAATGACATTTTAGTCAATCTTTTCAGAGTCAAGACAGAATCAAACAGTTTAACCGATTGAATCAATTATAATCATACACTCAGAGTGTTCGATTTGATTTTAACCATTGGTTTGATTACTAATTAGACCGATTTGAATAAAATAAAATCAGACTTCGAGAAACAAGCCAAAAAGAGAATGGGCTAGGTCACTTAAAATTAAATAAGGTAAATTTTTTTCCCCCTAAAACTTCTATAAATAACTCTTGGTAAGAACTTAAAAAAAATGTACACAAATTATTTAGTATATATATATATATATATATATATATATATATATATATATATATATATCACGCCTATGAGCTACCCAAAATTAATTAAGTTTCAAAGATGTCATCATATTTAACTACCATGATAAAGGAGGAATTCGTGATTAAACCGTGTTAGTTTAATATATATATATAAAAAAAATTAAGAGATTGATGTCATTGATGATCATATACATTGAGTATATATATAGTTAAGAATAAAGTTGATGAATAAGCATATCATAAGAAGGTGATGTGATGACACCAGTCAAAGTAGGGGACCAAAGCTGATGAAGAAGAAGTCAAGAAAAGTAAATGTTCCAACTTTTAAGATTGTCATTTTTCCACCTAAGCAAACTCAACACCTTCCCTTCATTATTTCATACTCCACTTATTACCATATAATCACTTTCCTCATCATCATAATTATTGCATTTTATATATCTCATTCACTTTGGAATTGAAAATTCATGATTAGCTAATTAACCCAAGGATGATTTATTAAGAAAAAGAAGTCAACAATTTGTAAAGCTAATTGGCTTTCTTAAAAGAAGGGTTTATAAAGCTATTTAGCTAGCTTCGGTCACCACTCACTATCTATAGCTAATATAGTCTCTCTCTTTTTTCTTCTTTTTAGTTAAATCAGTTAATTGTCTTTAGATATTAAATAAGTTAATTAAGATCAACCATCCCTTTTAAATTTAATTTTCTTCTCTAAGGAAATATATAAAGTCTCTCTCACATAACCAAGAGGTATATATGGTTGAGCAGAAGAGACTAGTTTATTCTTAATTAATTGTTAAAAATTTAATTATTGACTTTGAGTATAAAGTTATTTTAAATTTTTAGGCCATCAACTATTACATCTTTCGAAGTACATAGAAATAATAGTATATAAACGAGAAAAAGACTCACACATAGACCATATAATTAATTTATTTTTTAAATGTCATTTAAGTTTATTTTTATTAATTTCTCAAAATAACATATAGTGTGCAAAAATTTGACACTTAGCTTAGACAAGTCCAAATTAATCATCAATTAATAATATATATATATATATATATATATATATATATAAGCTCTCGTTTTTGTTAAATTGGTCAATTAAAAAAAGTAAACCCACTTTTTCTATATTAAAAAAAGGTAATACTACAATTTAATTATTAAAAATTCATAATATATATTTTTTATTTATGAAAAATTACGTGAATTAACTCGTTAATTCATGAGTCGTTAATCTTTAACATACCAAGTGATGGCGTGTTATATGTGCTGACGTGACAACATTATGTACTTTGTTACACGTCTAATGATAAGGTGTCTACGTAAAAAAAATGTCCTATTAATTACCATGTGAACTTCAAATAAACCAAAAAAAAAGTTGATTGGGTGTCAATAAAAATAGTTATAGCTGCCACTTGTATTATGAGAAGATATATATTTTTTTTTTACGTAGGCAACTGATTGAACATTCAAAAAAGTATTTAACATAACAATAGTTTACATCACCTAAATTGTTAACGGTTGTCATTTTAGAAACTAATGATTTGATTGACGTGATCTTTCAATGACTAAACTAAATCGTAATATTACATATCATTAGACATCCTAAATTGTTATGTTTAGGTATGTTTTGGGTTTTAGAATTAAATTGAATTAAAAAGAAAATTGGTATGTTTAGAATTGGAATTGAAAAGTATTAGTATGTAAAAAACAGAATAAAAAACTTGTGAAGGAAAATGAATTAAAAAGATCAAATTACCTTTCATAATATATTTTTAATAAAATATATCCATACCTTATTACATTATTAACTAGGAGAGGCAAAAAAGTCTTTTCTTATTACTTCAATTCCAATTCCAATTAGCAATTCTATGTCTCATTCTTGGAATTTCAATTCCATAAAATCTTGGAATTCTAAGAATGTAAGGGCACATTCGTTAGTGAGAAATGGTGAAGGAATGAAAAAAAAAAGTAGGTGGAGCCTGAGTTTTTTTTCCATTGTCAGATTTAAAAAAAATAAAATACAAAATGCGTCTATTATACCATTTGATTTGATACAATTTTAAACTTCTTTTCTTTTTATTATTTTAATATAAGGGGTAAAGTGGTAATTTTAATACATTCATATTCTAAATTTTTACTCCCATTTCCATTCCCATTCCCATTCCTTTTTTGCATAAAGAACGTGCCCTAAATTTCAATTCCAAATGTCATACCAAACATTAAAATTCTTTGATTTTTGTGCAATTCCAATCCCCAATTTTAATCCCAAGGGAATCAAATTCATGAAAGACAAATGATCTTTTATATGAATGAAATCATTATTGTCCTTAACTCTTTAATTATTGTTATTTTTTGTTTGCTTATGGTTTAATGATTAATAAAATATATAATTGAACATACATGGAAATGGAAGTTGGGCGCATGCATTATATTGGGTTTGTGTGGCAATTTAAGATAGGTTCAAAGAATAAAAACTTGGTGATTACTCGTGTCCCCAAACCATTAATTTAAACATTATGACTTTTTTTTTTAATTATATATCTTGGTGGATTATGGCCGACCCTACGATTTTACCATTATGATCAACCTCACAAATTAATAGATACATATTTATAGGTCAAACCACACTTATTTAGTTTGTAGTGCTATTATATTCATTAAATTATTCTATAGTTGAAAACATGTGTTCTACTATTTTTGACTTCACAAGCTTAAACTTATAAAATAAATTAAGGGTGGGAATTGAAGTTGCGTACGTGGTCGATCCTCCTCAAATTATATCACCAAAGACATGTATAATTATTTAATTTGAATTAATTAGACCTATTCTTATTACTTAAGCACTATATATCCACTTGTCAACATGAAAAAACATTAAACTAATGAGAATAAACTTGACAATTACATGAGATATGAGTGTGTCATCATGCAAGTTCTCTTTACTAGCTAGTTCACACAATTAAGATATTATTAATTATATAAAGAGATAGCTTTAAATTAAACTTGAATTGTGACTTTAAGGAGAGACTATATATGCTTTTTAGAACCAACGGAGGTTAGTCTCTCACAAGTAATAAATTCGGATTCAAATTTTTGTTGGGAGAAGGTATTCACATTAAATATTTGACAGTGTTTTGAACAAGATTATTTTTAATAAGAGAATAATTGTAAGAAATTTTTTTTTTTTTACTCTATGAGAAATGGTCAACTATAATATATAGTATATGTTTTTTTTTCCTCTTTTTCATTGAGTAGTTTTTATTCCCTTTTAAGTTACCAGGTGGCATCTTCTCAATTAATTCTTGAGATATTTCCACTCAATATTATAGTGGATTCTTATTTAAGCATATTCCATTATCATTTTCTTTCTACTTTTAAAGTTAAGTATTAATTAAAATTCAACTCTCGATCATTTCATCTAGATATTATATATCATGTCAACTAAAAAAAATTATTAGTAGTACATGCATATATATGTTCATTTATAACTTTTAACTATTTAGAATAGCCATAAAAAGATCTCCATTGAACTTCATAATTACCATCACTAGGATCAAAACATAAAGAAATACACCTAAAAATATATTGCAAAGTGGTAAATCAAAGTCTAAATTCTTCTTGACATAGATGTACGTATTCAGTGTAATAGTGTCTCAAACATGATTATTGCTCACTTAATTAGCTTGCAAGCAATTTATTATCTATTTTTAAAATACTTGAAAAACAAACTACCACGATATACCTCAGATGGTAAAGGGTTTCACTACAAAAAAAATTATGATTTTAGTCAATCATTAATTATCTTTAGTCAACGTTTTCTGATTGATATGCTAAAGGGTTTAACTTCAATTATGTTCCATAACCAACGTTAGAGATTGTGTGAAGAGCATTAAACAAAAGGTATAGGGTACGCTTGGTATAAATGCACGGATGTAAAATACTGTAGAGTAAAGTACTGTAGAATAAAAGAAAGTACTGTAGAGAAAAGTGAGGAGAGAGATAGAGAGAAAAATTAGGAGAGAGAAAAAGTATGATAAAAAGTATGTTTGGTATGTATAAAATATGATGTAAAGTTTTTTTGAGAATCGTGAAACACCACGATTGTACTGTTTGGATTTTACACCAAACATACCCATAGTTACCAAATTAACAAATAGCGGTATTAATGTATGTTATTAATAAAAGACTTTAATTAACTGGCACTATAAATTTGATTTTTTTTGTAGTGTATGTTTCCTTAACTATCCCATCCCGAATTCCATTCTTGGATGGATGGAAATAGAGCATTATCCGGTACAAGTATCGCCCCCAACAATGGTTCCAAAGGTAATACCACAACAAGCCTGTTCTGTAGATATTTTAATTTGATCCAAGACAAAAAAAACAAAAAACAAAAGAACTCATAACAATTTCAATGTGAAGATCTTTTTGCTGATATTCTCAAATATCACATCCTCTCTATTGTCTCTCTTTAATTTGATCATTCAGATTTATTAGATGCATAATTAATGAAAAGATAACAAGAAATAATTATGCAACTTGTGCTCCAAAAGCAACCACGTGCACAAAGCTAAGGAACCAGAAGTTGCCATTAATTTGGTATATATATATATATATTGACAAGATGAATAATAAAACAATATTATATATATAAAATATCCAAGAATTAATGGATTAGATGAGCATCTTATATATTTGGCATATAGGTTGTGAGAAAGTGACGTTTAGGAGACAGTTTTCAGTGCAATACCAAGTCCAAGGCTAATATTGCATTTTTGCATGAGCAAGCACTAAAAGAGATATATATATATATATATATATATATATATATATATATATATATATATATATACATCCAAAAAAAGGTACTGAACATGACACAATATGTAGGTAGTGGATGCTTCACTTTAATGTAACAAAAACTAATAAGTCACAAAGTTGTTGCAGCAATATTTTAGGGTTTTGCCTCAACCATTAAGTAGTAACCTAATACTCATGAGTCATGAGATACTAGTGGTAATTAAAGAGATCAAAAAGAGGAAGTGGACAAATTCAATTTGCTATGCCATCTCTTCTTTCTTTTAGATTATTGGGAGCACAAGGACACTAGTCACAAAATCTTATTCAGGTCCTTTTGTGTTGTGCCCTATATATCAAAGCCAAGGGGTAAAAAAGCAAAAGCACTTATATATGTATTGGGAGTTGGGACTCACACCAAAAAAATTTACAGTCAATAAAATTTTGGCAAAAGTATTTTTGGTCTCCTTTAAACATTAGGTCTCAATCAAATATATCTCCAGGCTTTCAAATTGTAATCGAGTTTGTCATTCAACTAAATTTCGTGTAAATAATTAATAATAGATGTAATTGTGACTATTCTTTTAATCTCAAATGCTAAATGTGATGTCAAATCATATATTTAGCTATAATAACTTAGTTACGATAATACCCTTCATTTTGTAGTGACACAGTGATAATCGTGGCACAATTGACAACAAAACAAAGTGTAGGGCCATTATTGACAGAATCGCTAAAATTTAGGGACATCAATTTTAACATATTTGTCAATAACAAACGTTTATAATCAATAATATCATTTATTAATTGTTGTTTTGTCTAATTTTAATTCATTTGCTGGCTTGCTTGCAGGCACATCGTCAAAGGGTTGGATAGTTGGGTCAAGAATTTAACGATGTTCTATATCTAAAGTCAATAATCGAACCTCTGACATTTGATTAAAAGTGGATGAATTCCTACCACTCAACCACTCTCCCATGAGTCTCTAGCTACATAATTTATAGCATAACACTAATATGTTAATTATAAACATCAATCATAAGTAACGCTAAAAGATAACTTATAAGTTATAACTAACATTAAGTATAGTCCAAATACCCATTTTGATTCCTTATCTTTTGCGCTAGTTTCATATATATATATATATATATATATATATATATATTAGTCCTTTATCTTTTAAAAATTCTAAATCAGTTTCTATATTTGCAATTTGTTTCAAATCAGTCTTTTTGTGTAACATACTAACATCATTTATTTTTTTCCGTTAAATAATGATGTGTCATGTTGAAACTTTTTAAAAATTATATTTTTACCTATTTTTCAACATAAAAAATTTCATTTCAGTCCTTATAATCTATGTCCTTTGCCTTCTCAAGGTGAGAACACGTGTCATATGGAGATACATTGGTTAGGAAATTAGCATGTATGCGAGAATTAAGGAAGTTGCTTTGGAAGTGTGTAGCAGCAATTTTTGCATTGAAAATGAAATATGAGAGAATGAGATCAATAGTACTCTTTATGTATTGCACTTTTGCAAACACAATAAAAAAGAAGGATAAAGAAAAGATCAAAGCTATTTATAAAAGAGTAATGAAAGTCATGTTCATGCATATATAAATGTGTGTGTGGATATATATATGCAGAGATAAAAGTTATATATCTTTCCTTGGATGTGAGAAGATTAATGAATGAGAAGAAATGACAATTAATCTCTCAATTTTATATTTTTAAATAAGAAAATTATATATATAATGGGTTTGCATTCTAAATAAATTAAGTATATAAAAAAGATAATATATAATAGGTATGTGCGTGTATAAATATATATATACATGAGTCATGAATTTGACGTGATTTTGTGATAGCTATTATGGATATTAGTTGAGCCCACCACCACCTCCAACACCATTTATTATATCCAACATCTTAAACGATATATATAAAAGTAATACCAAGTTTTACTTTTAACTGTCGGCTTCAATTTTATTCGTACGTGTCACGTATATATAGGTAGTTGGTTAGAATAATAGATATTTTATTTTTTTAAATAAAGTTTTGGGTTCGAGATTTACATATATAAAAATCTCTGTTGAGAGAATTTTACCTTGTTATAAAACTTCAACTAGTTAACTCGAACATGATTGCATCTAATAGAAGAAATATTTGTGAGAAATCAATATATGATGAACTTTTTTTAGCTTTATCATGCTTTTCTTCACATTCATTTCATCTATATGCATAATGCATTCATGCATGTTTAACTTGTATATATTTGTTGAAACTCAAGGTAACTTGAGAACCCATCCTCAAAAGCTAGCTCGTAAGGAGGAAGAATCAAGCTTCCTTAAGTACTCAATTGAGTATCTTATCCTATCAGATGTGAGACTTGATCTTTATCTCTAATACTCCCCCTCAAGTCCAACTGTTCTTTTTTCTAGTTGTGACTTGATTTTTTTTATTATTCTGGCTTGTATTCTTTTTGAGTCTCAGAGGCCTCTTCTTTTTCTTTCGGGCTTGTACTTTTTTTTCTGAACCTCAGAGGCCACACATTTTTTTTTAATCTGGAGTTTTTTTTTACATCTTGGATTTGGATCGCTTTAAGTCGTTAGACCATTATTAAGCTCTGATACCATGTTGAAACTTAAGGTAACTTGGGGAACCCATCCTCAAAAGCTAGCTCGTAAGGAGGAAGAACCAAACTTCCTTAAGTACTCAATTGAGTATCTTATCCTATCAAATGTGGAACTTGATCTTTATCTCTAATAATATTAGTATAAAAAAAGTTGTCATATGATATTACAATATCTTCCTATATATCTATATTATTGAATGATAATAATATGATTACAGTTTAATATTGTGATGGGTATGATTAATTACTTGTCCAATCATATGTTATTAAGTTAGTGATAATTAAATACTAAAACATGCCATTATATATATTTATATATCACCAATTATATATACAGATAATACTATAGATATATAGTGTAAGAGGTATAAATATATAATATAAATATTGGATTTCAGAAAGGAAGAGATTCCAATGTATTGGGCACACAAGTTAAAAGAGATAGAAATTAAAAAAGAAATGACATGAGTGAGTACGTAAGATAAGAGATCATCATCATGAAGAATGGAATAAGAAATTAAATGAATTATTATAATTAAGAAGCAAAAATTAAAATGGAAGAGGTTTGGTTTTGGTATATATATATATATATATAAAGCCTCTTTTTGTGGTTGTCTCTGGGTGTTCCTCACATGCATATCTTCTTTTGCTTCCGTGTACGTCTCTCCTTCCTTCTTTCAAAACACTTTCCTTCCTAAATTTTTGATAAATAAATAAATAAAGTAAATGCAGAAATATATAACTTTAATTAGTATGGGATACAAATTATTTTTAGTATGGCTTATGAATTATACTAAAAAAGTCAGTTAGAGACAGAGACTATCAAGAGTTTAACGTTAGTTATAAAAATTAAATCAACAAATAATATTATTATTTAGTTTGATTTATTAATGTCTTAGTTAGACAAATTATTAATTATGATTAAATCAGCATTTCAAAAACATTAAATATAATTTGACTAGTTTAAATATATATTTTTTGTCTCTTTAGTTTTATAGCAGTTTAAATTCAACCCTGATTTAATTTAATTTAGAAATAGATAATTTCGTCATCTTATTTGGTAAAATGATCCAACTACTTTGTATATTCTTATATCATTATTGATCTAAAATGTAGTATCAAATTTGATATTTAATTTGTTGACTGGGTTATTATTTATTTACACAAAAGTATTAAATATTCATACTCGTATTTAATATTTAATTTAGTCCAACTACTATAAGAAGAATCCATTTTAGCCTCAATTAATTAATGTTATTTGTTACTTGTTTTGTATTCAATAACATTATTTGCTAATAACATTAATTAGTATGTTTATTTGTTTTCTTTCAAACATAAAAGAAAAATTGTAAATGTGATGAGAACATGAGAATGATATAGTGGTGAACGTAAAAAGGAAAAAGTTGGTTTGTTTTGATGATATTTGGGTGGATCGAATCACTTTGGCTCTCATGCTATAGATCACATAAGATGTGGTAATGTCCCTCAATTTCTATTTTTGTAGTTGACACAATTTGATGTTAAAATCATGTCTACTTCTCATCATTAATTCATGCATGCAAAAATCTAATTAAGGTTCAATTCTCAATTATATAGATATATATATATACATACATATATATATATATAAGGTTTGTAAAGAAGGTTATTATTATTATTGTTGTTGTTTTCTTCATAAGAATGTTGGTTTGATTTATTAAATTTCTTGTAAGCTTTAAGGCACATTGCTTAATGGATTGTAAGTTTTAAAGTGATGAGAAGGAATACAAATATAGCATAATAGGGTCGTTCTTGCTCATAATTTTAAAATAATAATCCGATGGGATTTTCGTGAGATATATATATATATATAATTCCACATGTTACCCACCTTATGGAAAAGTTATAAACTTCTCACCATCTTTTCTCTTATCTACCAAATCATTCCAAAATCTTCAAACTTTGACACATCACCTCTTACTTTTACTTTTACATGATACGACTCTTAAAAAGAGAGATTAATCCTTCTTTTTTGATTCATCATAATCCACAATATCCATTTTCTCATAGGCTAGGGTACGATATGATATTTAGTTGTTGAAACTTGAAACCTTTAACATAAATTGCATATGTTAATAAACATTTTTCTTTTTTTAAATTTCGATTGTCTAGCTCTTCCCTTCAAATTAAACATATTCAACAATCTTTTTGCTAAAAGGTTTGAGTTCGAAATAAAGAATTAAAATGGATATATATAGTTATAAATTTAATTAAGAATAAACGTGTTTATTTATAATCTTGCTAATTAATTATATATATATATATATATATATATATATATATATATATATATATATATATATATATATATATATATATATATATATATACCTTCAATAAAAAAAATAAATAGGAGTTTGATTTAGGGAAAGGATCTAATATGTCATATCATAGTTAATTAAAATTTGAATTTTTGTTGAGAGGAATGCTCACTAAATTTACTCTCCAATATAGTATGTACCTTGTGTACAATTGCCAAATACACATAGATAGAGAACCAAAAAATTCCTTCAATAATTTACTTTTCTCTTGATATCAATAATTAATTTATTGACTATTAGTAGTTAACTAGTGAAATTGTGGAAGTGATAATTAATAAGCAAAATGATCACCAGTTCTATTTGGTATGTTGAGAGGGTTATAAAAGAAATGGATATAAAGGAATTTAAAATAATTGTAAAGATTAAAAAAATGTTTAGTATATATATGTAACAAAATATATAAGGAAACTTTTGTGAAATAAAATTTGTCAAAAAGACTAAAATGCCCTTAATTTTATATTATAAAAATAAAAAACTTAACTTTTGAAAAAAAAGAAGTGGTGGGGATGATAATTGTGAAAAATAGAAGGGGCAATTTTATAAAAAAACTTTTAATTACATGCGTAAATATGTTTTACATAACAATTTTGATATAACATAATTTTATTTACTTGATGTAAAATATGATTACAATATAATCACAATTGCATACCTTAAAATCATAATAATTAATATAGCTTTTTAAAATTCGTGAGATTACATTGGTATTGTTTAGAATAATTCACACCAAGCAAACCTTTAATTTAGAGTGAATTTGATAATTAATCCCTCGATAATATAGATCCACGTGATGATATAGAATAATAAACAATAATGTACTATTGGAGGCAATTTTTCACATAATGATATTTTATTCTTATCCATTCGAAATAAAATCAATTAAAAAGTGATGATAAAAAAACACAAAGTATCTATCATGTATATATGTTACATGGGGTAATAACATGAGATAAATACACAATTGTTAACACAAAGCATTTACTTTGATTTAAAAAAAATGGAAGAATTGAAAGTGAAACGCTTTATTTTATTTTAATTTTATAAATGAATGAAATAAAATTTTGTGACATTAATTAATGAGGCAATTAGGTGTTAAAGTTGTGTGGTCATTAGTTATTCCTTTTTCTTTGTGGAAAATTTTGGGAAGTGTCGGACAATGGACCATGCTCGAACACTTGTCACCTACTCACTTGTGCTTCATTATGCAAAAGAATAATTCCACAAACTTTGCCTCTACTTTGACTAATTAATATAAAGAATAAAAAAGAGCAATATATATATATATATATAGATAACTAAACTATATATATATATCTTAGAGGGGAAATTTATTCCTAATTAGAGAATCCAAAGGTGGGGTTCTCATACTTTGAATAGATTTTGACTCTATCTATAATTAGGTAATGCCTTAGGATTGACTGTTAAAATATAATAAGTAATTTAACTACATAAGATTAGTTTCTACTTTATTAAATTTTTTCATCTTTGGTGTCAAATTATTGCAATACTTTCTTACTTTTCCAATTTATAAAATTGAAAATTAATGCTTACTTTATATCTCTTAAATATTAATGCATTGTTAAACTTTGATATATACACAAAAGATCTAATTTAACATTTTTTACAAACTAATAATTGAATTAGTTAGTTATGACTTATGAGTGAATTAAACTTTATATATATATATATATATATATATATATATATATATATATATATATATATATAAAATTGATGAATTGACCAACAACATTTTAATAAAAATAATAGATAAATAAGTATATATAGACTATTTAAAACATACTTTAATTTCCATTTATCCACATGCCTAATAGAATAATTTAATAAGAAGACTTATTAAGATGAATATAAATAAATCATTTATTTTGTTGGGTATTTAATTTAGACAATACAAAAATTTAAGGTAAAACTAAAACATTTTTAAAAAGACAAAATTGAACAATAAAAATATTCATTGAAGACAAAATTAAAACGCAACCTAAATATAAGGAATATATATAAAAGATACTTGTTTTGTATAAACAATATAAAGGTATTTGTATTTTATTAAAAATGAAAAATAAAATTATTAACTTTCATTTAAAAAAAATATATAACTTTAAGGTCAATTATAAACTATCTTTAGTGTTAATTGATTATGACTTACTCTTAAAAAATTAGCGTTTATTGCTAAAAATTGAATCAAAAATATTTTCATTAATTTGAGTCAAGTTTTAAAAAAAATCAAATTTACAAATAATGTAAGTTAATGGCTATAATTAAAGCTGTTAAAACGAGCCATGTGATCACAAGTTGAGATAATGTGAGTTGCATCTAGTTGACTCGTTTTTAAACAGGTGAATAATGTGTTTAGTTTGTACCAATTTTAATTTTAAGAGCTTTAACTATAATATTAATTATTAACAAATAGTACTAATTCAATTATGTGAAAAATGATTTCTATTTAGAGTCATTCTATTGGGTGCTTGAGCCCTAGTCTTAATCATAATTTTTCTTCTTTCTTTATGTCTTGATTTATTTCTTTTAACAAGATGAGATTATGATACAGGAGGTAGACCTTTATATATATATATATATATATATATATATATAAATCAATATTTGCGTGGGTTTAAATATATCATTAAAAGGGAAAACTCATTACCAAACGTATGACATGTTTTAAAAATGAAAAAATTATTAGTACATAGTACATTTATATTGGACATATCACATGCGACAGGAAGATATGATATTTGAATATTTGGTTGGAAAAAAAATATATAGAATATTATTATATATCTCATTTCAAATCATCTTTAAGCTTCACTACTTCAAATCAACAACACTGTGTAATATAAGATGGAGAATATTGGAAATAGTGAGAATATATCCACGTGTCCATCAATACACATATATTCGTCCTTCCAACTTAATTTCCGATTAAACAAAACAAAAAAGTCCAGGCAAAATAATATTTTTTAGTCTTTAAATAGTGGGTTAAATTATTATTTAATCATTAAATTAAAAAAATATTATTTAATTTAGTCTTTAAATTTATAACTTTGTTAACAATTTAGTCTTTTAGACGTTATTACTCGTTAGATAACAAAATGATACGCAGTTAACTACTGACGTGGTCGGACTCCTCTCTTTATTCTTTCTCCCGCGTCGTCGAAAACTCGACCCTCTCCCTATTTTCAGAGTCAAATTTGGCTTGATATGCAGCTATGACGGCCACATATCATGCCTCGTTCTCACGACAAATTCTTCTCCTATGTCGGCCACATATCATACTTAATTTAATTATTAAAAAAATACTTTTTTATTCTAATATAGTTCTTTTAATTTTTTTGTATATATATATATGATTTTTTAAGGGTTAAAAGAGTTAAATTAAAATAAAAAATATATTTTAAAAATTAAATTAAATATTTTTATCATTTGATGATTAAATTAATATAATTCATATTTTTAAGGATTCAATTGATAATTCTCTCATCCTAAGAAGAAGAGAGATAGAGAAATTAAAGGTGAGTGGTAGATCAGTGGTCTCCCAAATATTCATTGAAAGGGAAAAAAGGCAAAGGAAAGAATACAGCTTTGAGTGATAGTGATTGCTTTCTGCAAACCCAAAAAGCCTTTTTCTGGGAAATTAAATTAAAGATATGACACAAATGTGATTGTGTTTTGTGTAATGAGTTATGACTGTGTGAGGCACTATATATATATATGAATAATAATTAATTAATGTGTATAAGTTAATTAGTACTTGACACCTATAAATATAAAAGCCCATACTTAAGGAACCCTACTTTCATTTCATCCACTTTTTTTGAGATGCCCCTACCTATTTTTTATTATTTTAAAATAAAACTAGAATTCTAAGACCCTAAACATATATATATATATATATATACTAAAGGCTTCGCATGCACGTATCGTGCATGTGTTTTTATTTTTTTAAATATATAAGATAAAATTATTATTATGATTTAAAATAATAAAATATTAAATATTTGACAATTTTTTAACATTCAAAATATAATATAATAATTATATTTTATAATATATTAAATCATGGGAAGTTATTCATGAGATACTATTTTTAGTGGAAAAATTATTTTTTTGGTGTCACACTTTGCTTGTGTGACACCAAAAACTCCAAAACCATATATATATAGATATATATATTAATCCTTGAACAATATAATTTATATTAATTTAATTTTTTATGGGTATGTTAATTTAATCTTTAAAAAGATGAAAATGTCAAATTTTAGTAGTTAAAAAGATGTAATTTATTTCAATTAATTAGTTTCTGATTTTTTTGTCAATTATATTAAAAAGAAGAATTTTAAGGACTAAATTGTAATAAATTTTATTTTTAAGAATTAAATTTAATATATTCATATTTTAAGAATTAAATTAAAATATATTGTAATGTTTTTTAAGGACTAAATGATAATCTAGTTTTCTTTTAAATTTTTTTTATTCTCTTATGCTTTGGTGTCCTACTTTTAGCTAGATCGACTCTAAACTATAATACAATTATGATTATTTCTTAAATTTATTTTAGTTAAGGACTTTCTCTCTCTTTCTCTCCGTCTCTTTTCTTTCTAGTATTTAATTATTGTCTTCATCTTCTTTTTAATAAAATTAACTACACTTTATTTTGTGTTGTCAATATCGTCCATGTGAAATAATATTGTGGGTCAAACTAAAAGGGATTAACGGAAAATTTGAAATATATATTATTCATATTTTATTAATCTTTCATCCAAATTATTATAAAACAATGTGTTGGCTTAATTAACTCTCTCTCAATTCATCCAAAAAAAAAAAAAACTAGCTCTCCTCAAAATAACATATAATTAATTAATATCTTCAATCTTTATTTTTACAAATTAGTTCATTAATATGTACATAGCTAGCATGCATGTCATATAAAAACCAAAACAAATATGTAATTTGAAGAGAACTATTTTGATATAAAAGTCTAGTATTATATATGACTGTATTGAATTTTTAGTACATTTTTTTATTTAATATCATTTGTTAATATTAATAATGACATACTCTGAAATGAATTATAGAGATTAAATTTTTATTAATTACTAGATAACGACTAACAAACGAGGAATTGAATACTAAATTTTTAATACTCTCGTAATATCAAACATCCGAGCAATAATAATTAATATAAATATATATATTACAACTTGTCAAGTATATATACAATACATTTTCAATTGACTCTCACACTAGGTCAACACATTCACACATAACTATATTTTTTATTGGATAATTAAACATCTACCTAAAATAATTTTCTAAATTAATTGAATGCATCATCATCATCATCATATATATATATATATACACACACACACATAAGGCACAAAATTAAATAATTTAAAATTGGATAGTTTTGCTAATGATGCCCACCCACCTTACTTAATTGGTTATTAGAAACCATCATGCATGCAGCTAGCTCATCATATCTTTCTTCTCATTATCTATCATTATTGATAATAATTAATTGAATATATATTAAAACTTTTTTCTTAAAAAAAAATGTTTCATTTTCAATCATGACATTGGAGTCCTGCAAATAGAATCATCCTCACAATAAAAATCTCCAAATAAAGCATGTGTCCATGACTGATGTATGCAGAAACTTTTGATATATACTTTAATTATTTAATATTTTAATGTATATGAATTATTAAATTAATTTGTACTATATATATAAATTAATCATCACTACTACTTTAGTATATCTAGTCAAAACTACTACAATAATAGGCCATTATATTGGTACTGCTGTCAAAATTTTATGCAGACACATACTTTTGATTTTGAAGACAAGTGGAGATATCATGAAATCTGATATAGAATTGATCAATATGGGTCCCCCCATTTGCTTTGATAATTACTATTTTTTAATTAAATTAAAATTCTTATACAAATAATATTTTATATAAAACACTCATGTGGTATTTGATAGTCCGTGAGTGTTTTAGTGAAAAGTGAAAGTAGAAGTAAATGAAAAAAATATGTTTGGTATAGGAAAATGGAAGTGGAATGTAAAAATAATATTGTTTGGTACGGTGGAAAGAAGATAAGGAAATAGAAGATAAAAGCCACAAATTTTTAAGGGTATTTTAGTCTTTAAACTTCACATTCCCTCTACTTCTCTCCACATCAGGAGGAAAGCAAGATTTTCTCTATAAAAAAAACTTTGACTTTACTTTCTCTGTACTAAAAATATACCAAATATGCTGCAGCTCACCTTCACCTCCATTCCAAACCTGCAGACAATGCTTTTTCTTTGTACAGCAAAAGACAAGAAATCTATCAAATCTATTACTTACATGTGGCTTGGTTAATTGCAGCCATGGATTAAATAATACACAACAGTCAACATATATATACATGCATTGCCCCTTGAAAAGAAGAAAATTTAAGAGCAAATTAATGTTTTAATCCCCAAGAGATATAATTGGTTTTTTTTAGTCCTTAAAATATAAAAATGTCAAATTTAATCCCTATAAAATATATTTTATCTTAATTTAATTTCTAAGAACTAAAAATATCAATTTTAATTCATGAAAGATACAATTTAATTTATTTCATTTTAGTTATTGAAAATCTTCATTAATATAATTGACTATAAAATTTTATAAGGACTAAATTGAGAAAAAATCTTTCCTCTTGTAATGTTTAAATTTGACATTTTATGAGATAAATTATATATCATGGGGGCTAAACTATTAATTAACTAGAAATTTAAGAAAGCAAATAAACGTTTCTTCTTTTCTTTTACTTTATTTATTTTTTAAATTTGACCTTATCCATCTTCCAACAACAACAGTAACACCGGGAAAGACATGCATGTGATGTGTTCGAATTTGTAAATGAGAAAGAAAGACTGAAATTTTGACTTGAATATATTTTTATTTAGGGTTTAAGGTGGGTTTATGATTCAACTTGTTGCATACATACAATTGTGACGTGTGTATAGGATGATTTGTGAGAAATTGCATCTCAAGTCATTCTGCCCACATGTCACAATTCTATCGGCTGAAATTACATTGTAGGATGACTTGTGAGAAATTGCGTCTCAAGTCATCATGCCCACATATCACAATTCTATCGACTGAAATTATATTGTGTACATGCAACAAGTTGCATCATCATAGACCCACTTTTTTATTTATATTTAAAAAATTAATATGTTTATTCTCATCTATCCTTTTTAATTAATTGAAATATTTTATAAATAAAAAAAAACAATAGATTTAATCCAAATGAAATGAAGTATAATTTTTCTAGGAAAAGAATTTCTTAATATTTCCGACTTGTATGGCCATTAGATGGTGACATAAAGACAACACATTTTAGGAATACAATAAATTTTTTTTTCTTAAAAAGCAATATCTATCTATACATATAATTAATTATATAAAGAGAGAATTAATTATTAATTTGGTCCCTAAAAGATACGAATTATTTCAATCTCATCCTTAAAAGATATAAATATCTAATTTAGTCCATGAAAAATACTTTTTTGTTTTAATTCGATCCACACATACACTAACGAAAAAAATTAAAATGATCAAATTAGAACAAAAATATATATTTTAGAGATTAAATTATATATTTTTATTTTTTAAGGACTAAATTGAAACCGTCTGTATTATTCAAGGACTAAATGGATAATTCTCTCCATAATATATAAATGTAGAAACAATTGTCAAAACATGGAACAAGAGTAGTGGACACAACAGTAACACAAAGACAACACAACACAAAACAAAAAAAACACAATAGTAGTAGGTAGGTGAGTGTGAGATTTGTGTTGTAGCCTAACACTATATATATATTCTTCTCATCACTCTCTTCTTTGTGTGCATTCTTTTGATCTCCTTCTTTCATATATATATGCTTCTTCTTCCCTCATCTCTCTTACTTCTCTTCTTCTTCAATTCTTCTGTGTTATATATCTTCAAATCTTACAATTATTCAATTCATCATCAATCACAATCTTGATTATCGTTCGTACGTTAATTTAAATTGAATTTGTGATCTGATTGATGAGATGATGCCTCCTCATGAACAAGAAACCACTACTGTTGCTGCTAGTGTTATCATCAATATGTCCTCCAACATTAGTAATCAGATTAATCATCAGACCCTCCCTAATAACCGCCCGGATAACGGCTCGGTCCACGCCGAACCGGTGGGTTCAACTTCTAGTTCCACCACTATTCGACCCGCTTCGGATACTCCGATGATCTCCCTCCATCATCATCGTCCCACAACACCGACATTCTCCATCCTTCACCATTCCTTCCGTCCTGTCACACTCGTGGTATGTTCTTTTTCGTTCTCTTATAATTTAAAGTGTAAATTTTGTGAAGTGCTTATTTTACACATTAATCAATCGGTTATGTGATTAATGTGTAAAATAAATACATTTTAACGCTTCACAAAAATTACGAGTATATATATATATATATATATATATATGCTTTTTCAATTTTCATATTATCATAATTAAAAGTAGCATAATATTTATTTGTTGTATAATTGTATACATGTAGTTTGAGGACATCTCTTATAGTGTGACAATAGGAGGTAAGAAGAAGCGATGTTGTTTTGGTGGTTTACAAAATCCAAAGTCAACACGGGCAATCCTCAACAGCGTGACGGGGATTGTCCAGCCGGGTGAGTTAATGGCAATGTTGGGGCCATCTGGCAGTGGGAAGACCACGTTGCTCACCGCCCTTGCCGGGAGGCTCGTCGGAAAACTCTCCGGCTCCGTAACATACAACGGCCACCCTTTCTCCGGCGCCATGAAGCGTAACACGGGCTTTGTCTCACAAGATGACGTCGTCTACCCCCACCTCACCGTCCACGAGACCCTCACTTTCACTGCCTTGTTGAGGCTCCCGGACTCTCTCACCCGACAAGAGAAGATGAACCACGCGGACGCCGTCATGGTGGAGCTCGGCCTCTCGCGCTGCCGCAATAGCCCAGTTGGCGGCGGGGGGTTAGTTCGGGGCGTGTCGGGCGGGGAGAGAAAACGGGTCAGCATCGGGCAGGAGATGTTGGTCAACCCGGGTTTGTTATTGTTGGACGAGCCCACGTCCGGGTTGGACTCGACCACCGCACAACGCATCGTGGCGATGTTGCGAGGGCTCGCTCGAGGTGGACGGACAGTGGTGACGACGATTCATCAACCCTCAAGTCGAATGTATCGGATGTTTGATAAGGTGGTGGTGTTGTCGGATGGGTGCCCGATATATAGCGGGGAAGCGGGTCAGGTCATGGACTATCTCGGGTCAATTGGATTTGTGCCTGCTTTCAATTTTGTGAACCCGGCAGATTTTCTACTTGACCTTGCTAATGGTGAGTGATTTGACTTAAAGTTTGTGCCCCACTTGCATATATGCTATAAATTAATGGTTTAGATTAGACAATGATTAAATTGAGTTAGTGATAATGATAAAACAGATTTTTATTTTGGTTAGCCACATATAATAATATGGTTAAGTTAGTTTGATTTTTTGTTTTGTTTGGAAAAGTGTTATTTGAAGGGATTCCAAACAAAAAGTTTTTTAAGAAAGAATTTTATGTGTAAGAAATTTAAAGAATAATTAATTTTAGTAGTGCTTATATTTATATTAAGGAGTCTTAGGAATATATACCTTTTTTTCACCTAAAAAGATGCAAATAATTTGACTCAAATATTTTATTTTAATTATTTTAAAAATAAGTTACTAGAACAAATGTTTTTAAATAAGGATTATATTGAGCCTACGTAAATTTTTTTTTTAATAATTTTGTGTGTATCATATTAATTCTTAATAAAAATAAAATATATGGAAAAAGAAATTTTTTAAAACACCTAATAATTGAAGGGTAAGTTATAAAAACTATACAATACAATCTTTTTTATTAGAAAACTTGGTAAAAAATATATAAAAGTACGTTTAACCCAAACTTTTTTCCTAGATAATGCATTTATATTTAGTAATTTTCTTAAAATAAATTTGATTGAATTTAACACAATTTTTAATAATTTTCTTTTTAAAAAAAGAATATTTTTAATTTAAAAGTGAGAATTGAAAAGAAGTTTTGAGATTTTCTGGATGTCAATTTTAGATACAAGAAATGTCAGATTAAGGAAGAAACAGCATGCATGATGTTAGGATAAGTTTACAGTTGGAGATCATTAGGTGAGACTTCATTTTCAGAATTAATAGTAAGAGATATTGTGGTTTCTCTTCCTCAAATGCAACTTGTTTTCAAGGTGGCATCACCTTAATTATATATGGCTCATTCATTACAACCTATATATATATATATATATATATATATATATATATATATATGTAAATTTGTTGTACATCATGCCTCAATTTCCATGACATGTGAGTTTCTTAATTAATTTCCATACACACAC
Source organism: Senna tora (assembly GCA_014851425.1). Lineage (NCBI taxonomy): Eukaryota > Viridiplantae > Streptophyta > Magnoliopsida > Fabales > Fabaceae > Senna > Senna tora. The sequence continues at coordinate 35,714,462 of CM026265.1, forward strand.
ACACACACACACACATATATATATATATATATATATATATATGGAATTTTCTTTTCAATAAATGTTAAAGTTATGCCATATGGTCTAATTCTCATGATCCCCATATAAAAAGTTTATGCTAATTAAAGATAGCCATCCATTTTTATATATGAACAAGTGAGACTAATATATATATGTATGGATGTGTATGAACACTATCTGTAAAGTAAATAAGAGATTGCGTTTGAAATTAGAAGGGGAGTAAATTATCATTTTAGTCTTTACAATATGTAATTTATTTCAATTTAGTTATTACAAGATGAAAATGTCAGCCGTGAAAGATACAATAATTTGTCTAAATTTAGTCACTAAAAGATAAAAATATGAAATTTAATTCCTAAAAGATGCAATTTGTCTTTTTTATTTAATTTATGGGAATCTCCATTAATATAATTAAAAGAAAAAATTTTCAGGAACTAATTAAATTGAGATAAATTACATTATTCAAGGATTAATTTTATATTTCAATCTTTTAGGGACTAAAATTGAAATAAATTATAACTTTTAGGGATTAAATTTGATTCACGCCCAAAAAAGGGAGATATTCTATTTTTTAAAGACTAAATTGAGACAGATTGCATCTTTTAGAAACCAAAATGATGATGAAGTATATAAAATCTTGATGTGGGCTTATATATATATATATGAAACTTGTGCTTGAACTCATGAATTGTAGCTACATTTCTAATTCTTGAGAATCTATGAAATTGCAGGCATAGTTGCTGATGTTAAACAAGATGAACAAACAGACATAAATGGAACATTAGACCAACATGAAGATCAAGCTTCAGTCAAACAATCCCTAATTACATCCTACAAGAAGATTATATATCCTCCTCTCAAAAAAGAGATTCATCAAAGCAATAGAGACTCACTCACTTCTACATCAGGAACACCTAGAAGTATGTGTATGCAGTTGCTTATATATTTTTTGTTCTCGAATGAGACCATATCCACCAGAGCGGGCCTGATGATCAATTTCTCGGATACTGCGAGGCTCATTGCTGGTGATGTCCCTTTCAAGGGATTGAGATTTCATTCCCATCCCTTCCGGAATAGAATTCGGGAAAAGATAGTTAAGGGAATACAAAACCCTTACCATTTGTGCCACACCGTGTTGGTGCAATACTGCAGTTCTTTATCTTTGTTACAAGATTTTTCAATCAAAATAAATACGTGAAGAAATTTTTAAAAAAGAACGTAACCAATTATTCATAAAAGAGATGAACTGTATAAACCATACGAGTGTTGATTTTTAATTAAAGAACGTCACGGCAAGGATATAAAAATATCACATAAGTTTTTGTTTTCCCTTAGTTATGTCTAGGATTGAAGGATTTGAGTTTTGAATTCCAGCCAAAATCACATTTAGCCAAAAGAATAGGGCTATATGGTACAATATTTATATGATTATTTATGTGTGTGCATTAATTGACAGGTTCAGAGAATCAATGGAACACTAGCTGGTGGGAGCAATTCAGGGTGCTTTTGAAGAGAGGTTTAAAAGAGAGGAGACATGAATCTTATTCAGGTTTAAGGATTTCTCAAGTCTTGTCTGTCTCTGTTCTCTCTGGACTTTTGTGGTGGCATTCTGATCCCTCAAATATACAAGATCAGGTATTAAATATATATATGAACCTACATTATGCTTTTTGTTTTGGGGGATGGAGTTTCAAATTAAATTCAAAGATTAACTACTGACTTTTGTTTAAGGGTAGAAATTAGTTCATTTTTCCAACCCTTTATTATTTTTGGGGACTAGTCTAAAATCATCAAGTAATAACCAATTTGCTTGGGTTATGAACTGAATTAGTTATAGTAATACTAGAAGTCCCTTCTATATCACACTTCCATCCCTTCATAAGAAGAAAGACTAAAATTCCTTTTTGGTCCTTCACATATGCCCATTTCTTCAAATTGGTTCACATTTTCAATTTGATCCCTGACAAAACAAATCTTTAGCAATTTGGTCCCTCTGTGTGCCTGCCATTTAAATAATTAACGGATTATTTTAGTAGACTTTAAATATTACCCAGTTAGCACCAAACAATTCACCTCATCTGATCCGTTAATTATTTAAACAGCAACCAAACAAAGGAACCAAATTGATGTCAAATTTTTGGTGAGGGACTAAATTGATAACAATTTGTTTTTTGAAGAACCAAATTGAGACACGAATAAAATAGGGTTTTAGTCTAAGAATAAAAGTACATCCACACAAGTTTGTTTTGTTGTACTTAGTGAATTGTAACATCAATAATGTTATATACTTTGTGACAGGTGGGTCTCCTCTTCTTCTTCTCCATCTTCTGGGGGTTCTTCCCTCTCTTCAATGCCATCTTGGCCTTCCCTCTAGAGAGGCCAATGCTAGCCAAAGAAAGATCTTCAGGAATGTACCATCTCTCCTCTTACTACATAGCCAGAATGATTGGAGACTTGCCAATGGAGCTAGTCCTTCCCACTCTCTTTGTGACCATCTCCTATTGGATGGGAGGCCTAAAGCCTTCCCTTCTCACCTTCCTCTTAACCCAATTCATCATCCTCTTCAATGTGCTTGTCTCCCAAGGCATAGGCCTTGCCCTAGGAGCCATCCTCATGGATGTCAAGCAAGCCACTACCCTAGCTTCTGTGACCATGCTGGTTTTCTTGTTGGCTGGTGGGTACTACATTCAGAAAATGCCTTCTTTCATAGCTTGGCTCAAGTACTTCTCATTTAGCCACTATTGCTATGAGCTTTTGGTGGGAGTGCAATATTCAAAAGACCAAGTTTATGAGTGTGGTTCAGGGTTGTATTGTAGGGTGGTGGATTTTCCTGCAATCAAGTGTTTGGATCTTGGGAATTTGTGGGGGGATGTGGCTGCAATGAGTGTGATGTTTGTTGGGTATAGAATTGTGGCTTATTTGGCTTTGAGGATGAGGAAGCTTCACTGACTCTAGGGGGGGAAAAAAGGAGAAGGCTTTCGTTTAGTTAGATGAGAGGTTTATGATGTATGGTAATTTTAATTGTTTATTTCAATTAGCAGCTAATTAAGTCCCAAGTGTTAATTTGATTCAATTATTTTATGGAATATAATTATCTTTAATTAGAGATCCTTGTGAGTTGTGACTTGTGAGTACTTGGTCTTTAGGGTTAAGTTGTTTGAAATATGACACTAAAGAGTTAAAGAAACTTGAGATATTAAATCTGATTGATGTAAAATCATGGGCATTGAAGAATTGCAACTGTGGAGAAAAAACAACAATTCAAGAAATGTGCAAAGATAGAACATTGAACATGTTAGCGTCACTTGATCCATATAGCCGATCCCACCTAGTGGGAAAGGGCTTGTTTGTTTCAAGACATAATTCAATTGGAAATCAAAATAAAACTTGGGGATGACAACTTGAACTAGTGTTGAAGGGTACAGACGAGCAAATTAATGATTTGATTCCTGAAAAATATGTCTTCTCAATTTTGATATTTGGAAAATGAAATATTTCAACTTAATTTCTAAAAAACCAATTCTCAATTAACTTGATCATAGGATGGTAAAACGTTAACTAAGCTATCAATGATATAGACAGATACTAGTTTAATAGTTAAATAATAAATTGAATCTTATTCAAATATATAAAATTGAACACGACAAATTTACAAATCATACTTCGTTAAAATGCATTGGTTGCATTTTTGTGTGTAACTAAACAAATATGATGTTTTATTTCATTTTCTATTGTTAAATAAGATCTAATTCTTTTAATGTCGCGTTCACAGATTAATCTTTTAAAGACTAAATTAAAAAATTAAATTTTCAAAGATTAAATTAAAATAATACATATCTTTCAAGAACAAAATCATTAATTTACTCTATTTTTATTTTCACTTTGCAGTCTGTTATGACTTATGATTTAAAAAATAGTAAAATACATAGAAGAAAGTTGCAAAATGCTATAAATATAAATAGATGAATATTATACAAATAACGTGACACAACACATACACCTAAATATTTTTCAACCCGGATTGTTAAGTAGAGCACTACTGGTTTATGTACAGCTCTTGTTTGGCTATGGAGTAGCATCCAATGAGATTGGTGGGTTCTATGACAAACTGTTCATGGAATGTACCCATTCTCTTGCTGGGAATATCAATTCCAAGATCCTTGATGTTTGGCAAGCCCTCCACTTGAATGCCATCTCCACATATTAGGAACTGATTCCCAATAATGAAGGATCCTGAAACCCTAATTGCAAGTCCATCTTCTCCATGGGCACGACATTGAAGCTTTTCAACCACATGCACTAATTTTTCAGGAGGCCACTCACCAACTAATGTACTTCGGATACTGGACAGTTTTGTGAATATATTGTTCGGACCAACATATTGTTTCCCAGAGAAACTACAATATTTAGAAGAAAATATCAGAGACAAAAAAGGCTTTTAAAATCACATAAAGATACTTTTACAATATCGTTAATCATAAAATTAGATGCAAATGCCAAATTATAGTCCCATGTGGTCTAAAGTGAGTCATTCACAATTTATCACTTTAACTACCTAGTGGCTAATGGTATTTTACATTCAGATTTTAACAAAAGAAATCACATAAATGTTAAAATGATGACCAGAGTATTTTAAGACTATTGCCAGTATTAGGTGGACAATTATGATATTGAAAGGTCAACTTAATCCCATTATTAGTTTTAAAAAGACTATGAAACTGTTTAAGATCTAAGTGAAGAAATTGGATCCAGTGCAATTCCCTTCCGTGCAATTTCGGTACAATTCCTATAAAATACACATTTTTCCTTTATTTTTGAAGTACTAATACGGACTCACACTAATAATAATCCACCATGAATAGATTAGAGACCAAATTAATATCAATATTGACAAATATCATCACCTTAAATGGATTAGGGACCAAATTGTTATTAATATTAAAAAATAGTCTCACGAGGCTATTTAGTGATGATATTTGTCAAATTTGATAATAATTTCATTCCTAATTCATTCATAGTGGGTTATTGTTAGAGTAAATCCGTATTAGTGCTTTAAAAATGATGTAAAAATGTGTATTTTATAGGAATTGCACCGAAATTGCACGGAAGAGAATTGCACTGGATCCAAACTCGTAAGTGAAATATACTTTCAGGGTTAAATTATTGTTGGTACCTATGGCACATGTTGGTAACCACAAGAAAATGAAACAGAGTGTTGATGGAAATTTAGGTAAGGATTAAATTTTTTTAAAAAATAACAACTTCACATACTTACTATAAAATTGTTTATCATTTTAACTTTTACATTATTATTTGTTTATTAATGTTAAAATTAAGAAAATAAAATAAAATAGGATGGTTTTCATAACAAACCACCTTGAATTAGACACTAGACGATATGGGAGACATTCAATTCAAACCACATGGAAATAAACCTTAATTTATCCTAAACATTATCTATTCACACTGACAAGACCCCAATTCAACAAACTAAACGCTCCATCATTTTCACACAAAGGTATGATAAAAATGTAGAGCTGATATCATTAAAGTTCATAATAGCGGTTTACTCATTAGAGTTAATGCAGTTCAGTTTCAAACATATCTGCTGTACTAACAACTAAATACTTCTTTTTTTTACTTTTTATTTAGTTTAGTGTAGGTGGTTTATTTCAATTGTAACCTTTTGTCATACCTAATCGAGTGCAAGCTGTTTATAAAATATTTTTTTCCCTTTTTCCCTGATACAGAATCAAGAGATTAGAAGTAGTACGCACCTGAAAGTTGAACCTTCGTTATATAAGCTCCTAGTATGATGCCAAAGATCGTCAGGTCCATCAAATAGTAAGTAATAATGAATTGTCAACATCTGGAAAGAATAAAACAAAGACATTTGCCAACGATAAGCATAGATAGAAATATCTAAAAATCTTATAAATATCCATCCAATTTTAATTTCATGAACGAATGTGATAGTTTTTTCATAGTAAATAAAATGAGATGTGGGGTGAAAAAGAGCTTCTCTTATTTTTTAGACATAGTTTGCCACAATAAAGCTAAAAAAGAAAAAAGTTCAGACTTCAGAGTTGGAAAAAGCATTATAATTTATTATAGTTTATCTGATAGAAACAGCCATTCTCAAGGTCATCGTTAACTCTAACGACCTCTCTTTGCTTGCTCGTATAGATTTGACCTCACAAAATAACTTAAGTAAAAAAGCACACACATGCTACAATAATACAAAGATAAAACTGGTAGGGTAGCTACTTACATCTGCCAAGTCCTTCATTCGTTGTGTTGGATCAAAAACACTTCGAACAAATCCTGCTAAATCTACCTTGGCATTCTCATACTTTGTAATAAAGGGGTGCAAAAGCAGCTGCAATTGAACAATACTAATTAATCAAGTTCAAAACATCAAGTCTGTATTTAATAGAGTTCCTGATGACAAGATTGATATAAGTTATGTGCAATAATTTGAGCTAACTAATTCTATAGGAATTAGGAAATACTCTACTTTCGACCTGGAAATCACAGAAATAAATGAGAGGACACCAGCAAATCCGGGCTCCAGATAAACAAATCACTAAAGGCCATGGAATGCCAAACCACAGATTCCAGATACTAAGATTATATCATATTAAGGTATAGCATTTTTCTCACCTGCTCTGCTGTGGGCCTGGCATCTGGATCTTTCTGTAAGCAAGCACCAACAAAGGAGCAGAATTCAGGTGAAAACTTTTGTTTTGATGGTGATGGAGATGGATCTTCAAGGATCTGCCACAAAACCAGTATAATTATAAGCACAATACATGCAGCGCATATACACAATGTCATTGATCAAGATCAGTGCTATCAGGTATAAAGCTATCAAGTAGCAACTTCATTAGTTCCCATTTTTTGCAGGTGGGTTTGACTTTAAAATGTCGAAAAACTCAGTATGACATAGTAAAAGAATTTTTATCTTATTACAATTTCATAGTGCTTAATTATAGGAAATATGTAAGGAAACTTATAGTTACTTTATTAACGAAGGGATATGTCTTCAAAATTAAATAATACCATCAGTGCAGAGTTCATATTCATCAGAATGCCTAGTTGACTGAGACATTGCAGAGTAATAAAATGGGGATTGTCAAATATTTCCAAAAAAGTTGTTGCCATGCATGTTACACTTTCAAACATATGGCGTGAGTCAATTCTTGTCTATCAGTAGTTTATGGCACATCCTGTACTCTCTTCCATGCAATTCATGCTATGCAATTACATGCATAAAGGTAAGAAAGTCGTTGTGCAAGTGACAGGAGAAAGTTTAGCAAAAATGTTCTTAATTCTAAGCAATACAGAGAGACAACATACACAATTATCCAAACAAAAGGAAACAAATAACAAAAATCAACATTGGCAATCACCTGCAACATAAGATTGACAGGTCCTTCATTAGCTGTATAAGGGAATTCTCCTGTTCCACACTCAAGGAGAGCAAGACCAAGGCTCCATATATCAGCAGGAAAAGAATAGCTATCATTTCGAATTCGCTCAGGTGACATGTATGTAACAGTTCCTACAAATGTAGCACACTGCAAAATACATCCATTGATGAATGTACAAAAAATCCATAACTTGATAAACATGATCTAAAATGAAAGTTGAATTTAAATTCAAGGAAGCAGCAAGTGACAAAAACTAAGTACGATATTATGCCCATACTAACCATAGCCACTGAATTCTCTAAGCCAGCACTGATACCAAAATCAGTAATTTTTGGTTCCCCCTTGAGATTTACAAGTAAATTGGCTGGCTTTATGTCTCTGTGAACTAAATGTCTGACTCCATGCAGATAGCTTAACCCCTTCCAAAAGATAAAAGACAAAGTATAACAGCAGTTTGTGTTAGTACTCTATAATGATAAGTTCGAAATGAAGACGTAAAGAAATTTTCCTTACATGTAGGAGCTTCTGAAACATGGTCGAAAGAGTAGGTTCAGGTATTCTTCTTTGCATTCCTAAGATATCTGCAAGTGATCCTCCATCCATGTACTCCAAAGCTATGCTTATCTGTCCGGAGTCTGGAGTATAAAATGCCCCATGGAATTCAACCAGACCCTGGTAGCAAGGTGCTTCACATAATGTCCTTATTTCTGTAAGAAGCTGCTGCCTTTTCTCCTAATTTGCATAGAGAAACAGAATTATTAGACAAAAAGTGAGTACTATGGTGTCCTTATTTAATTTTCAATTTAAACTTACATTGCTCTTGTATTCATTTTAAGAAACAAAAATCAGTAATAGAGTCGTATGATTTGATGCCTGCTACCACCTAGCAACTCCAAAACCTCAACAACATTACCAACCAGGATTGTAGTACTCATCACTCTTTCTCTTATGAAATAACAAAATACCAATTTTTAACTTATAGCAAGCTCAACTGACAAGTAATTCTATGAAATGGAGTTATTTATGTTTTTCTTTTTATGAATTACTGAGTATTCGCTTTAGTTGTGTTGTTTTAGTATTTTGTTATTCAGACTTTTGTCTTTTAACTTATCATATTTTTTGGTTTCTAATTGTGTTTATTTTCATTTTAATTGTATTGCTTGTTATTTCTTAGTTTTAGTATCTAATTTAAGTAGTTCCCTCTTTCATAGGTTCCAAAACTTGCAAGAAAAATGCAAATATTCAAATCTGGAGCTTAAACAAAGCATTAGAATTAGCCTCAAATTTGGTGCCTTAGCTTATATTTTACCAAACTTAGCGAAGAAGAGAACAATTTTGCGTCTTAGTGCTGTGCCTAGGCGTCTTGAAGAAGGGAATTTTGGTCTTGGGCACACAAGTTAGACGATACACTTTTGGCTTATAGGACAACTTTCAAAACCACAATAGTCATGTCACTTGCCAATGGAGTTGTTTTAAGAAATACTGACAGTCATAAATACAAATTTCCTGGGCCAGCCCTCTATCCTCTATAAGTTAACTTAAAAAAGTGTACATAGTCAATTATGAGGAAATGCCACAGCCCACAAGAATAGAGAGCAAAAAAATACCTTCTCAAAGATATTTATCTTCTTCAATGCTATAATTCTATGCGTTGGTATATGTATAGCTCTCTGCACAACACTACTAGCACCACTACCTATTGCTCCAAATATTCTCATCTCATGCGAAGCACATCTATATGTTTTTTCACCATGGTCAACTTCATCTATGGACCGAGTCGTGCACTTTTGCAGTCCAAGCTCATTGATATTGTACACCCCATAAGATCTGCTCAATAAGTTGACAGTTCCACCATCTGATAACTGCACCATAAATTCAAACCAAAGAAAAATAAACATTAGAAATAACCATTATACAAATTTTATATATTCTTATGCTCCTCAGTCCCAAAAGCATGCTTAATAAAAAAAAAAAACACACACACACACACACAGATGACGAGACAGAGAGCCTTACAGTGTACGAATCACAAGGGTCCAAGGTTGAATCTGTTGAGAAGCCCTTCTCAGCATCAAACAAAGGTGCGAGTTTTTTTCTCAATTCCTCCAACCCAGCCATAGTAATGGCCTAAAGATCAGGCAGTCTGTTTAGTATAACTTAGAATGGAAATCTGGAAGGGCAAACAGAAAAACAGAATTCTATCTGCAATTTAGAGATCAGGCATTTTATGCTAGTGCCATAACATAAGAATGTGTTATTGACCAAAAATAATAATGTGCACGTTAAGGTTCCAGCCTTCCAGGTTTTGACCATCCTCTATATGAAATGGCAAACTGGCTGAGTTACAAAACTAGTGGATAGCATGGAGACCATTTAGTGAACATGCTGTCAAAATGGAGACCATGTAGTAAACATGCTGCCACATGGAGAAGCAAATCTTCCCTTAATGGCATGAAGGCTGAATTGGCCAGTAAATTTTTTTTAAAAAAATAGAATATATATAAATTACTTGAACAATTAAATTTCATAAATCATAAACTGTTACTTATTGCAATATTCACGTTGAATGAGTCGAGGATAGAACACATTGGCGTGTTTAATCCATTTAGCCAACCCCACCTAGAGGGAAAAGGCTTTGTTGTTCTTGTTACTTATTGCAACATAGCAAACAAGTATAAGAGAACAAAATCTCTAGAAAAGAAAAACATAATCCTCATTCATCTAACATTAATTCAAGTACGGTTTTTCATTCAAATTTACCTTTGTGTGTCACTTATGTCTTAACGAAAGTGTTCATGCCCATTGAGATAAATAATCAATGTTATTAACCTGAAATTTGACAGTAAAAATTAGCAGAGTTAGACAGAAGAACTGAGAGAAGAGGAACCATCTTTTGTTACTAATGCTTGGGGGTGAGGCACCATATCATTTTCCTTTAGTTTTTTTAACTACTGGTTGAAAAGCTAAAGAATAAATTACAATAACCTTCATTGAGTTTAATTAAATTACTTGATACCCTTCTTGTTTCAAAAATTATACTTATCTCCCTGACATTTGATATGATGTTGCAAAAACCTCCCTTTTAATTTATTTTTGTTCAATAAAGTTAACATTTTTCATAATACGTGTTCCTTAACAAAATTACTTAATTGCCTTTCATGTCTTATTAAAAACTTTATACTAGAGCTTAACATTAACTTAATTTAGCCAAATTCATACAAGAAAATCTCATACAAGATTAACCTAATGCACCCAAAGTTAAAATAGAGTGGCTGTGCATGCACAACTTTTTCTTACCTAGAGAATTAGGATAAGTTGCTTTATAAGTTATCGTGTATATACATAATGGCCAACACATGATGACCCAAAACAACCGTCCACTTTGCTATTGATCCCCTCAGTGCCAATTCAAGATCCTGAAACACTACAACATAAAATGACAAGTTACTATTTGTATACCATTTTCTCCCACACTAACGCAAAAGAGAAGTACTATTCTTAATTTAGTACAATTCAATTAGTTTGGAATATAAGATTTGAGTGGCCCAGTGCCTCACCAATTTACGCGTGTCCTTCTGATTCAGAGAAGTACTCTTCAACGAAAGCAGTGTCTGCAAAGAAAATCTCAGCATCAGGAATCTATATTGGATTGATGACGTATTTCCGCGCCCAGATATTGACCTCAAACGTAGAAAAAACTTGAAAATGGGACATAAGGGAAATCCGATATGCTACCAACTGAAAGCGGCATGCTGCAGAAAAAGGAAGAAGAAAGTCGGGTTTGGTATGCGAATAAGTCATGAATCTATCCTAGACGGAAGGTAACATCAACAGTTTCAACGTCAAGATGTCACTACTTACCAGGAGGAAGATCTGGTGAGGAGCTTTCCGGAATCAGGACGGAGACAGACTTGCCGGCGGCGGGAAGAGTCGACGAAGGGAGAGGTGGCGGTGCAGCGGAGGAGTGGGAATTTCTCTTGGTAGAAGTGGGAAGAACCGAATGTGATTGTGCTCGAGGAGCGGATACGGATATTCGGTTTGTGCCAAAGGATATAGATATCAATATATTTAATAGGATTTTGTTAGAGTCTTTTTAATTAAGACATTTGTAAAATTATTTTTGTTAATTTTTTATGTTTAAGATAATAAATTTTTAGACAAAACTTATATGCTGTTACTCACATACTTTTTTTTAAGGTTAATCAATTAAAAAAGACATGTGTCAAGAAGATGACATAAAAAAAATTGACACACATGTAAGCAACCGCATATAAGTTTTTTCCTAAATTTTTAATCAACTAATAACTGAAAATCTTAAGCCCTATTTAATATAAGAGGAACAATATTTTTTTATTCATTGAATAGTTGATCAAACTATTATTTAGTCCTTGAATTTTAGAAAAAAAATACTATTTTAGTCTCCAAATTTACAATTCTGCCAACTATTTAGTTCCCTGGACATTATTCTATGGACCTAGTTTTCGACAATGCGGAAAAAGGAGTGAAGAGAAGAGTCCAACGCAATTAATGATCACGTTGCTCAATTATCTAATAGGTAACATCCAAGGGACTAAATAGTTAACATAATTATAAATTCGAGAATTAAATAATTTTATTTTTAAAATTTAGAGATTAAATAATAGTTTAACAAAAAAATTTAAAAATTAAGAAATAATTTACCTCTTAATATAATTATATTTTACTATCCCTTCTTTATTTTTTTACTGTGAAATTAGTGCCCAATTTTAGTTTATTAGTGAGAGAATTGTCAATTTGGTATTTAAAAAATATATATTATTCTAACTTAATTTTTAAAAGATAAAATTATTTAACTTACTTCTTGAAATTTTTTTAACGATCTTTTTAATTCTTAAATGCAGCCACATATATATTAACAAAAAAAATTAAAAGATTAAATTAAGACAAAAATATCTTTTTAAAATTAAATTAGACATTTTTCATTTTAATAGGACTAGATTGTAATAATGAGAGACTAAATTAGGTTGGAAATTAAATTGAGGATTTTTGGCATGGATGTATGACTATGGTTGATATTGCATTTGGCACATTGTTTCTTTCTGCTTACTGCTTTCCTCATCACATAGCAGATCAGCTCCTACCTTTGTCTTCTTCCTCAAGAGGAATCTTGAGCTTACTTCTTCACACTCCATTCTGAAACCCAGAGACATCAGTTCAGTAGTCGCTGCTGCTATTATGCAAGCTCGACGGCCATAAGAGGGAATCGCAAAACTAACTCTCTCTTTCTTTTGTGGGTTATGGCTATCTAACTCTATTCAAATGTCGCGCTCTTGCTCAGGTACACTCACTCTTAGGATATCTTTAGCAATTTGATTCTTTGCTACTCTGGGGTGAATGTGATGGAATTAAACTGGGCATTGGGTTGGGGGGATTTGGATCTGCTTTCATGAGTTGGGGATCCTTTGTTTTCCTTATGATAGGAACTGTTATGAAAGCATTTCTTTTGTTGCCTCCAATTGATTACTAAAAGGAGAGCTTGGAAAACTTTAAAGCAATCTTCAGCATTTTCTCTTGGAGGAAATTCGCTCTGCTGTTTATTCTGGTGCATTGGTTCATCCGATTCTGACTGCTGAATTAGAACTTTAAAAGATTGGATGCTTTCTTGCTATCCTTGTCTGATTCTTCTCAGTTCTCTCGTATAAGCATTTCTTGCCTACGCAATCTAACATGATTTCACTTTTGGTCGTAGCTCACTTGTAGCTTGAAGTATCCAGTCATCCACTTCTCTTAGCAAAGTAAGCTCTCCCTCTCTCAGAGGGAAGACGCACACAGGCATGCATAATACATATTTTAGCTCAACAATATATGCTGTTAGGAGCAAATGTTCCGTCTCTTTATCCTTCAATGATTACTCAAACTTCTCATATGAAAGATTTGACAGAACCCCATCATGCCTTTCATCTTGTTGCAACTGTTGTGATTGTTGTGCACTCCCTGTCCACAGAGTGCCCATAAACCCTAGTCTTTTATTTGGGCCAAGGCAATCCACTTTGCTTCATTTGTCGACTTCTAGAAGGTTGATTTTGGGTGCTCGAGATAGGTACTTCTCCCAGCTAGCAGCTTATGGTCGCAACGGGGATTATTATCAGCGGAATTGCTCATTCAATGAGAGAAGTGTTCGTAATAGAAGTAGGAGGAGATTAAATGAAAGGGGGTTTTATACAGTTTCAGGGGAAGAAAGTGAAACTAACCGTTCTTTTGGTTCTGATGATACTGAATCAGTTCTCAGCTTATTGAGTGAGGAAGCAGATGAGAATTTTACTGGTCTAAGAGAAAATAATGTGTCTTCATTTAAGAGAGTGGAAGCAGAGAAGGAAAGGAAAAATGGAAGTAGAGAGAGAAATATGAGTTCAGGTAAGAAAGGAGAAGTGAAGAAAGGAAATTTGAAGCACCGTGGGACACTGACAATAGAGTTGAAAAAAGAGGATGAAAAAATCAACAAAGAAAGAAAAGCCTTTACGAAAGGTGAAGACCACGGGAAAAGAAGAGATGTTTCCAGTTGTTCATCTTATTACTCCCTTTCATCCTCGGGAGATTTTGGTAGTGACCTGGAAGTTCAGGATAAGCATGGGAAACTTTTTGAAGAATTTTCAGTAGAGGAGGACAAAGCAAGTCATAAGGAGGGGCAAGTGAAGGAAGAATTCAACAGGCAAAGAAATAACTCAGAGAAGTTGGAGGAAATTTCAAACCAGCAAAGAGCTAAATTTGGTGCTGATATTGATTGGAATCTAAGAAAGAAGTCGGAGAAGAAGCTGACTGAGGTAACTATGGAAGAAACAGAGTCCAGTAAAGGACACCAAGATATGCATCCAAGAGTGTTTAGAACAGATCAATCTAGTGATGGAAGAGCGTCTACTTCCCAAAAGCAATTCGAAAGTGATGATGACAATTCATCTTTTATTAGAAATTTCAATAAAAAAACGAGAGAGGACAATATTCAAACAGAAAACAGAAGAAAGTACCAATCTACAGAAATACAAGAATCTGGTGGTAATGATGTCGAAGAAACATTCAGTGGCAGGGAAGGGAACCTAGAGATATCAAAAACATTGTTACAGGAAATGAGTGATGAACACCAAAATATAGTTGGCTCTTACACAGGAAAGGATGCAGTAAGTAGAAATTACCAAAAATACACTGGAAAGTCAAAAATTCAAGATTCCGCAAGTATTTCAAATACTAGGATGAAGATCCTCAGAGAGAAAGAAACTTCAGGTCTCAGTTCAGCTGGGAAGATGGAGGAGCAACACTACCAAAAAGGGGACAAGATCATTATGCAAAATGAAGGGAGAAGAAAATCTCAACTTTCTGAATTATCACAAGTCCTGGAGAGCGATGCTCAAAATGCCTCCATAGTAAAATCTAGTAAGACAATGAAGAACTGGGAAGAGAATCCAAACTTAAGTTCAGATGTAAAAGGGACACGAAACCGAACAGATGTAAGGATGCCTCAGAGGATTCAACCCAGGAAAGGATCTGAACTTGTAAGCACTATCTCAGAAGGAAATGCCAGTGGTCAGAAACAGGTTTCAAGTTCTCATAAAACTTCTAATGAAGTAAGGTTCATCCAAAAGACTAACTTGACGTCAGTTGTTAACACTAGAGAAAATTATTGCCAAACTGATGAAAGAATTACACAGTTCAATCCAAGCAGCGAAGCTGAGAGACCTAATTACCTAGCAATTTCTGATGAAATTGTCCCAAAAGAGGCTCCCAGCTTCCAAGAACCTTTGATTTATGAGGCTAGAAAACAATATGTTATATTGGCAGAAGGTGGTGAACCTAGTTCAGAGACAACATTGATGCCTTCCTCATCTCAGGTGATGGAAAGAGGTTCGTCAGTTGTTAAAACCACTGCAACTTCAATCCCAGAGGTTGGCCTTGATACTTCAGAAAGTAGCTCT
This sequence comes from Senna tora, assembly GCA_014851425.1. Lineage (NCBI taxonomy): Eukaryota > Viridiplantae > Streptophyta > Magnoliopsida > Fabales > Fabaceae > Senna > Senna tora. The sequence continues at coordinate 35,729,859 of CM026265.1, forward strand.
TCTGCCATGTATAACAACTTGGGAGGAAGAACTCCAGCTTTGCAATCTGAACTGTGTTCTAGAGATGGAAGTGGTCAGACTTATACCATGTCTTCAAACATTAGAGGCCCTGAAGATTCCCTTGGTTCAGCTGATCGCTTAGAAAAATCATCTGAACAGTTTGTGGACACATTTGTTGAGAAGGTCAGACATGAAGTTACAACGTCTAAAACACAAGAGATGAAAATTACTGGGACCAAGTTTTCCACTGAAGATGAGAAGAATCAGACATACATTGCAAGGCAACAGGGTACTCAAAATGGCTCTAAGATAAAGGAGGGTGAATCAAGCCGTTCCTATGGGTTTTCTGGGACAAAGGGACCTTCTGATGAGATGTGGGATGTACCAGAACCATCTGTTAAACAAAGTCCGCCAGCTGAGGAAGAAGAGGTCAGTCTAGCAACGGGGAACACAATCGTCAAGAGAACTGGCAAGAACCTATGGAGTATCATTGCTGATATTGTTCGATTGCGGTGGGGTTCACGTGCTGATGCCTCCACTTCAGCTGCAAGATCAGGTGAAAGAAGCTCATCAAATAAGTCTGACAGTGAGACATGGTTTTCTGGACAGGAGCATGAGGAAACCAGTAAAAGTAAAGTAAGAAAGGAAGGAAAAAGTTTGCAATCACAAGCTACATCTTCTGATCAGCCACAACCTGCAAAATCTGATACTCAAAGTGAGGGAGAAGTGTCTTACACTACGAAATTGACGGACAAAGGAGAACATCTTGAGGTCGGTATGTCATCTTCTCCAAATGAAATGGAAAGTGGGTCAACATCAATAGGCATCTCCTTTGCTTCAGGAGAGGAAAATGTTAATTGGACTGAAGATGGAAAAGATTTGCAAGTCAGTACTTCGGGTGTAGAAACAATGGAATTATCAACGCCATTACCTGCTAGGCCTCCTGTTGTAGAAGAAATTGTATTGGGTAGAAATGAGTCACTGGGGTTGATGGAGGAACCTGTTGCTCCAATGCAGATGGAATTATCTGGCACTAGGAAAAAGGAAGCTGAGTTGAAGCAAAGGAAGCTTAAACGAAACAAGCAAGTCATAAAAGATAGGTTTGACGAGTGGGAAGAAGCTTATAAACTTGAACTTGAGCAGCGAAGAATGGATGAGATGTACATGAGAGAAGCACTCTTAGAAGCCAAGAAGGCTGGTGATACATGGGAGGTGCCTGTTGGTGCTGTACTTGTGCAGGATGGGAAGATTATTGCACGGGGATTTAACTTGTAAGTATTATGAGTTTGCTTTATCTTTCCAAATTGCCTTATTATTGTTATTTATATCAAAATATTTGTTTCAGAGTGGAAGAGTTACGGGACTCCACTGCCCACGCAGAGATGATTTGTATACGGGAAGCTTCAAACCTTCTTCGGACATGGAGACTTGCAGTATGTTTTCCCATGTTTTAAATTATAAGTTCTAACTTTTATATTTCAGACAAAATTCAGTACTCGTTATATGTTTTTCCTGTATTATTTTTTATCTTGGAAGACCTGTATAACATGTGATGATATGTGCTCTGAAGTTGTAAACCCTCCCAGTTGTGATCCCATTTCCACCACCCTTTGTATGATTGTATCAAAGACAGAAAAAAAATCATATTTTTAGAAAGCCGAACATACTTTATCTCACCCTTCTGTTAAAAGTAAGCAGCATATAAATGATAGAAATACCTATTATTTACTAGCATATGAATGTTACTTGAGTAATTAACATATCACTACATTGCTGAATAGACTTGCCTTGGCGATAGGAGAGCAATGGTATCTCTTACTGGTTTGGTAGAAGTTGTTAAAGTCTATATAGATATTTACACCAGGGGATATCAGAGCAATCCAACCTAGGAATATTTATTAGCAAGATATATTCATGTCTACATTATGATTCTGAAATAAATAACATCAGGATTATATTACTTCATCGTAGATTTGTTTTAAAAATTCTGTTGTGGTAACATTTTCACATTAAATGCAATCCCAAAGTTTAAATTATGTGAAAGATAATGTAGTGAAAGTAATGGTTGATGTAACTAGTTATGGTTCTTTGATACATTCGGGTACATTAATATGATGGCTAAGTTGATTAAGGACATAACTTCCCGGCTTGCAGGGCACTACACTTTATGTCACACTTGAACCCTGTCCAATGTGTGCTGGTGCCATTCTTCAGGCGAGAATAGATACTCTTGTATGGGGAGCTCCCAATAAGCTTCTTGGTGCTGATGGCAGCTGGGTTAGGTATGCAATGCGCACGCATCTTGTATGAGTTTTTACAGTTCATTAGCATTCAGAACTCTTTACTGGTTTCATGACACAATTTTGCTGGGTCTGCACATATTTGCTCTCTTATTATCCATGGTTATGCCTTCACTTTGCAAATTGTCTAAATTTTCAAATACATCTTATTCACCATGTCTTATTTTGGGACACTGAATCCCTTGTATGTTATACAAATGAGAGTTCATAGACGGGCCTACAAAACATAGTTTCTGCTTAGGATATGTTGTATAGATGAGATTTTGGATGCACAGTCATTACTTAAATAGTTAAATTTAGTCGTAGCATATTCCTGCTAGTTTGGTATTTTATCAGAATTCAGAACCATTAACTGTTGCATGTCATGAAATATACTAGAAAAAGAATTGAAGTATGGAATGAGTTTCTACTTTTTTCTGACTAGAACTGAATTTTCTTTTGGAAACCCAACACATGAATTATTCCGGAAAAATACAAGTATACCCCTTTAACTTTAGGCATGCTCACTCCAATTTTGAAAACTAGAAATTAGCTTCCTAATTTTCATTTTTCTGCATTTAAAATCTTCTGTCTCTTTCTTATTATCAGAGATGAAACTTTTCACATCTTTTCCCTTGCCTTATGGCACTCGCCCATCGGTTTAAATGTAAATAACGAAGGTTAAAATATTAAAAATAGCCTTGTCTGGGAATGAAATGTTCCAACCTGAACCTAAAAATTTTCAAATGCCAAAGGATTAAAGGTCAGGGGGTAATTTTTTATTTATAAAGTTGATGGGATTTTGAAAATGATTTAAATTTGAAAGGATGTATTTGTTTTTTTTTTTCCCTTATTATTAGTATTGCAATTTTTTGCTGGTGGGATATGCAAGATGCAGAGTAGAAAGATGGATAAAAAGTGAATCTCTTTTTAACTTGCAGACTTTTTTCTGATGGAGGAGAAAATGCATCAGAACCAAAAGATAAACCACCTGCCCCAGTTCATCCATTCCATCCAAATATGAAGATAAGAAGAGGGGTTTTGGCCTCAGAATGTGCAGATGTGATGCAGCAATTCTTTCAGCTGAGAAGGAAAAAGAAGAAAGAATCACCACCACCACCAGAACCAAGCCAATCCTCTTCCCTTCCTACTACTCATCATCATCCTTCCAAGTTTCTTAGCAAAATGCATGACGTCTTCCACATGATGTTCTGTTTGTAAGATCAGATACACACACATATATTTCTCCCAGTTCTACTTTGACCCAAAACTAATGTAATAAAAGTATTAACTTGCCTGTGTAGATGCCTTCTTGGTGAAATTATGTGATGGGTTTGATTGTGAGCTTTCTGGTTTGAGGTTTCTTGGAAGTAGAGATGCAAGAGATTTAAAACCAATGAAAAAGAAAAATCCATCTTGTTGGCAATCAGTAGAAGTAACAGTAGACCAAAGATCAATGGAGGGAGAATACCACTAGAATGCCATAGATAAACTTATTTAGCATTTGCCCTCATTTGATCTTTAATATTATTGTTACTTTTACTGTCAATCATTGAAATTAATTCTATCATTTCATTGGTTTTAGATCTCCTCAATCCCTACTCCACATGTAACTTAAAATGTTTGCTATCAGATTTTTCAACATTAATGATTACACGTGCAAAAACTTTTATGGAAAGCTAATTATGTTGAGTTGTAAACAAAAACAACAAACAAAACGTTTTCTTGTTGGTTATATGAATGAAGTAACACCAATGTATTTTATCTTAGTTTATTTCTACAATTAGATTATTTATTGTTAAATCTATCCTAATTTTTCTTATTTTGTTTTCTTTAATATTCGGAACATTGAAATAAGAGGAAGTTTGTTGTTATGTCAATTTCCAAAATAATCTTGCAGGGACAAGGCTGTATATATTTGACCCTCCTCAGATTCACTTAATGGGAGTCTTGTGCACTGGAATGCCCTTTTTCTTTAATCTTTTCCCTTACTTTTAGTTATTAGATTATTTTTTATCTGATCAACTTTTTGCACAAGAGTTTCTAACAGTCTTCTATGTACATGACCAAATCAATATTCTGTCAACATTGTATTATTATTATTTTTAACGTGACTATTCATTCAACAATATTTTAATTTCTGACACGTTGATCAAAGAATGTTGAGATGTAATCATGTAAACAATAAGCTAAAATTGAAATAGTATAACATTTTAAAGCCTCTAGCCTACTTTGATTTACTATTGCAGGTGCAGATGATGAGAGGAGAATATAATGATTTTATAAACCACATTCTTTTTTTGCATTCAATTACAGGGAAGAGAATTCTGGAAGTGTATAGAAACATTCAAGATTAGGTAAAACCTAGCAGTCACATTAGTATAGTACCTTAGAACATCAGAAATTAACTGAATGATGATAGAGACAAAGTACTAACATATAGGTCAAATGTAAGAAACATTAGGTGAAATAATGTTTTCAATAAAGAGTGACCTTACTTTTATTTCATTCTTCTTATGTCACCCAACGTTTTACCCTTTTAATAATGTATTCAAAGGTAGGCTGCGTAAAGCACAAATAAGCATGAAAAATATTTAGACAAAAACCCCTATTTAGGTCATTAAGGAAAATGTGCGGTTAGGTTTGGTGATGCTTTAATTATTCCTGTATTGTTTTATTTTAAGACTAAAATGCACATAATGCCTTTGAGTTTTTTATTATGGGCGTAAAATTCTTCTAAGTTTTCAAACCTTGCACCCAACCTGAACTTTCAATTTTGGGTACAAAACTCTCTTTGTGAAGAATTCCGTCCATTTTTTAACAAAATTCTACCATACCAACAAATTTGTCACGTCAACATTTTTTATAATTAATTGAAAGACATTTCGATCATTTCATAATAAAAATCTCAATTAAAATCACTACCAATTTCATTCAATTAGTATAGAAATGATCAAAATACCCTTTAATTATATAAAAAAAATGCTAACAAAATATTTGCTGATGTGATGAAATTATGTTAAAAAAGGACGAAGGGTGTTCTATATCCAAAATTGAAAGTTTAAGGGGTTAAATGCAGTATTTGAAAACTCATGGGAGTTCTACGCCCATGGCTGGGCTTTCTATATATTTTAGCTTTTTTTAAAAAAAAAATTTAAAGAAGAAAACTTAAAATAAGATTGTGACTTTATTTTCAATGTAATAGCAAATACTGTTAAATATGTACTAAGTTTTAATGTGTCATTCTTAAAAGGCAATTATGAAAAATAAGAATATTAAATAAAGATCAGTGATGTTATGTGTAAAAAATTGAGCTCTTACTTCAATGGATTAACTTGAAATATATGTAAAATAATTTTCTAATATGATCCTATACAGATTTTAACATAATCTAACAACAAAGAACTCAAAGAACAACACCACACTATTAAAAAAATTTGAGTAAATCATCATTTTAATCCTCAAAAAATAGAAACATCAAATTTAATCCTTGAAGGAAGAAAATATAAAATTTAGTTCCTACAAGACGTGATTTGTGTCAATTTAGTCCGGAAAAAATGGAAATATGAAATTTGTGTCTATGAAAATATACAATTTAACTCAATCTGACAAAATTTTCTTAAGGACTAAATTAAACAAATTACATTTATAGAGAGGAAAATAATAATTTAGTTAGAAGATTAATCTATGAATGAAACAATGAAAAGTACCCTTCAGGCCAATTTTGCACCAAACTTCTCCATTGAAGGCTACATCTCTCCTTCTGCCAGCAAGATGACCCACACACCAAGTCACAACCTTCTTCTTCTTCTTCTTTCTTCAATTCAAACTCCATAAATATATATACAAGCTTAATTGTTCTTTCAATTCAATCCTTGTCCTACCAACAATGGCTACTACAACATTTTACACATTCTCCTTTGCCTTAGCCTTACCCTTATTAGCTTCCCTCTTATTCTCACCATTTACTATCAATGCTCAATCACCAGCTGCCTCACCAGCAATTTCCTTGCCCACCACGCAACCTCCAGCCGCCGCCGCCGCCGCCCCGGCGACGCCTCCTCCGGTGACACCCCCGCCGGCTCCCAAGGCTGCACCGGTCTCTCCGCCACCGCAGGCTCCTCCCCCAACTACTCCACCACCTGTCCCACCTCCCACTGTCCCTCCTCCGACTACTCCACCACCGGTGGTGGCCCCGACTCCGGCAGTACAGTCACCTCCGGCGCCGCCACCGACGGCTCCGGCGCCGGCGCCGGTGAAACCGGCTCCTGTTCCTGCGCCGGCGAAGGCTCCACCGGTGGCTGCCCCTGCACCGGTGGTGGAGACACCAGCACCGGAGCCTGCAATGCCTCCTTCCAAGCACAGAAGAAGGCATAAGCACAAGCATAAGAGACATGAGGCGCCGGCTCCGGCGCCGGTGATCGCCAAAAGTCCGCCGGCACCACCAACTAGTAAAACAGAAGATGATACAGATGAGAGTCCTGCACCATCACCAAGTCTAAATTTGGTAATGTGTCTTTTGTTTGATTCGGTTATATTAAGACTAAATTAAAATTTTGGTTCTTAACGATGTTACGTTATTTATCTTAATTTAGTCTTTAAAATATGAAAATATCAAATTCAATCTCTGAATCATATAGTTTATATCAATTTAGCTCTTGTAAAATTTTTTTGTCAATGAATATTTTTAGGGATTAAATTGAGATAAATTGTATTTTTAAAAATTAAATTTGTTATTTTTATATTTTGGAGATTAAATTGAGAAAAACTATATCTATCAAGAATTGAATTTTAACGTTTTCATCTTGTAAGAAATAAATTGAGATCAATTTCATTTTTAAGGACTAAATATTAATTTACTCTTAGATTAATATCATCAAAGTTGTTATTGACATCTCTAAAATTTTTTATATATATATTTTGAAATTTTACACACTTGACACTTCTCTTGGTTAAAAAATATAAAATTTTATCGATTTTGACTATATCCTTAATAATATTATTATTTCTTTAAAACAATAATTTATTAAAAAGTATTTTAAAAATTAAAAATGATTATTTCATTATAACTAATTTTTTGTTTAAAAATAATAAAGTAAATTTATTTATCATTTCAAAAAAAATCATGTTAGTTAACTACATAATTAATTATATATATAATACAAATAAGATCTATTTTGGTTTAAATGAGTAAAATTATAAAATTTTTTCTTTTGGTTTTGAAAAGAACTATGCTTATGCAATCCTTAATATTTTTATTATCATGTTTTTCAATGAAACATGCCATTTTTTAAAAGATAAAATACATGTATAAATTATACATATCTCGATTTTCTGTTTAAAAAACCTCTAGATATAAAGAGAAGAATGTAATTCTAAAGACATAAGTAACCTTAGTAAATAGTAATAGACTATTAGTTTTGAGTTTTGACCCCATTTTGTGTTTAAATGGACAGAATGGTGCAGCATCATTTCAGAAGCAAGGAAGAAAGTGGGCAATTTATGGACTTGCTATTGCCATTTTGCTAAGCAGCCTCATATAGTGATTTAATTAATAATGGATTAATTCACTTTAAACACTCATTTAATTTGGTTTGCACAATCTTCAATTATTTTTCATTTGTATAGATATTGAATAATGAGCACTTACTCCTATCACTAGGCTTTTTGGCATTCTTTCTTTATTTTTTTTCTTTTCTCTCTTTTGTTATTGTCTGATTTTTGTATCTTTGCTTGCATATTTTAAAGAATACAGAATTTTCAATCATTTTGTTCATAAGATGGAGCCATTTCATGCACAAAACTCACAAGATATAAAAGAAATTGCACATTTTCAACAATTTCTATTCCTTGTCGTAGAAAAATTGTGTGTACAAATGGGGAACTTCTTAGGTACACATAATGTACGAGCCGATTCTACGACACTAAAGAAGGCATTTCATGATACAATAGGACTTATTGACACGCCTGATTTAGTGAGTTTTTATTAGTTTCTTGTTGAACCACCCGACGATCGACGACGCCCGAAAAATTCATCGGGACAAAATACTCGAGTTGATAGATGTTACATCAACTTGAATAATAATGAGGACAAATATTCTCTCTCTCCCTCTTCTATCTCTTTCTCTAATTTCTCCTCCTTGAAATATTTTCCCTAGAATCAACCTTTGTATGGAATAATGGAATCATATTCCTCAGGAAAATTCATGACAATTTGGATCATTATTAGTCTTCTTCATCCACTTCATGAAAAGGAAGTGGTACTGTCTTCACTGCTCTAAACTTGCCAGCATTATTCAAATGCTCATTCTCCAACCTGAACCATTCAAAGATTTTCATTGATTAGTGCATATATATGTCAGGAAAAAGGGATCTGAATCCTCTGTAGTTCGAATTTTGTCGAGTTCGTGTAGTTTGTTAATAAATGTATCGTAATTTCGAACTACAGAGGATCTATTTTCGAGGAAAAAGCATGTTAGATATATTGTCAAGTGTACTATTTTGCATATATACTAAGAGAAGTGAAAAATACATGAAAATTACCAAAAATGTACCTGAAGAAATTCCATAGGCCTCTTCTAATAACCTCAAGAGCTGCTAAGAAGAAGCTCGTAACACGATAATCGACATTCCCGAAACTCGAATGAAGAACAGTTTGCAACCAAGCCAGCCTGAGAATAAAGTTTAGTCCCTGCATAAAAAGATTTTTCCATGGTCATGATCAGATCTAAGAGGGCCCATAATTTGTAATCTGAAAAATAATTCAATGCTATATATGTTGTTTCCCTTGATGTCTACTCAATCATAGACACAAAAACATCAAATTCTCTGCTCTTATCTTATCTCTTCTTCTTTGCACTAGTTTAGGAATCTCACTTTAACTTGTATATAATGGCCTTATCATATATATATATATATATATATATGATTATTCTTCACTATGTAACATTTTTTATCTTTAAACTGGTATATCAGTAGTATTGTGATGATAGTTTCCAAGGGTATATATGGATTTAGCAAAACCTATGTTTGTTCTCTTTCTTCTCAATCTAATCGTATCTTGAGACGAATTTAGTGTAGCCCATGTAGTTCCCTATTTTACACGTTAGCCCATATGCAAGTTAATGTGTAAAACGATATTTTTTTAAACCATTAACCCACATACGGGCTAATGTGTAAAATAGCGAACTACACGTATTCTGCCAAATTCATACGACAGAGGATTGGATCCCTCTGAGACATAGTAGCTTTTAGCCTCAAACTTTTCTCTTTTTTTTTCTTTTGGGGTTATTTTTGACTCTGATTATGATTCAAACTCCGATCCTTCGATCGTGAGGGAGGTTGATGTATACCATGGAGAGGTAGTAAACGAATTTTCGTCGAAGCATTAGTTCATTCCTTAGCCAAGGGTTCTTGGAGTTCAATTGGAGCAAACCCCAGTCCTTTACAAAGTCCCAATACAATTGGTACATTGTGGCTGCACTGGACATGATCACAACAAGACATAGCCACCCAACACTCCCATCTTTCTCATATGCCACTTTGGCTCCTGCTGCCAACATTGCTGACACATATTTTCCTAGGTTCACTAGGTGGCTTGTTTGCCCTTCGTCGAACCATCTCCTCGCGCACTACAAAAACACGATCCAAATATAGGGATATCAGTTTCTTTATCTTTTTTTTTCTTTCCGCTATCAGATTCTTCAATCAGAACGCGATAAGTACTGGGTTTCTTTTACCTGCATTGCTCTCCAGTAATAGGGTAAGAATGAGACTGCATAAGCAAGATCTCTGTAGTGCTTTGCCCTCATGCAATAGCCATAGTCCTGAGTTTTGTAGCTCCCAGTTATATAGTAACATGCTACATACTCCAAGTTCCTCAGCATTGGAACCTATTCAGAAAAAAAATTATGATTATTTTATTTGGGAAAGAAAAAAAGAAAACTTTTTTCTGCTGATTTTTTACCCAAAAAGTATAGAGATGTATGTATTAAAAGGAGAAAAAAAAAATTACCTGACTACAAAGTTGATCAGCCATGAAAAAATCCAACATGACAACCTGAAGAGACAAGACAACAATACATGTTAAGGCCAGTGCACGAGATTCCCACCAGGTAGTATCTAAGGAGGGTCAGATGTATGCAGCCTTTTTGTACCCATAACCTTTAGGTCACGTGACAGCAACCTTACCGTTTCTCTAAGGCTCACCCTCAAGTTGTGAATTACGTGTAGTATATTTAAAAATTTCATGTACTGAAAAGACATTTTACCTTGTAAAGGGGTGACAAAACAATGTTCCTTATTACACGAAGGAACCGGTAACGGCTTGATCGGTAGACAACGTTGAACGGGCAAACAAGTACTAGTAAGAAGACCTGCATACATATGATGATTTTAGTGAACATCAAAATCTCCCAACTTGGATGATTCAAGAAAATCAAAATCAATGTAAAAAGGAAAAATTTTACCAGTAAAAGTAGGCCTGGAATTGCTTGAACTTGGGAATAAGAATAGCCTTTAGTGAGAAGTGTCAAATGAAGAAACATAACTCCAACCACACAAGTCATAGCCATAGTACAAATCAAGAACACATCTCTATACTTTAGTTCCTTTGTAGGGGACAGCTCAAAAATGAAGCTGTAGTTTATTCTAGTCTTTCTCCAAGCAAAAATGTTGCAGCCATAGAGGAAGAAGTGCAGAAACATAAGACTGAACATGCTGCAGAAAAAAACACAACATTGTACCAAGTAAGTTTTTGGACCAGAGCAGGCGTGATGACTAATTCCTCGGATGCTGTAGGGCCCATTGCTACCCCTCCAGACCCTTTTACTATCTGTGTCACATCGCATTGATCTAAAAAATTAGCTTTACTTACCTAAGTACAGGGTACACAGTTTCCATGTAAACTGAAGTTTGATGTTGTCTTCTGTACAGTCCAGTTATATGAGCCATGATCACATATCCAGCAAAAAGTGCCAAGAAACATCCAGCAAATAGCCCTGGTTTTATTTTCAAAAAAAGAGAAGTAAAATTAATTACATGTTAATTATATTTAATCAAATTTGAAAGGAGATTTTACACAAAAATTCAGTGACAAGATATATTTTTGAGACATCAATTTTTGAGAGTAAATTACTTAAATTTCCCTAAAGTTTGGCTAAATTATACTTACTACCCCTCTAGTTTGAAGTATTACACTCACCTCCCACATAATATTTTTATAATGATCTTACTTTTAGTATAACAGTAAACATTTTCTTTCTGTTGTACGGTCATATATATATGTGGGTGAAACCATTAAATAGAGAAAAATATGGGACCTATACTTTTCATCCACACACAAAAAGTGGACTAGTCTTTTGTGAAGCTAGTGCCTTATAATGGGTCCCATTTTGTGTTTTCTTTTAACACTAATGCTCACAAAGCAAACAAAATCAAGCCCTTAAAGCTCTCTACTCTCTCCACCCAACAATGATTGACTACCAAAAGACAAATATATGCAAGAAAATAATAATAAGGCTTAAATGCACTTTTGGTCCCTATAGTTTTATAAAATTTTCAATTTGGTCCTCATATTTTGTGAAACGACCCAACCTTGCCCTCTCTATCACGTTTTCGTCTAGAATTTGATGTCAAAATTAACAATTGGTTGAATTAGATAATAAATTTGAGTGTAAATAAATAACAACTCAATTAGTAATTATATCAGTTCTAAGATAAAAAGGACAAAACTGGATCATTTTGTAAAATAAGAAGACTATTTCTGAACTAGGGGGACTAAATTGAAACTTTTATGAAATTAGAGGGACCAAAAGTTCATTTGAGCCTAATAATAATTCAAATAATTCCTTTCCAATTTAGCCTCTCATCTTATTTTGAATATAGATTTTAACACTAAATTAAAAAAAAAAAATTCTCACCAATGAAGAAAGTTACAGCATGAGACTCTTTAGGCTGACTTGGTCTAAGGTATTTCATGGCCTTTCTTCTATCATCTTGAGCAAAGTTTCTTACAAATAGGTCCTCAACTTCATCTGCCAACTTGATAACCTGTCATTTGTGAATTATTATAGTAATTAGCAAATAAAGTTGGGTCAAAAAACATAACTTTTTTTTTTCTGTAAATGTGACAGACAAACAAATCTAAGACCATCTTGTGGTGCACACATGAATTATAGCAACATTGGCCACTTGAGGTTGTCGGTGAACTTTCATAATAACTTTTGCCTATTGGTTAAAAACATCTTAATTCATTCTTGAGCATGACATAATATAGGATCTTACATATTAATGTTGAAGCTAATTATCTGTTAGATCTGATGATAATTTAATATGAACTGAGGGACTAAATTGAAAGAAATAATCTGATATTGTGATTTACCTTGTCTGAGCTGTTGAAGTAAGAAGTCTCAACCACTTTGAGATAAATGGGGAGAATTTGTTTCTCAGTGACCTGAAAAGGATTTTAAAAAAACAAAATAAAATATTAAAATTCATTGATCATCATTCAAAAAAACCAAAAACTTGAAATTTTAAGAAAAAACTTTGAAGCCTCTCATAATTCACTATACCTTGTCAAACTTCTTCAAAATCTTGATAAATGCAAGCATGTTTAGGTTCCTGAAAATCAACATCATATGGAAAAACATAAGATTTTTTGCACTTCAAAAGTAACTTCTACGACGTGTCACGTGTTTTATTAGAGAACCTGATAGCGAAGACAAGTACGAAAAAAATATACCTATAAACTTTGAGGTATCCTAGGCCTTTATAGAGCTCAACAAGGCCTCCTTTGATCATCTTTTCTGCATGGTGCAACTTTGTTTTGTTGAGATGAAGCTTAGAAGCACCTTCAGGACCACATTTCCTCGACGAATGATTCAGCAAATCTTCTCGTACGAGGTAACTTATTGCGGACAAAGTACGAGAAGGTGTGGTCAGAGGAATGTTTATCCTCACATTCTTTCCTTGGCAGCTAACCATACGCCCAGACACCGTCCTCATCTTCCCTTCATCTCTCCTCACCACCACCGGCTTCCCGGCATCCTCGGCCTCATCGCCAGATTGCAGTGAATCAGTAAACACCGTGTCGTTTCTCTCCAAGTCATCATCTACGCTTGTGTCCTGCATTTCTTCTTGGTCTCCTCTGCTCCGAACAGAGTCCTCTGTTTCACACAAAAACAGAGTATTTTACAAAAACAGAGTATTTACAAAAAAACAGAGTATATGAAATTGAAATTCTCACATTTGTGAATATTATGTACATACCACAAGAGAATGTGCATGAAATGGATTGATCCTCTTCTTTGGAATCATGGGAAGAGGCTGATTTCTTATTGAATTCAGATTTGAGGTGAAGAAGAATGTCCATTTGCTTCTTCAAGGATTCTCCTCTGTCCATAAACTCTTTCTCTTTTGTTCTGTAAAATTTGTTCACCTTATTGAGCTGCTGGTCCAGACATGCAAAGAATTCCTTAGTAGCATCACTATCTGAAAATTGTTCAATCACTTCTGTCTCATACATGTCTCCCTTACTTGCTGATCCTACAAGTTTCCTACGAACCTGCAAAAAAAAAAAAAAGAAAAAAAACCCATAATGCATGATTGATGAATGTTTTGAACTAGTTTTTTTTATTGATAAGTTTAGGATTAATTAGAGGGATGAAGAGTACTTGAATAGGCCCATGATGTGTTGTAGTGTCATGTTGGGAAAATAGAGAGTAGTTTCTTAGTGATGAGAAGAGGGTATTTTTGTAATTGTTGTTGTTGTTGTTAAGAAGATGGATTTTCTTGAGGTCCTTCTTGAGTTGCTTGTAGTCTACAAAGGCTTCCTTCCATTCAGGAATGAGTTGGCCTTCAAATTGCCTTGAGAATTTCACCATCTTCTTCTTCTTCTTCTTCTTCTCTCTTTCTTCTTCTTCTTCTTCAAAAGGAAAGAGATAGTACTTGTGAGTGTTCAATGGAAGGCCAAGAGGACATTATTTATGGAGGGAGGAAAAAGGCATTTGGTACTGATTCTCTTGAGCACATTCTAAGATATCCTTGCAAGCACTTGGTTTTGTACCATCATCAATAATAATCACCTTATCTAAGTCTAACTATGCCTTCTCCACTTGGAAAACTTGGGAGAAGGTGGTATGGTCATGTTCGCCGGAAAAGTAATCGATCCGCCGCCACCGGAGATGATTACTTCTCGGCCAACATCTTGTCTCATGAAGATTTTGAAATGGTGGGGGATTTAAAGTGGATTTCAGTGGGACAAAAGTACTAGAGGCAGGCATACTTTGTCATGAAGCAGAATTGGTAAAGATTAAAGATTTCCCACCTCAAGCAAATAAGATTAGACCCGGATAAAGTTCTTTAAATCTTTACTATCAAATTCTTCGAATAAAACATAACCCACGAATTTTTTTATTTTAACAAAATTCAATTATGTGACCCAAAATTGCAAAATAAAATATCACTTGTCACAAATTTTGTATGTTTGTCCTAAGATTTTTTTAATACAAAAATTGACACGTATATGATTTACATAACTCATCTATTTAACGATTGGTTCTTTTAAAAGGTTTTTCACCCATTTTATTTTTATTGAAGAACCGAAATTATGTTAGAAGATTACTTAATGTGATGGTGTCCTATAAGTATAGTCAAGAGTTGCAAATTTGTTAAAAGTGAAGATTATTGGCTAAATAATTTGCTACCACACAAAGAGCTTCTCTAATTAGACCAGCTTGACTTCCACTAATTCAGGATAACTAAAAAGTTTCAATAATTTTCACAATTCCCCACTTAACACTTTCTCTAAGAAATCCCTTCTACTTGTAGGATAAAGCGAAATCTACCCGCACTACGTCATTTATGTATTAACCTAACACGACACACACATACATACATTACCTTAAAAAAAATTTAAAAAAAATCTTAATTAAAATCTTAAAAAAATAACTAGCACATAAGATTTTGTAATGTGTTTGGCAGAATCTTTGTACTATGTGATGTAGATTAGGCACACAAACACTATGCCAATACTAAAACTTTTTGTACACAAATTTTGATCATGTGAGAATAATTCTTGTATATATATATAAATGTAGTTTGGATATAAATATTATGTATAATACATAATGGTATAAGAAGAGAACATTAAATATAAAGCTGCCAAATATGCATTCTATATTAGTAGTAGTAATAATGGTGAAAGAGGTTCCATGTTCTATTCCTTTGTTCTAAACCCACTCTCTTAACCAACTTGTGCACATGATATATGGATGGGATATATAGCACCTTCCATCAATAGCTATAAAATTCAAAATCCCCATGCTCTTTTCACTCCCCTTGTGTAAATTCTTGCTTGTTTTGTAAATAAGGTATTGAAAAATTTTATTTATTACATGTTATCGTCGCGATTCATTTAGATAACAGAATTGTTTTAAATCAAGCTGAATTGATTATCGCTTTTATAATAAAGATTAACCAAAGAGTCTTTTATAAATGGGCTTGTTCGCACAGGCTTGTCATGGGGTAGGGTGGGTCAATATTTAGTAAACGGTCCAAAAATTACACGTCCAAACTCGCTTATCGCGATCCGCATGCTCAACAAGTTGAGACCCAATTTTAAACAGTCTCAATTTCTCTGACCCATATCTGTCTATTTGATGGGCTAAATGGGCCAGCTGGTAGGCCATGGCCCGTTTTTACACTACTATGTGTGACAAAGAACTTCAGATCCGATGCTATACAGCATTGGACAGGAGAAAAAGATAGAGTGGCAGATCCCACACGTGGGACTCACTCTGTCTTTTCTCTCTTCGTCTTGTCTGGTGTTGTATAGCGTCGGATCCGGACTCGTGACAAAAGGGGATCATCATTGCTTTTTCTTCTTGCTAGACATGAATGGCAACATATATATCACCATTGCAATTGTGGAGAATTGACAACGCCCTTAACATGGATGACTCAAAGATATATATGCTGTTTTTTTGTTTCCAAAAAATATATATATATATATAAATATTTTTTCCTTTCTATCTATCTATCTCTTTATTTCTTTCTCAAACTTTATAGTGTTTCATGCATATATTCTCTCAGTACATTCTATAGTAGTTAATTTGGATGCAGAAATGTGACAAACATACAATAATAATTAGGCAAAATCAAAAAGAACTCGTGAGGGAGCATATATTAATCCACCATCCACTAAAAAAGTTGAATGTACATAATATGATTATATTCTTCCCATTTTATGACGTCACCATACAGCTTTGTCCTATCTTCCTTTACAATAATTAATTAATAAAATTGGCATAATATTTATGCTGTGTCTCATCATTGCTTAATATTTATCACGTAAATTATAATTAATTAAATTAATCTCTCAATAAAGAAGAAAAATATTTCTTATGCTAAAAAAATATTATTGTTGTTGTTGTCATTCATATTTGACAAATAAATAATTTATATTTAAAATTTTATATTCAATTCAACTATAACTTTAAACTAAACTACATAATATTTATAAAAAAAACAAGAATAATTACATATGTATAGTATTCGATAATACTATCAAGTTAGTGAAATTGATTATATGAATCAAATAATATTAACTTGTCTGGACTTATTTCATTATTCCTCAGTTAAATTGTTTACAATTAGATTTACTTAAATAGTTTTTCTTGTTATTTTTTTAATTTGTTTTTCCCTATATTTAATTTTAATTAAATTATCTTTCATTAGATCAAAATTAACAAAATTTTACACTCGGTGTCGATCATGTAATAGTAACACAATTACTCTCTTTTATTTAGACTTAAGACTAATTACAAAAGTCAAACTTAAGGTATGTGGAGTTCTAATACATTCGATAATACATGATTATCATATATTTAAGCAAACTTTTGTGGGACAATAATCAAATAGAAGGTTAATTAAAAACCATCTGATCAAAATCAAATTGTTATTGTCGTAAAAAGATTAAAATAGGGAAATTTAACTGCTTGAGCATAATTTTTTTTTTCTGTTTTATTGTAGACAATTTAAAGAAACAAAAAAATGAAAGGAAAAAAATTAAAGAAAAGGGTGTGACAAAATATAAGGCTTTTGGAGGGAAGTAGCCAATGAGAGAGTAAGAAAATGAGTCTGATTAGGAAAGCACATAACATTATGGTGCGCCCTTGCTTGCAGAAGAGACATAACCCACCAATCTCTGCGTCTCTTTTATATATAGTATTCATATCATTTATTATCTATATATATATATATAATTTTAAATTTATAGTATATCTTCACTCTATTAATTAAATTTAATATATATATATATATATATATATAATCATATTTTTTAGTCTAAATCAGAGTATTTCACTAAAGTGACTTTGATAATTAATTTTTTGGATACTATCAATCTCATTGTTATGGTGGAGGCGACCTCCCAACGAATGACACTTGTTTCACGTCCTTTCAAAGATTGAAGATCACATTATGTTAGTATATATTAATAAAAAATTATTTTTGTAATGTTATAAAGTTAATTAAAAATATAAATATAATGCATCTCAAAATTAAAACTAGCTAGTTTACATGATCTTAATATATTAAGATATAAGGTAAAGTATTTTTGGTACCTGTAACGTTTGAGACTTCAGTCAAATAGGCTCCTAAAGTTTAATTATAGTCAATTATGTTCCCAAACTTTCATTTTTTTTATGCAATCTTGTTCTTTTCACTGACATTGTATGTTAAAATATGTAATGACTATAACTTATGTGGCGTGACATATGACAAGAAAATCTGATTAGGTTCACGTATAACAAGTCATATTTCACTCTTCTGATCTGCTCATGTGTCGTACGTGATAGCCAGCAATAAAATATGACTAGACCATCACACTCGAAAGCGTTTTATGAAATGTAAAATGGTCAAAATGATTATATGGAGAATAGAAGAAAATATGACATTGCATACACGAATACAGTTAAATTTTCTTATCACGTGTCATGTCACATAAGTCCCGACCATTATCTATTTTAACGGTGTTAGTGAAAAGAACAAGATTACTCAAAAAATAAAAATTTCAAAATATAATTAACTACAATCAAACTTTAAAAATATATTTGATCGAATACTCAAAGATTCGGAATACCAAAGATATTTTATCCTTAATATATATATATATATATATATATATATATATATATATATATATATATATATACACTATGCTTTGATTTATGCTTGTTGGTATGGCCCCACTCGTCTCATCGATCCTTTGATCCTACAAATCCTCTGTTTGGACTTTGGACAACGTGGGTCACTCTCTAACCTTGTTCATTCATCAATCATAAGACATGTTTTATGGTAAAGATTTTTTTAAAGATATAAAAATTATATGGAGTTGAATAATAAATATTTTCAATTGTTAGGTTTTCATAATTTAAAGATCTAATGACAAATATATATTTAAAAGGTACAAATTAATTTCTTAATTACTTATATTAACATTTCAGGGCAGAAAAAATTACTTATATTAACATAATATTTGAAATAAGTTTTAACCTATTTAGTCAAATATAACTATATATAAATAATTTTATGTTAATATATGCTTGCATGAGGCAGACCTTCGTCATCCTATACAGGAGATTATGTTCGTATCCTGATAGTACTAAAAAAATTCAATTTTTTAATATTTTTTTATTTGTCATTTATAAATATTAATAAAATGATATTCTTAGAACACGTTCTTTACGCGAAAATAGAAAGAGAATGGGAATACATTTATTGTGTTTGTTAGTAAAAGTTGAAATGAAAATGTATTAAAATTACCACTTTACCCCTTATATTAAAATAATAAAAAGAAAAGATGATTATGATTATGTCAATTCAAAGGGTATAATAGACATTTTATATATATATTTTTTAATTATACATATTTTCCAAGATGAAAATAAAAAACTGAATGACATGTAAGACCCACATTTTTTTTTCATTCAATCTTTTCATCCTTATTTCACAGGTACCAAACACGCCCTTAATTCATTTAAAAGTGTCTCTGCTAATATTAACAAATAGTGTTAAATGAACGAGGAAAGTAAATTCAGTATTCCTATAATACTATACTTTTGTTCTTATACAGCAAGTAAATCTTACAGATTAGTTAGAATTGTAATATAATTAAGAAAATAATTTAGATACCATGAATTCTAACATTCTCTTTTCTTTTCCTTTTTCAATTTGCTGTCATATACTGATCTTAGTTCAAACATGCATTACAAAGCATTTGTGGAAAATTCTGAGAATGTGATTCTCTCTAGATCATGCTTCAATAAATCAAAAAATTCTCAAGAAATAATTGACATAAAATAAGAATATCCCTCTTTAGTAATAATAATAATTCCCATATATATATATGCTTTAATTTAATTTGTCTCCTTTTGACATGGCTAGCTACAAGAATTCAATTAATTAATTAGTACCCATCATTTCATTATCCTCCTCGAGCACACATGCATGCAGGTGATTCAGTACTTAGGGCATATACTTTACTATACTTTCCCTAAACTAAACACTGGAAATTATTGAAGAATATTCTAATTAAATTATATATGTATGAGTGTCTTAAATTTGAAATAAATTTAAGAGTAAATTAGTTACATTCCTTCTTCTCTTAGAGATTCCTAAATTAAACTCTCTTTTTTCTGAAAGATTAAAAAATTTTCATTTTTATTTACTTGACCAAAATTCCCTTCTATTTTTTATTATTTATATAATAAAAACAAAGTATTTAACTAGTATAAGAAAATACTTTTTAAATAATTCAAACAAATAAATAAATATTTTTAACTCAAAAAATCATGAAATAATAATTCTTAAAGTATTTTTATAATAAATTATAATTATTTTTTTAAAAAATAATGTTATTAATGGAATTTTAGTCAAAAGGAGTATTATTATTGAGTTTCTCTTTTGTTTTTAATTTCTCGCATGGCAGGTATACATTCTTATATTATTTTTAGTATTTAATTTAGTATAGCAAAAGTATATACCTAATTTATCCTTTGCATATATATATATTTGTCCACTGTGTTAAATTACTCTTGTAGCCTAATTATATAGGTTCTGATTCTTCTATAGAGATGTTAGCAGCCACTGAATAAGTGAATTCTATAGACTCATATAGAGAATACATATATATATATACACACACACACAAAATGTCAAGTGTAACTAATAAATGAATTAGTACTACATGTTGGGTTTAATTTAATTTAATCTTTTTTTGTCCCTATGAAATTAAATCATAATTTTTTTTTGGTGAACGACTAGCTAGATTAACACATATCAAATTAATTAACAGATGTAATTGTTAAAATTAAATATGTAAGATTTATATATTTGATCCTCTTTACAATTGCAAGCAATTTAATATTTCACTTATTATAATTTTCAACTTTTATCAATTAATTATTCTTCATATATACGTTACTTAAAGTAATTATGACACTAAGATGACATGCACTCATTGGAGATCACACGAACCCGCACTCGTGGCCTAAAGTGAGTTAAGTAATCATGATGTGATCATAATATTTTGTTCATTTTTACAAGTCTCACATCTATATGGGAGTTCTCACATTCTCCTATAAATTGGAGTGATTCCCCTCCATTCTATTTGCTCATTCCATGTGTTGGAAAGGGGGTTCCATTTGAGAAAACCCATAGTATTATTTTTCTCTCTCTCTTTGAGTCATTTTTCTACGCATCAGCCATGGATATGTAGTTCTACTTCTTGTAGGTAAAGTTCTTCGTTTGGTGCGATCCTTAACTTGTCGGAGTTCGTCGTTTGGAGGTCAGCCCTAATGAAATAGAGGCGTTAATAAAATCTAAGATTTTAGCGATGGCGTCCAAGTTAGCTTCCGCAATATTTTATATTTGCCTGGATTTATTTTTTATTTTTCTTTTCGATCTCCGGGTCGGGTCGGATCATGTGAATTCGGATCTTTCCCTTCATGTTGGCATAGTAATAATTAATTTGATAAATAAAGAAATTCTATTTAATTTATTGATAAATATGTAAATAAAATATTAAATAAATAAGGATATTTTTGAAATTAAAATATAGAAATTTAAATAAATTTTGGTCACTAGTAATTAAATTCACACTATAGAAAATTTTCTGTCTAATTTCCTTTTAGCAGTGCTACGAACGCCGCCTTTGCTGCATCTTACTATTCATAATAGATACATTTGAACTACAAATAAATTAACTTAATTGTTTATTTTAAAATTATTTAAAGATTTTTTAAAAAAAAATTTAAAAAATTATATATTTTAGGAATAAAATTAAATGGGTGTCTAAGGATTCGGATTCCCATGACATGTAGCTGTGTATGGAGAATCCACATCCTCCTGAGAGTTCCAAAACACATGATAAATCAAAATCTGGTTTATTTTATTTCAATTTATTTATTTCTTCTTTTCTAATTCACGATTCGTTTGACAGAGAAATTGGAAGTTTGGTTTGGATATACCCATTCTCGTTGTTAAATTAACATTCTTTTTCTTTTTCTTTTTTTTATATATATATAGATAGCTGATTCTTCAAATTAATTTTACCATTCCCCGGCCACACTCTATTAATGTTTTCGTTAAATAATGATATGAATAACTGATGTAGATAAAATTTTTCTCCTGTATGTTTTTTAAAATTGACGTGGATGATGACTCACCCATAGACCCTAAACTGACTATCAAAGAGGGATAGGGAGGCCTAAGAAGAATAGAAGAAATGACACATTTGAGGGCTTAGAACTTTTGAAACATAAAGAATGATTTGAAACTTTAGATAAAACATAAATAACAAAAATAGCGCGTGCGTTTGAGTTATATTTTAGAAGAAATAGGCCGAGGTCAAAACGACACAACTTTGATGAGGAAAAAATGAGTAGGAAATCTGATGTGCAAAAAAATATACCAAGTCAAATATTTTTGCCACATAGGATGCCACGTAGGCAAAAATTATTAAATATTTGATGGTACTAATGAAAAGGTGACATTGGCAGAAATGTAAAACGTTAGGGGTACAATTGACAGAAAAAAAAATGTTTTGCCACATAGGATGCCACGTCAGTAAAAACTGTTAAATATTTGACGGTGTTAGTGAAAAGGATGACATTGGCAGAAACGTAAAACGTTAGGGGTATAATTGATAGCGAAAAAACTTTAGGAGCGAAACTGACAGGACCCCCAAACGTTAGGGGTAAAAGAGATATTTTTGCCCTAATAATTAATATCTCAAATACTATGTCAAGATGTTTGTGGTCTACTGGGTGACCCATTTAATTATTCTATATATATATATATATATCAATATATACAAGAGTGCCTCTAATATATATAATTTCCTTAAAAAAATCTTAATTTGTCATTTTCAAATTAATAACTATAAATATATTTATATTCTCTCTGTCTCCATTCCCTTCACTAAGAAAGAGAAATATCTACATAACTAACCTAAACTGGTATGCATCTTTCATTCATGAATTCTTCTTTAAAGTTTAAACAATAATTGTGATTAATTAATTTTGTTATTATTTTATTTACAATTTTACATACACATAACCTCTATATATATATATATTTATTTATTTATTTCTTTCTTTCTTTTCCTCACTACGAGGAACAGAAATATTTATATATATATATATATATATATATATATATATATATATTTTTATTTATTTATATATATATATATTTATTTATTTATTTATATATATATATATATATATATATATATATTTGGGGAGACAGCAAAAATGACATATATCTGTCACGTGTACTAGGATTAAGAATAATTTTTTCTTGGTTCTAAGAAGAATCAGAATCACCTTTTAAAGATTTTCAAGATTTTGATGAGTACTCTTACTGTTGGGGCATCTAGCATTTTGGAATTTTTAATTCTAATTAATTTAATCTGAATTCTCTAAACTCACTTTGATCTCTCATTATTTAGTACTAACTAGATAGAATCAAATTAAATGGGTGTACACGCTTAATATTGCTAGGTATATATTTTGGTATCTAATCAAGATATTACTCTCTTATAGAATGCAGCCCCATAAAATATTTAGGAAAAAAAATAGAAAAAATTGGTTCTGGATAATTAAGAATATTGTCGTACTTAATATTATGCCTTAAAGAAAAGTTTTCTTTTACTTTTGGGATGAAGGATATTCTTTTTTTCACTATTTTACAAGTATTCCATACTAGAAGTAATATTTCAATGCCGCACTGTCATTAATGAAGATTCAAATAATTACAGTACAAAAATATGAATATTTTTATCAATTTATATTTTAATGGCCACTTAATTGTTAAAAGAAAGTACTTTTTTCAAAAATTAAATTTTAGCTGTCAAAATAAGTTATTAAAAAAAATATTTTAATTTCGTTAGTCAATAATTATCGATAATATATTTTTTGAAAAACTTTTTTCTCAACAGTTATTTTTTATTGCCGTTGTCGAAAATATTATTATTAATTTTTTTAATAACTTATTTTGACGGTCAAAATTTAACTATTAAAAAAATATATATATTTCAATAATTAATAGTGGCCGTCGAAATATAAATTATTAAAAATACATATTGTAGTGTAATTCATCACCACATCATAAAACACTAACATGTTTATGTTAAACCTAACTTCTATTAGTAGGGAGGAAGATTTTTTTTTTTATAAGTATCCTTCTCCTAAAAACAATCATGATCAAATTATTGTTAGACACTAAATAATAAATATAATTAGCACCTCTCACAATAAAGTTTCAAACTTTAATTCACTATATTATAAAGGATTTTAGTCTTTTTTGTAAACCGAACCTCGGGTATATACAGAAACAATCTTATTCGATATATTATTTTACACTAAATATAAGTACTTCTAACTCTAGTTGAGAGTTCGAACTTTTAGTTCAACCCATTGTGAATGATTAATCTCTTTCAGCCAAAACTTAATTGTGAGGTGGAGGGAATGTATATAAATGTGCCTATATGCCAAAATTCCCCATCATATATATATTAATTCGTCTTGTCCTCGATCTATATATACATGTACTTTAATTTAGAGTTCAGACTCTAAATTCGTAAAAGTACAAACAATAATGTGGTAAGAACCTTGGCACATTAACCATGGATTGAACACTAAAGATCAGAGTACTTTCCTTCCCATATCCACAACCAAAAAAAAATAAAGAAAGAAAAATTAGGAAAGTAATTAAATGTACATGTGTACTTTAAATTCCATACAACGTATATTATATTGCAGCCATTGTTTAACTTTTTTCTTGAATGAGATAAGTTTATGCACATGCATGCATGTGTGTATACATATATATATATATATATATATATATATATATATATTATTGAGTAAATTGCCATTTTAGTACCTAGAAGATTCGTTCGCTGACACTTTAATCCTTAAGAGATTGTGACTATACGAACTAGTTCCTGAAATATCCAAGTGTGTTAAACACATTATTAGTCCCTCTGTCAATTTTTTAGAGACGTTGTTAATGGACGTATAATGATGTGGCCGATGAACAACCGATGAAAGCTTCGCAAGTCAAAACTGAAAGTATAGTAATTAATGTGTCTATCATTTGGATCTTTCGATGATCAAGTTGTACAGTCACAATCTTGCAGGGACTAAAGTGTTAGTGAATGAATCTTGCAGGGACTAAAATGGCGATTACTTTATATTATATCTAGAAGCATTGCTTTGTATAATGTAGATGAAATAATTAGAAGTGGGTAGTATAGTATGTATATATAGTAATAGTGGAAGCTGTGATGGAAAGCTTTAATTCTAAAGGAATTTTTTAAAGAGAAAGGGTTTCAACGAACTTTCTTTCTTTGCCATTGTTTTTGTTCATTTATTATATATAAATATATTCTGATGATTTCTCTACCTTTAATTTAATTGAAGAAGGTACTATCTCTATACCTATAATGAGGGAAAGCCAGAACAAACTCGATCAATTATATATATGCATTCACAAATCAGAGAAGAGTAGTGAGACAATTAGTATTATTCAAAGTTAGACAATTAGTATTATTTTCAGTACAATCACACAAAAAGAAAATTGGATGGAGCTGAATCATCCATGCATGCATCATGCATATATCTCAAGAGAAGTGATCAAACATTATACTCTATCTTAATTATACAATATTTTTCACGTTTGTTAAATCATATATATATATATATATATATATATATATATATATATATATATATATATATATATATAGAATAAGATCAATCTTTATCTTGCACTGGATCAAAATTTTTGAAACTTTTCTAATTAATTAAAATGAAGAAAATTAATGAAGATTAATCCCCTTCCAATATATAAAAAATATTGGAATACTAGTTATAATTTAATAAGATTAATTATTACATTCATGCATTAAATAAGTTGAAATAAATATTGCGCTTAATAATATATAAATTTAAAGTATTATATATATATATATATATATATATATATATATATTCAAAATAAAAATAAAATATAAATTTAAAAATTTGTAAGGAAAGTACTTCAATTAATTAAATGTGTTAAGAGACAGAAGTAGTTAAATAATTTTTTGTTTTAAAATAAATAATTGTTATCTTAATTATTTTATATTTGACAATTTATAAAATAATTAACAGAATATTTTGCCATTAATATTTAACAATTGATCATCTTATATTCCATTTGAAATTAATAAATGTGAAAATATATATTATGCCATTTCACTTACTTCTTCAATAGTCTTCACATATATATATATATATATATATATATATATATATATATATATATATATATATATATATATATATTCATAAATATTTGATAAAGTTTTATGTTAACTATAGACTATTTAACAAAATTTTTTTCTTTTATATGGGTTTGGGATCAACCATACAAGCATAAGGAGAGAATTATATATGCTTAAAATTCTTCATGTTTTGCCTTTTACTTACTTCTTCTAACAATATTCTTCTTATACATATATATATAATAGTTAGGCCACATGCCATATATGTATAGTATTAATTTGAATGCTCTTATCTCTTCTCTACATTATTGATTGATGTGGTTCTTCTGATGATGAGAAACTACGTACTAATTAAATTAAAGGCACTCAAAAACCTACACACACATACATGGACAATCTTGAGCCTCTTCTTTAATTCTAACTTTTTTCAATTCCACTCCTTTTAATTTCATTTTCACTCCTAATTATTATGAGCCTTACCAATAATAATTTTGACTTCATGTGAATGAATACATGCATGACACGTCTTTGTGTGTGTATATATATAGTTGTAACAAAACGCATGATTATATATATATAGATGTGATGGTGTCGTATACGCATGCAGAGTTATATATATATATATATATATATATATATATATATATATATATATATATATATATATATATATATATATATCCAACAATATAAAAACGACGTGTGTGTTTTAATTTGAAAGCACTTACTGACTCTTCTATTAATTGTGCTTTAAATTAAATGGAGTAACTTCTGATTCTTCCACTGAATAGGTAATGCTATAGAAACTAAAAAATAGCCAAAAAAAAGTGTACTATATATTAGCACGAGCAAATCTCATGCATTTTGGCTTTTAAGATTTGCATTATTCTTCAATGCATGATTCAATGTAATTATATATATGCTTTGATTTGATGTCAATATGTCATCGCTATCATCATGCTTGTTATAAGATTATGAAGTTTAAGATTTTGGGACTCAACCTGTTTAATTTCTGCTAATTAAATAAGCATATATTATTTGTTTTCCATATAATTGATTAGACTTATCCACTAGAGTGTGACATTCATTATATATGATGCTAAAAAAATCTGTAAGTATATATATACAAATATAGTTTTATTCATTCTGTCTGCTGAGACTTAGACTTGCTGATCGATTTTGTTTTTATCCATATATAGTGACTTCATTTTATAAAGTTGATGGATTATCCCTTAATTATTATTTTTTACTAAATTCACATTTGGTTTTTTTTAAAATCTCATTCGTTTGAGTTTTTCATTGGATATACTTGCGGCTCAAAATCTGAAACCCACAATTATAATGGTGTGACTGTGGAAGGATGGTTTGGGAGAGAAAAGGATTAATACCGTCTAGTATTGAAAACGACAAAACTTATATGTTGTTGTTTACATTTTTTTATAAGGTTAACCAATTAAAAAAAGACATGTGTCAATTTTCAATATGAAAAAACTTATATATATGATGTTGCTTACATGCTTTTGGTAAGGTTAACCAATTAAAAAAAGGATAAAACTTATGTCCATTTCCTTATGTCCATTTCATCCAATTCTCCAATATAATTATGACACGTGACAAAAAGTGTTTAAATAACCAATCACAGTAGAGAGAGAATATAGAATATCACTTTTTATATGACCAATCATAGAAGAAAGAGAGTGTAAATACAATATATAATTGGTAGAATTGGAAGAAATGGACATAAAGAAATGGACATAAGTTTTTTCCTTAAAAAAAAACATGTGTCAATAGATATAGGGGTAGTTCTTCTACATTCAAGGGCCCACCCGGCCACATGTGTTTATCTCTCTTTATTCATTTTTACTTTTCAATGTTATATAAGATCGATTCTTGAGAATCAGGTGGGGCGATTTAAACATCTTAATCTGGATTATGAGTTTATATATAAATTAATAGTGGAAGGTGGCTTAAGATGATTTACCATAATTTTATTTGTAGAAAAGCATTCCTTCAACTTCAACAATTCAACTCATCTTCATATATCCCCCTCCATACTCCATTACTAACTTACGCCCCCTAATATTTTTTTTCCAAAACTTCCGACCAAACCCTAAAACTCAATTTTAAAAATTTATGTAAAATGAAAAGTATGAAATACAATATTGATTTTATTTAAAGCTTGACTCATCATTATCAGGTTTAATTAGCCCTAATAAGCCTTCTCTTTTTTA
The DNA here is from genome assembly GCA_014851425.1 of Senna tora. NCBI lineage: Eukaryota > Viridiplantae > Streptophyta > Magnoliopsida > Fabales > Fabaceae > Senna > Senna tora. The sequence continues at coordinate 35,758,202 of CM026265.1, forward strand.
TAAAATGTTTTAAAATGTTGTATCACATATAGGGATAAAAGTTCAATGGTACTGTATATAACTGAAATTCAGTACATTGATCTCTCCAATCATATAGAGCCATTTGTTAATATTAATATAAATTCACATAAATGAGGACCCACCTTGAATGGTTTAGGAACCACCTAATTGGAGGGATGTACTGAAGTTCAGTACTACCGTACCACTGAATATTTATTCCACATATAGAATGTCAATCTATATTATATATATTGATACATAATATTTAATTTATGCTACATTGATATGTAAAATAAATTAATTATATAAAAGTCAAGTAAAATAAATTATACTTTAAGTCGATATCATTTTAGGCTAACATTTAAGGCTTTGTTTGGGAATTAAAAGGGGAAGGGAAGGGGAGAGATTAGAGGAGAATGGAAGGGAGGGAAAGGTTAATCTTCCATATGTCCTCCTCTTGTTTGGGTGTTGATACCTCCTCTAAAATACTCCAATTTGGAGCATCTTGAATTTGTGAAGGGAAAGGATAATGGAAGGTTAAGGATTGATCTTCCATTATCTTCCCCTCCAATTTTTATCTTCCCAAACAAGGGAAAGATTGTCTCCCCTTCCCTCCCCTTCTCCTCCTTAATCCCAAATCCAAACATACCCTAAAAGTTGTGCTAACTAACATTTTAGGACATCTTTAAGTCGAGATCAAGCCTAACTCGGCAATCAAAATTCAAAGCTCTTGGTAGCCAGGCATTTTGATAACTATCTTACATCTTCTTTCAATATATAAGCCCATGCAAAAGAGAAATCGACGTATCTAAGACCTTGTTCTTTAATAAGAAATGACCGTTGGAAATGAGTAAGGAATGGGTGGGGTCCATTGGGTCCCTCTTATTTTTTACTTTTTCATTTTCATGCATCAACCTTTTAAAAAAATACAAAATGTCTATATATTATACCATTTGATTTGACACATCCATAACTTTCTTTTCTTTTAATTATTTTAATATAAGGGGTAAAGTGGTAATTTTAATACATTCCCATTCCATTTCCATTCCTAAACTTTTACTAACAAACACAGTAAACGTATTCCGTTTCCGTTTCCGTTTCCATTTCCATTTCTGCGTAAAGAATGTGGCGTAAAGATATGTTCATTACATGGAAATGGCCATTCCATAGAATACAAAAAGTAGTGGGGCCTACTGGGTCCCACTTAATTACTTTTTCATTTCCATCAACTTTAAAATAAAAAAGAAAAAATATATACAAAATATCTATTATACCCATTTAATTTGACACGATTTGACACATTATAACATTCTTTTCTTTTTATTATTTTAATATAAGGGGTAAAATGATCATTTTAATACATTTCCATTCCATTTCAATTACCAAACTTTTTCTACTAAATACATCAAATGCATTCAATTTCCATTTCCGTTTTCGTTTCCATTTCCATTTCTACTTAATGAACGTGCCCTAAAACTCAAAAGGAACACAAATTCAAACTATAATAAAAGCAAATTACAAAGTCAGATCAGTTGGACTTGAAAGGCCTTAAGAGTGTTGAAAATCTAAGATGAAAGAAAGAAATTAAATATGAAATCTCATATCAATCAATTAAGACAAGTCTGATCTAAGGGCTAGATATAATGTGTTAAGATGTAGATTAAATTATTTTAGGCATTTTGAAAATAAGGCTTAATTAAATATATATGACCTCACCTATTAGAGGAATGTATATGAGATGCCATTAAAATATATTTATATATTAATTATCTTAAAATTAACAGTAATATTGTAATTAAAAACCACTCAATTAATGTGAAATAAAAAAATCTAAAAAAAAAAGACAATGACAATTTGGAGAAAATCATGCATAAATAAGTTCATTTCTATATCATCATCCACAACTAGACAATTTCTGGTCAATTGACTGAGCTATTTTACTGGCTCTTTGGAGGCTTTAGTGCTTTCCCCACATTACATTTAAAAAAAAAAATTAAAGTTGCAAGATGCAAATAAAGGCAACCCTATATAAAAAGGGCACAATCAATCAAATTAATGTTGGAAAAAAATAAAGTTTAAATATTCTATGGACAATCAATCATATATATAAAGCTGTTCCTTATTGTGAAAGAAAGAAAGAAAGGAAAGGAAAAAAAGGGAACTTTTTTCTTGAAAATTAAATATGTGGTTAAATAATCACCAAGTTGGGTTGCTTTATCTTCAATGCATACATAAGATTTATTTAACTTTGTGATTATAGCCATACATACCCAACTAGCTAGCTACTAGCTATCAAGCTGGAAAACAAACAAATTAATTAATTTATTAAAAACAAATCTTTAATTAGGTTGATGTAACTTTTATAATTTTGTCATAAAATTTTTTAATTAAAAATTAACAATTGCGTCGATCGTCTCTCGTAATGAACTCTTTCCAAAAAAAATAAATTTTTTTTATAAATTTTATTTTAATTTAAAAAATAATAAAGATATAAAAAATTACATATAATTAAATATAATTCTCAATTTATATATGTCAAGATCAAATCAAATAACTTTTGAATTCCATTTGCTTAATTCCCCCATAAAGTAGAACCAAAACATCTCTTACCCAACTCATCATATATGTGATCTTCAACTTTGTACGCGGAGAAACTGCATTATTTCTTACATATCTCAAAAAGTTTCAAATATCACATAAAAGAAATCAGAAAATTAGAAACATTTTAATTTTATGTAATATATACATACACACACATGATGTTTTTTCATATACATATATATATATATCTTATATTAGAATTACGTGTACCTTAGGATTAATTAGGCCAGATGATATACTTTGAAATTAATTGCATGTTTCACACGTTTTTATACAAATTTGGTTCTTAATACAATTCTTTCTTTTTTTTTGCCCGTCCAATTTTTGAGGTACTGTCTCAACTAGTCTGAATTCGACATGTACTGCGCACCTGGTTATGATGGGAGTCTGAGAAAGTTTTTCAACAGAGATAGCTACATTTACAAGGTTTCAAACCCGGAACTTTATTTAAACAATACCAAGCCGCTTACCAATTGGACCAACCATGTTCTTATACAATTCTTTGGCATAGTTGGTTTGAACTAAAAAAGTAGAACAAGAAATGCAAAGGGAAGTGTTTAGAGTTTTTAGGTCATCTTCATCTTCTCAAATACAGCAACTATATATGTATAAACTCTCACCCTCAGTTTTAGTGATTGTTATATAAAAAACTGATCAAATTTAATGGGAAGAAATTAAATGATATATTATATATATCTTGAAAATTTATTATCAAAGAGTTTCCACCAGTTCAATATTTTTGTTGGTGCATGAAAACGACTAATTTGCTCTTATTTTTTATTTTAAAAAAGCTAATTAAATCTGGCAAAAAAAGCTAATTAAATCTGGCCAAAAAAAAAGCTAATTAAATAATATATGTGGTACTTGTCTCTTAATAATTAGTTTTATTGGTTGCTTTATGCACTTGTATATTTAGCCTTTTTGACACTAAATATCTTTTTGACTGATCATGAAACTTAAGATATGTTATCCCATGCATTCTTGATGATTAATATGGAACGTTAATTATCAGTTAAAATATATATAATGATAACTTTATCAAAAAAGGAAGAAGAAGAAAGTTATGATCTATATATGTTTTTTTTTTTTTGAAGTTATAATATATATATATATATATATATATATATATATATATATATATATATATATATGTTGGATACGAAGGAGTTTTAATTTATACCTTTCACATACATGATCTTTGGCTTTACATGACATATCCTTTATGATAAAGTGTGGAATTGAGGTAGCTTTTTTTATAGCAACAGTAATTTTGACTACATATATATACACGTGTCTTATCAATAATAAGAAGTAGGCAAGTCATGCAATTAATAATTAATATTAATGCGTATAAATTATTTGTAAATAATTACCATAATATATTACTATATCAATATATATATATATATAGAGAGAGAGAGAGAGGCAATGGATATAATTACCATAATATATTACTAAAGTGTGTGTTTTTTTGTGATGATGCAGTCGTCATCAACATGCATGCATATTGTTAATTAGGAAAAGCTATTTTGAAAATAATACAAATATATAAAACTAAACTAGGTCGCTTAAGTTAGTGTTGGGGGTTCGAATCTCATCTTGTGTATGCAGCAACCAATTGGCCAGCAACAAACCCTTAAATGGAGCTCAGATCCACAGAAGATTAGTAGTCCTTAGCCTATCGGACTAAACTGAATGATACCTTAAAAATGCAACGATTTCTAGCTAGTTTGATTACCATCCTACCTACGTCATTGTGCCAATTATATTCTTCGTGCGTGTCTTTTCACATCATTTAATTTGCATCCCTTAAGGTGCATTTTATAAAAAATGCATAAATTGTAAAATTTAAGCAAAATTTAAGCCGTTAAATGAATATCGAGATATGTGCCCCCACTGCAACATTATTTCTATCTGACGATTCAAATTTTGCATTTCATATACTTACACTTTAATATATCCAAATTCTTCTTATTATGTATTTTAAGCCTCCTAGGATTCCCTCTTGTTTTATCTTCTATTCTTATTAATTAAGTGGAGAATAGTAATAAATTTTCTGCTTATATATATATATATATATATATATATATATATATATATATATATAATTAATGCGTCTACTTTAGCAGCACTAGCATGCATGGTGCACCTACCTCTTCCATAACCGTATAATATATTTATATGCTTTCATAATAATATATATATATTGTGTACTTGTTCAATATTAAAAAGTTATATTAATTAAAACCTTACATTAGTATCACATTGGCTTTTTTTTTTAAGAAGAACTTGAAACTTGTTATAGAAGACATAATTAAGATTAGCATATTATAAAGTTTTAAAAAATGTTGGAGGTGCGGGGAATCGAACCCCGTGCCTCTCGCATGCGAAGCGAGCGCTCTACCATATGAGCTACACTCCCATATAGCTTTAGGAATTAGAATTAAAATAAGTATATCTAAATGAGTATAGGGGATTTGTTTGTAGTCATTAAGATTAAAATAAACGGTTGAGATTAAATATTATTTTAAATAAAAAATATGATAGTCATATGAGTTGTGAGGTTTTAAATATATTATGTGAGAGTCATGTGATGTTTAAATAGTGTTTTAATCTCATCCATTCATTTTAATTTCAACAGTTACAAATAATCCCTCAAAGAGGTGGGAATGTCTTCCCTAACTCTGATGGAATACGGATGCTTACCCACTTAAACGTTTTGTATGAAAAAAAAGGAGTAAATTTATGAAGTAAAATGAGATCGGAAATAAACACTTTGTATACATAAATAACAAGTCCATTAATGCAGAAATGATAAAACCAAAAGACAGGGAAAATATTATTACACATTTAAGGTGCTAAATGGTATATGTTGGCAAAATAAACGAAATCTAGCACACACACATATATAGTTTCAACAAAACTTTAGATATAAATTAAAATTTCATTGAATACTATAGGGAACATGAGAATAATTTAAGCTTTTTTAAAAAAAAAATTGAAATATATATATAGTTATTATATATTTTACAATAATAAAATCAAATAATGATGATTTAATTAATTTCTCACTGTCTCTATACTTTCTCTTATATATATATATATATATATCCTCTCCTTTGCATATCTTATTTATATAACATAATATTTAAAAAAATTACCACCTAAATCATTTGCTTCTAGACCATACTATCCCCTTTTGCTTCAACACCCTAAAAAATAAAGGTAGGAAATTATTATTATTTTGCATGTATGTTCAAGGATCTTTAATTATAATTGAAGCTGTCAGCATCTTCATTCCAAAATTAAATAGGGACATGATGTTAATGTTGGGGATGTACCTTTGACCAAAATATATCAATATATATAGCTAGCTAGTTCATATTCAAGACAATGATAGTCTAAAGCTTCATCCTTTTTCCTTTCTTTCATATATATATATATATCACCCTCCCTTATATTTTTTAAGTGAAAGTGGAAAGAAAAGGAAGAAAAAAAAAATGTCAACCTTTTGGGGAAAATGACTTGGCTTGACCTAGATAAGTAAGACAATGCCTATATTTTCATCTTATTTTTCTTTTATTGGAAAAAGTATTTAAAAAATATAATTTTAGCATTATTTAAAAATTATGTGATGTTAAAAGGACTAGCGTTGGTTCTACAAAAGACATTAGCGATAGTATGGAGAATATCTTAACATTATTTATAAGAACAAAATTAATAAATAACGTTATTATAATAAATGGTGTTATTGGATATAACGTCACTTATTAACAAATGACATTAAATAAATAACACTAAAATTAATTTTTTTATAGTGAAGAATCATGTTAAAAGATATAATTTCTTGCATTTCTAATTTGTACAATTGTAAAAGTAACTCGATTTGAATTAATAAATCCAAATAAAATTCAATTTTAATTGGTCAATAATATTAAACAATATAATGCCCATTGAGAAAAAAGAAAAAAGAAAAGGATTAAATTGAAGTAAAGTTACTTAGGTGCTTGCTATAAAGTTCACCAATATAATTATTAACGTTATTTTGTCAACACCAAACATTTAAATTATTAAAATTATTTATTTAGATGGCATCCGAAAAAAACATAAATTGATAACATATTAAATTATTATAATTAAAGAACAAAATTAAGAAAACCCTCAAGGGATGTTTTAATTTTTTGAAACTAGTGACGAACTCAAAGTGATTATCATATAGTTTTTTTTTAAAAAAAATCATTCTTAGGCTAGTTTGGTCCAAAATAAAGCTTGGAGGCCCAAGTATTTGTCCACCTCGCCGAGTTAGAAACAAATTATAAGCCCAATTATTCCATTTTAAGTCCATCAAGCCCAAATCAGCTGAACATCTCATAAATGGCATTTAAATGGGATTTAATGTCATTTTCTCAAACAACGTGCCCTACTACTAGAGGTGTCAAAACGGGCCGGCCCGGCCCGGCCCTAGCCCGTTTTGGGCCCTACTTATTTAGGGCCGGGCCGGGCTGGCCCGTTTTCAAAACGGGCCTAATTTTCTTTAGCCCGGCCCGGCCCTTTTAGGGCCTAGGGGCCGGGCCGGGCTAGCCCTTTTTTCTTTTCTTTTTTTTAAAAATTGATATTTTAATAATAATTATTATTATGATGTGTTTTATTTTATTTTTATTATTTTGTAAATTAATTAATACAAAAATTAAATGTTAGATATTATATAAAAGTTTATGCAAAAAATGTTGAAAAAAAATTTTAGAATATCTTTTCATTCTTTTTAAAATATCTCTAATCAAAATAAATTTAGTTGTGTAAATAATGTTTTTCAACATATTGGTGTTATGTGTTTTGTGTTTCTTCCTTTTTAATAAAAAAATGAATTAGTTTATTTACTTTCACAAAAAACAATACTTGATTTATTAGTAGTGAGTGAATAGCTAATGAGTAAATGACTAAGTAAGTATAGATTAAATATGTTAAGAATTTTTTATAAAAAAAATATTAAGAATTTAGGCTAAATAAAATAATAATTTGAAAACTTAATTTTTTTTTAAAAACGGGCTAGCCCGGCCCTAGCCCATTTTGGCCCTAATTGTTTTTAGGGCCGGGCCGGGCTGGGCCCAGCCCATATTGACACCTCTACCTACTACTATAAGAAAATTAAAAAAAGGACTAAAGGTGAAATTATTTAAGTGTTTATTATCAAGTTTTTTAATAAAGTTGAGATATATGATAAAAAATACTTGTATAATAAATTATGGTGAAAAAAATATAAAAGACTAAATTATACAGATTATAAATAAAGTCTAGTAAAACTTCATAGCAAACAATTAAATGATTTTACCATAAATTTTTCCAATAAATGGGTTTGTCCAATCATTCATTCCTAAAAGCACTGTAAATTGATAAGGATGATGATGAGAGGGAGAAGGCAAATAAATAAAAATAGACACATTGGGCACGTTCATTAGGTAGAAATATAAATGGAAATAGAAACGAGAATGGAAACGAAATGTATTTGATGTGTTTAGTAATAAAAGTTTGGTAATGGAAATGGAATGGGAATGTATTAAAATGATTATTTTGCCCCTTATATTAAACTAATAAAAAGAAAAAAATATTATAATTGTGTCAAATCAAAGGGGTATAATAGAGATTTTGTATTTTCTTTTTCTTTTTAAAAATGGATGGAAATGAAAAAGTGAAAAAGTAAGTAGGATCCAATAAACTCCACTTACTTTTTTGTTTCCATAGAATTGATTTCTTATCAGTGAATATGCCCTTTAAAAAATGACAAAAAACATCGATTAGAGTTAGTCCAAGTAATAAACAGTTTGTTATTATTTAAGTAATGTCTTACTCTTAAATTTGAGAACTTATTAATACAATTATTATTGTTAGAGATTTACCTATCAAGTAACTGAGATTAAGTCCAGATTAATCCAAGCGAAACCTCCAAAACCGGAAAAAAAAAAAAAACGCAAGAAAGGAAACGACCAACTCCAAATTCCAACCTCTTGAAGGAAAAAAAAGAAAAAAAAACCAACTGTAACACCGCATTTGGCAAACCTTGAACGGTGCTTCATTCCACCAATCATAAATCCCCATTTCTCACATTTCAACCAAACACACCACCCTCCTTTCCCTCTTTTTGATCTCTTCCATTCCATCAGAATTTTCAGTTTTTGAATTCTACTTCATCCTTCTCTTTGCGGTTGAGTGAAGATTTTGATTCTCCCTTTCTCTGGTTTATTTAAAATAGGTTTAATTTTTTTTAAAAAAAAGTATATATTAAATTAAATAACAATTTTGTTTTCTTTTTCTTCTAGAGTCCTCTACTTGGATCCATGCATAGAAGTTTATGGTAAAAAATAAATACATTTGTGTTTCATGGCATGTTTGGTAGGGAATGAATATAGGTGAGGTGATGTTTTAATATGTTTGGTATGTAATGAGGTGAGTGGGAAAAGGGAATAATAAACTTCTTTCATGATAAGTGAGTAAAGCTGCTTATATGTGAGGGGAGAAGTTGTGGTGAGAGCGAGGTGAGGTTTAAAGACCAAAATACCCTTAAAAAATTTGTGACTTTTTAAAAAAGTAAGGGCAAAAAAGGTATTTCATACTTTTATCTTCTATTTTCCTATTATCTTCTTCTCACTATACTAAACAATATTACTTTTACATTCCACTTTTATTATCCTGCATACCAAACATAATTTTTTATCACTTACTTCCAGTTTCATTTTTACTTTTACTTCCGGCTAAAACACTCACCAAATATTAAATAGAGTCCTAAAATGCATGATGGTTTGATAAGGATGGTGATGATGATTGATGAGGAAGAGGAAGAAGGCTAAAAATAAAAAGTAAATTATTATTTTATTTAAAAATATAATTTGTCTTAATTTTATATTTTTAGAATAAAAATATTAAATTTAATTTTTAATATTTAAAAAATATAATTTATTATAATTTAATCCTTAGAAAATATTAGTTGTATTAATCAACATTTTTAATTAAATTAAAATAAATTACATATTATTATCTTTTAAAAATTAATTAAAGAACTGAAATGATAATTTTTTTTCAAAAATAAACACACACTTGGAAAAAGACAAGAAAGCAAACGACCAGCTACAAATTCCAACCTCTTGTCTTGAAGCAAAAAAAAAAAAAAAAACCAACTGTAACACCGCATTTGGCAAACCCCAAATGGTCCTTCATTCCACCAATCATAACCTCCCTTCCCTCCCAAGACAACCAAACACACCCTCTTTCTTCTCCCTCCTTTCGAACCCTTCTCTTTTGCTATTCATTTCCCATTTCTTTCCTTCCTTTCATCCTCCATACTCTTTTCCTTCTTCACTCACAAATTCATCCACACGAAACTAGACAGTTGTACGAAACCCAAAATCCCCAAAGAATACAGCTCGAATTTTGCTGCCAATTCCGTTTACCTCGGAATTAATACAAAATGCCATCTCAAATCTTGCCCATAACAACAAATCGATCCTTCTCTTCATCGCTGGCTCCACCTTCCACAATGTTATTCAAAGAACCCGACGATGATCCTTCCGTCAGTCTCCTCATTTCCTCGCAGTTCGAAGACGAATCGTCGTCGCCCAATCATCATAAGCCTCCTATTCTTTCCCGCGCATCCAGCTTCTCGGCTTCTTCTACCACCAATTCTTCCATGGCTAATTCCTGCTTCTACCAGAAACGACGTCGCCGGATCGCCAGTGACAACTCCTTGCCGTCCATGCCCAGCACCACCAGTAGTAGTAGTCGCCGATCTTCGTTCCGCCGCGATGTTAGTCATGTTGCTTCGGAGACCTTTTTGGTCACTCGCTTGGGCTTGAAGCTCTTACGATATCTCGGGTAAGAATTTTCTTGTCTTTCTTCCTTCAATCATACACAATGGATCGTATATCAATTTATAGCATACGTCCCAACCTACCTGCCTACCTGGATCATTTATTGCTTGCCAACTTACTTAACTAATCAGTCCCTAGCTAAATAACTAATGGATCTTGTATGACTTTTGAGGCCCTACGTCAAATAGCCTAAAACTTCAATCCCATGGGAAAGGTGATGCTGTGATTGTGTCCCATTTCAGATATTGAATGAAAGCGCATTAGAGAAATTACACACCCTTAATTTATAGCTTTGAAAGGAAACTACGCTACAGAAGTAGGACATTGAGACAAATAAGGAGATAAATCATCTTAAAGTCTTGAACACAATCTATAAGAGATTCAAAGATACAGAGGAAGGCAACATGGGAAAGGTAGCAGCCCTGACAAGGCCTGGTGCAAAATATTCTAGAGATATGTAAACAGCTTCCTGCCTCAGAATTCATGGGAAACATGACTGGTGCCTTTATTATGCTTGAAAAAAAAAGAAGAATGTAACAGCTCAAAAATAAAAATTACAACATTATTTGTATCACGGGTGGTGCTTACAAATACAATTAATTATCTACTAATGTTTGTTTTCTCATGACTAGTTTGACATACCTCAGTTTTTTATGCTTTCTGATCATTTATTTCTGTTCAGGGTAGGGTATAAATGGATTACAAGATTCCTTGCCCTTGGCTGTTATGCAATACTACTTTTCCCAGGCTTTATCCAAGGTCTGAATTCAATGATAAGTGGCATTTTCCTGATGCATATATGTCCAGATTCTGACTTGAATTCATTGACATCACTCATCAATACACTTTGTCGGAGTATAAGCACTTTCCTTCTGTTTTGTAGTTGGATTTTACTATTTCTTCTCCAGTCAAGTACGCAGAAGCATAGTTTATGGAGATAAACCACGGAATAGGTAGGAGTTATTTATGTTTTCCCTTCTGCATTCATAAATTTCTACACCTGGTGTAATTTTGTCAATTTTGTATTAATAGCTTTTCTTTTCTTTTCTTTTTCAGGCTTGACTTGTACATGCCTAAAAATAGTAACGGTCCAAAGCCAGTTGTTGCCTTTGTTACTGGTGGAGCCTGGATTATTGGGTCTGTGATATGTAACTGTGTATGTTTTGGCTTACATTTTTAATTTAATGCTAATTTGTATTAGAAGATATTAATGTTTCTCTGATAGAGAACATATTTCTTTTACATATTGTCAGATGCTCATTTAGGGTCTTAAAATCCTATTTTGTCTCCCTCTTTATTAATGAAAGTTTTAAGTTTATGCTAAGTTGCTAACATCTCGCATGCACTGCTTGCCAACTTAAATGTTTCAAGTTTTGAAGTGCTTATATTTGTGTAGTTACAAAGCATGGGGATGTCTATTAGGCCAGCAGTTAGCAGAGAGAGATATCATGGTGGCTTGCATAGATTACAGGTGATGTTTGCATATAGTTCATATTTCAACAGTTTTTTGTATTTGCTGATAGATGCAATCTGGTTGAAATAAAATTTTAAAGATACAAATCCTGTAATCTACTACTAATAAGATCTCTTTGGTAGTTTTACATTTTTTTTCACTTTTTGTTCTGACAATTCCTAAACAACCCATGTTCATCATAATGGTTGAATAAATTTATGTAAGGTATATATGGTCGTACTCGTAAAAGTATCTAAAATAATTCATAAAAAAAAGTAAGTGCATTCTACCTATCCACCTATTATCTCATAGATCTGTTGTTGCAGAAATTTTCCTCAGGGAACTATCGGTGATATGGTACATGATGCTTCTGAAGGTATTTCATTCGTATGCAACAATATTGCAGAATACGGAGGTGACTCTAACAAGTTAAGATCCGGTCTCTTAACTCCAAAGTTATCTTCATTATGGGTTCCTTTTAATTCTTTCTATGAGGAGTGATGCGTTCTTATGGTCTCTGATGTTTCTTCTTTGTGTTTTGTTTTGCACAGGATTTACCTAATGGGGCAGTCAGCAGGTGCACATATTGCTGCTTGTACACTCTTGGAGCAGGCAATCAAAGAGGCTGGTGAAGGAGAGAATATTTCATGGAGTGTCTCCCAGATCAAGGCTTATTTTGGTTTATCTGGAGGGTAAAAAATTTCATAAAGTTCCTTTCCTTGACATGTCATGTTTTTATAAATACAAGACCGTTGAAAGAATTGAGAATCAATATCTTTAGAATTTCTGAATTTCACTTGCATCTATGAGGTGATAACCTGACTGTTAGAACTTGACAAACAGTTGAATGTTCAGATTGCCCAAGAAAGTTCCATTGAATAGTATATTATCTGAGTTTGATACAAAAAATTTTGAAAGAAATTATTGAGCTATCTGCTTTAGTTGTTTTTATTTTTAAAAGAAAAAAATCATGTCAGTATCCAAAAACAATAATGCAAGATTTGATTGTCATTTACTGACTCAACTTTAATAGAGAGATGTTGCAAAAGAGTATTTTGTTTTTTTTATCAATGCCTGACAAAGAAACTAGTATGGCCATGATACTGCAACTCGTGCTACTGAAGAAAGTATGCTTTTCTAGTCAACATGTAAGTGTGATAATGACAATGTATATAGAAGCTGTACCATAATTGATAATGTTATTTCTTCTAGTTATGCTATTATGATTACCAAAATGAGCAAAGACAAAACATGTTGGCGCCACACCTAGTGGGAAAAAGCCTTGTTTGTTGTTGTATGTTATTATGATTACTGCTTACTGTTGCTGCAGTTTTGTTTAATTGAGAACTTAATTGTTGTAGTTTGCATTTGCCATAGATTCTTGTTATCTAAACACCTGACTTCATACATTTAATACGTTATCTTCCTTCTTGATCAAAGCAGGTACAATTTGCTTAATCTAATAGATTACTTCCACAATAGAGGTCTTTATCGTTCTATCTTTCTAAGGTATGCTGAAAGTTTTAAAGTGAGTTAATATTAAATTAATACCTTATTTTCTGCTTTCCTTTTTGTTTTACTTTGAAACTCTGCCTTCATTTTACAGCATAATGGAAGGGGAAGAATCCCTGAGACGGTTTTCACCAGAAGTAATGGTTAAAGATCCAAATATTGCAAATGCTGTTTCTCTCCTACCTCCTATAGTTCTTTTTCATGGTACCGGGGATTATTCCATACCATCGGATGCCAGGTCTGGACCTCTTCTAAAAGAACTTTTCAATTATGTGATAACAAAAACAAAATAATTTAAGGATTGGCCCATGAGATTTTGTATGGTTGCTGACATGAACAAGTCATTTTTAATTATGTGGTTGTTCTTAGCTATTTTAAGAGATTCTTGCTTCTTATATTGAATTATTTGCGTTAGCTCCATTAATCTGTTAAGGAAGGGTAATTAATTGTTCTTTGAGGTTGAGGATTTTCCTCGATGATGTGTTACTTTTAGGTTGGCAATAACAATGAGTCCTTAGAGGCACTATGACACTCACTGGAGTAGCTATTTGTTGAACTTTATATTATTATTATTAGGGTTTTGCTAATCAGAGCCCTTGGTAGATGAGGCAATGTTGGAGGGAGAGGGAATGGATTAGGGAAAAGTTAATTTTGCCCTCCCTTTTAAATATTAATAATTTTTAAATGAATGGTATAATTGTCATTTTATCTAACTCTCATTTTATTTTCTTTCTCATTCTCTCTCCTATTCCAATTCCTATTCCTATACCCATTCCCATTAACTCAAATAAATCCACCTACCAAACGGGCCCTAAGGGTACTGTTTAAGGATTCCCTTCAATCAATGCGAGGGATTAAAAATTGTGCTTGTTAACTTTTCATCAACTTCAAAAAAATAAAATAAACCCTTATTATTATTATTATTATTATTTTCTTGTAGAAAACATCTAAAAGATATAAGTTGTTATAATTAAGATTTTATGTTACTATTTTCCTGGAACCCATTTTGTTAATCCAAATATCTGAGTAAGGTTTGAAGTTTCTTGTGCTTGAACTAATGCTATCAATCGTCATTTAGCCAGACATGTTAAGGTGTAACCGTGTAAGATGGAAATTAATAGAAAGGGAAACAGTGTAACTGGAAAGGAATTGATGATTTGAACACTATTTGTATTTTCTATTAAGGGTAAGCTTTTAAACTATTAGCCTAATCCTCCAAATTTGCAAGGCTCTTAGATGGTGTTTAATTTGTGCCTCACTGCCTCTTGTGTTTGCATTTCTAAAATGTAATTGCTTTTTTAAAAAAATCTACTAGACTATTGACATTTTCTTTTGTGCAGCAAATCCTTTGCTGAAACTCTTAAAAAACTTGGAGTTAAAGCCGAAGCAATTTTATATGAAGATAAGACACATACAGACTTGTTTCTTCAGGTATGGGACTATACTGCTTCCTCTCTGGTGTGCCTTGCCCATTTTATGTCTGCAGGTTTCCTTTTTAGTTGACTTCCTTCCTCCCTGGCCCAGTGCACGAGGCTCCCACCAAGTGGGGTTTGAGAAGGGTCAAATGTACACAGTCTTACCCCTGCAAGCTGAGAGATTTTTTTGGAATTTTAACATGTGACTTCTAGGTTACATGGCAGCAACCTTACGGTTGCTCCCAGGGTCACCCTCAATCTATGACAACCCGAAAACAAAGCTTTTCAATGCTGAAATTCTAATGTGGTGCTGTTTGCATTTAAATTACTTTTTGCTTCTTGCCTACTTTAATTTTTTGCATCTTAAAACTTCTGTAGTTATGATCTAGTCCATGGTATCTTCCTTTCCCACGAGGAAGGTAGTATCATATCATTAACTTAAAGCTGTGTGATAGCATTCTGTCCAGCACATTAATGCCCACTCAACCCACCATGAAGACACGTAAGAGAAAGAGGAGAAGAAATAGGAGTTGGAAGTCGTAGATTAGGGTTGATAACCTCTATCTCTTATTTTATTAGTTTATTTAATTAAAATCAGTAGTTTATTAGGTTTATTAATTTATTTAATTGAATTCCTAATAGTTAGGCATTATCTAGTTAGTTGAGCATTATCTTGTTAGTTTATAATTTGAATAGTGGGTGGAGTGTTCCCCTACAAATTAGGAGTTAGTTTCTTAAGCATTTTATTATAAATATTTGTACTCTGGTTGCATTCATCATCATGAATTAAATCAAATCATTATATTTAAGCTTAGTCCACTCTAAGAACTTATCTCTAAGTATTTTCTAGATCCTGGAATATACTAGTTCTATCTTAGGATCTTCACTTGGGTTCCTAACAGTGTGCTTGATTATAACTAAAACTGGTAGTCTATTATTATATCTTCCTCTCATTCTACCAACTTTAATTAGCTCAGAGGTGTGCTTAAATAGAACTGTCATTTTGAATCTTGGAACTTCAATTCTGTTCCGAATTTGTATTGGTTCATAGTACAACTTACTGGTACATTATGTGTACCTGAGAATTTTTAGGCAACTGAATGAAATTAGCTCTTTTTTTTAGCAGCTACTCATGAGAAGTGCATATATACCTTTCAGGATCCAATGAGAGGAGGAACAGATGATATGTTTAGGGATTTAGTGGGATATATTCATGCTGATGATGCAGAGGCACGTGCCAGCGATGAAGCGGCTCCGGCAAGGAGACGGCTTGTACCGGAATTCATGATCAAATTGGCCCGTAGTGTTAGTCCTTTCTAGCCATCCTAAAACTTCCATTTGTTTTGTACATAATGAAGTTCAATCCATTGTCATTATCAACAACAATATCCATTCTTTCTGTATTTTTGGTTCTACCATTTTTCACAATGAAAATCAAATCATGTGCTTAAATTTCCAGAGGTGTATGATGGAATTAATATAACAATATTTGACCAGAACATTCTTAGCCCAGGATATATTATACTAGGAAAAGAAAAATTACATGTAAATATGAAGTATGAATTTTAAAAAAAAATAAAGAATGAAGAAAAACTTCTACAGGAAAGTAATATGGAACACAAATTAAAGCTTAAAAGGGATAACAAAATTAAAATATGACCCATGTGGAAAGTGGTTTGTGTTATCTTAATTATCACGTTATGTGTTTTCAAGAGATTATTTATCAAGTTCATTCTAATGGATATTTTTGTTAATAAAAAAATAACAAAATCATTTGCTCATTATGTAATTGAACCATGAAGATAGAACAAAGTTTGTGGGCTCTCATTCAAAACTGTAAGGCCAACAATGCAAGCTCCAAAACTATATTTTAATTCTTCAAGAAGTTTTAGAATTTTATTATATGAATATATATAGAGAGAGAGAGAGAGAGAATTCAGTAAGTCTCTCTTTGCTATATCAAACTTGTCATTTAGAGGCTCCTTTCAGTTTTCACGAAGTCTATAACTCTATATTTCAAATTTAAATTTCGACCAAAACTATATTTTAATTCTTGAAAGATATATGGTGAAATTGAAATAAATTATAGTGTCAAGTGCTTATGAAATATTAAATTAATCACTACACTATCTTTAGAAAAAAATAATGATACATTTTTTCTACCCTTGTTGTTTTAAAGAAAAAAAAAACGTCATCCCAACAAGAAAATAACGGTCTGCGAATATTTGGACTGTAGTTATTTTATTATGTCAAAAGAACTAATTTCACTGTCATCTTTTAATATCGTCCCTCATAAACACTTTTTTTAATATAACTTTTTTATTAAATAATTTCTATTACCTTATAGCCACATATATAAATGAACGCCAAATTCCATGATTCAACTAGTCTCATTTATTATCTATTAGTAGTTGAATTTGTCTTAAAATTTATATTAAAATATTTTTTAAAAAAAAATTTAAGACAACACACATCTCAAAATAAATCTAACAACTAACAGGTGATGAGCTAATACAATTACCCTACAATTTAATGATAGTAATAAATCACAGTTGATTAACATTTAAAAAATATTTATATTGATATCAAAAATATATATTTATATTGAATGTTGGATAATACCTCAAATTAAATTAAAATATTTTCTTAAATTTGAATAGATGGGTCATTGTTGTCCAAAGCCTTACCTTCAATCATAACTTTTAACTCAAATCATATAGTAAGTTAATCATTTTAAGATTAAACTTTAGGAATAAAAGTTGAGAATTACTAAATTTCGATACATCTTTCTAATCATGTAGTATTATTTATTAATATTAATAGAAATATGTTGGAATATTTTTAAATTGAAGAGTCATGTATTTATGTTTATTTAAAGAGTTGTATCATAAATTAATTAATTATTATGTTTATTTATTTGAAGAGTTGTATCATAAATTAATTAATTTATTTATTTATTTATATGAAAAGGCCAGACTCTTCATTTAAATTAATAGTTGTGACTTTTCAAAGGCATCACTTCATAGTTTATATAAACCCCTCATCATTCCATACATCAAATTCATTGCCTTTGTCTTTGAGTGCACACAAAGATAAAGACAAACTATCACTTTGTAAATACTATTGTTGTCTTGGCTTGAGTATTGAAAATGCTATTCATGGGTCTTCATTGTATCCTAAAAGAAATTTGTCGATCTACCCAACTAGCACCCTGTATAAAATAAGAATAGGTGGAGGCAAATTAAGCTTAAAGGAAAGTGCTGTCCACGCCTTTAAGACATTGTGCATCACTTTCCTTTCTTATTCTTCATTTCTTCTTATTCTATTCTTCAAAGAGTCAATACCTCCAACAAAATTTACATTAATAAGGATTTACCTTGAATAAATTATGAACTAACTGAAGAAATATTTCTCAAATTTTTACTTGTCTCTAATAATAATAATCATATGAATAAAATTTTTAAGTCTTATATATGCCTAATTATCGTTAAGCCACATTTGTTTTTCACCTCCAGATCCAGCACTAGATCGAAGAGAGGTAACCACACATGAAACTCATTCTATTTCTTATCTCTCTTCATCCAGTTCGATGCTTGACCAGCACCAAATCTAAATTCGTGTTTCTCATGCAAACAAAATTGTGGGACAGACCTAATTGATTGGATTGACTTGACAAAATATATTTAGCAATCTGAATTATATATTATTATCGTTGATCAGTATATATATAAAGCAGGCGTGTGATACCTAATCATTTAAGTGCATAATGGACTTGTACTTTAATTAAAATATAGTAACAATTTATAAATGGTAACCAACCTTCTAGCATGTTTCTATTTGTCGTGAGACTTTATCTTATTCTTTTTCTTTTGTCCATGATAATTATTAATTATAGAATAAATTATTATTTTGATCAATATATTTTAAATTAGCTTTTAAAAATGAAAATAATAAATTTAATTCTTAAAATATGTAATTTGTCTTAATTAAATTAATCTCAAGAAAGATGAAAATATCAAATTTAGTTCCCATGTGAAGCAACTAGTCTCAATTAATTTAGTCTTTGATTTTTTTTTATTTTGTTAATATTTAGTAAAGATTCATGGATTAAACTTAGACAAATTATATATTTTAAGGATCAAATTTGATATTTGCATTTTTTTTATTAATTAAATTGATACAAATTTTATCTTTTAATGATTAAATTTGATATTATTAACTTTTACTCTTTTAAAAATTAAATTAAGACAAATAACATTATTTTTTTAAAAATCAAAATAATAATTTACTCGTAATTATTTCGTTCGAGTTCAAATTTATATAATCTTTTATTAATAGGTTATTTATAAGTCCCCATAAATATTCTTTGAATTGAATGGCAGTGGTTGCTCTATTTGGTTTTAGGATAATTATATATTCTTGTGAATTATGTATGACGAAAGGTATTAAAATATACTAATTCGATCCTGTCCTAGCCCACTTTAGTCCTATTGGCTATTTTATTAAGGCTAAGCTGGACTGACTTATTTTTAATTTTAATATGGGCTAGAATTTTTCTAACCCGACATGATTCTATTAGGGTTTAAGCCTATGTTAGGCCTGCTGTTTTTATTTTTTATTTTAAATTATTAAAAAAATTTAAAAAAATTATATTATAATATTTTTTAATTTAAAATAATAAGATATATTGATACAATATGAATTAAATTAATTAGATAAATTATATAAAAATACAAAATGCTTAATATAATTTTTTTGCCAAAAAATGTTTAATATAATTTTAACTAAAATAAAATTCATAAAATTAATTTAATATATAAATATTAAAAATAAAATAAAATAAGCTAACTTGGTCCTAACACAATTAAACTATATTCTTTTTAAAATTAAATTGAATTGGTCTATTTTTAATTAGGAGTAAAAATTCTTTTAACACCTGTGTGAGTGTGTGAATATAAAATTATGCTTGACTTCTATGATTTCGTGTTTTGCATTACCACAAATATCCATAAAAAGCTTTGGTACGTGAAAGCTATGTCTTCAATAATTTCTTATTATGCCACTTTTTCCTTCTTCTTCTTTTTTTTTGGTGTTGATTAATAATGTTAACTTTCCCATCACATATATAATAGCGTAATGTATCAGATTCCAATTTTTGGAAAATAATTTTTATTTATTTATAAGTTTAATATCATTTTTCTCAACATTATTGACATAACCTATAATATAATAGACCCTCCACCAAATCACATTTATATTTAGTTTGAAAAAAAGGGTATATATGTGAAGATCAAATATAATTAAGTAATGTCTATTGTGAGCAAATAATCACTTAAATCATATAAAACAATTTAGTGTATTAATAAAAAATTACTAAAATAAGAAATTGTAGTGCGTAATTTTTTTGGGGGAAAACAAAATTGAGTGCACCGTTTTAATTACAGGTTTACAATTTTGCATGATATTAAAAAAAAAAAAGACAAATCATATTTAACTCAATAATTCACATATATACCCAATCCAATATTTTCAAACCATGTATAAATTGCGTTGAAAATATATCCTTAATTAAATTGACCAATTCTATATTCATGCATGCACACACTTTTCCTACTTAATTAAATTAATTAGTACCTAACTATATAAGTCTTAAAAATATTAATTTTATATATAATTAATGTTGGAATATTTTTTATTTAAAAATAAGAAAGTTGTGTATTTGTGTGTGTGTGTTTTCTTTCTTTTGTTTTTGAGTAAAAAGGGGATTTGCTTTGATATGATGGTGGGATCCCCCAATATGCATGGTCTGGTTCACAAGAAACAACAAATATGAGCATTTGGTCTTTTATGTACCAATGTTCAAATCATGAAAATTTAATTAATTAATTCAAAGTTAGTTTACTGTTTAATTAATAAATTATATTTTTTAGAGAATCTCAAGGAAAGAAAATAACATATTATTAAATTTCGAATTCCCATCATAATATATGCCTTCATTTAGTGTATGCATGTATGTCAGCGCTTCAAACATGTTTGCTTCCAATTAAGTGATATGTTCAAAAAGAAGAAATATTAATAAATAATTTTTTTTTCTCATAGAATGTGTATTTATATCCAAATTACAATAGATGTAGTTTTTTAATTAGTGGTTGGTCTTTAAAATAGTATATTATATCATGTAAAATAGATATGATTTTTTTGAAAGAAAAAAAAAACATGTAATGTATGAGTAAGAAAAAGGAGAAAGTGAAAAAAATAAAAAATAAAAATAGATAATACAAAATAAAAAGGTTAAATAATTATTTATTATTTTAAAATATAATAATTATTCTCTTATTTTGTATTAAAAAATTAGGGGGGGAAAACTAAACCACTAGTTAGTGTTTTAAAGTGTAGTTGTGATGGAAATTAAAGGTGAGGCCCTTAATTTGGGTTTGAAAATTGAATTAAAGTGAAGGCAGTGTTTGTTGAATGATGATGTTAGCTTCTCAATATTCCTCAACTTTTGCTTATTTCTTTGCAATATATCTCTTGTCATTTTCTAACTATCCCACCTTCTGGACTCCACCAATGCTTCCTTTCATATACCACAAAAGAAATATTAAATAAACCAAATAAATTATAAAAAAAATATTTAATTCTTTTACCATCGTTGTTGCATTGTAATTAACTAATTCTTCTTTATTTTATTTTAAGAGGTAAAATATTATTTAGTCTCCGAAATTATTAAAAATACTATTTAGTCCCCAAAATGGTTAACTATGTCAATTATTTAGTCTCCGAATTTGACAAAAATACTATTTAGTTCCCAAATTTGTAACTATGTCAACTATTTAGTCTCCAAACTTGGCAAAAATACTATTTAATCATCGAATTTGTAACTCTGTCAACTATTTAGTCTCCTGACTGTTACCCGTTATAGTTGACAGAGTTGCAAATTTGGTGACTAAATAGTATTTTTGCCAAGTTTGGGGATTAACTAATTGACATAGTTACAAATTCGGGAACTAAATAATATTTTTTTCAAATTTGAAGACTAAATAGTTGACATAGTTAAACATTTCGGGGACTAAATAGTATTTTTAATAAATTCGGGAACTAAATAGTAATTTAACTAATAATTCAGAGACTAAATAATATTTTACCTCTTATTTTAATTATTTTAACAAAGAAATAAAAGAAGCAAGATGGTCTAGTTCAATTTTATTTTACTTTAATTAACCTTTCAATTCATCCGATCAAAATTGAATTAATCTCGGTTAACCTGCTCACTAGAAAATAATAATAATAATAACAATAATAACGTCAATTAATAATTATATAACATTTGTCAATAACATTATATTATATATTAATTTAATTGTTATAATTTACGTTAAAATGCTTTTTTTAACATTATATCTTTAATGTTGCAATGGACAATAAAGATAATTTATATAGGCTAAAATCATAGTTCTTTCGTAATGGCTTCTAAAAAAAATTAACGAAATGCCAAACTACTTGAAATAATTGGCATGATAAAATTCATTTTTATTGAAGAATATTAATTAATACAATAACAACAACAATTAAAAATTTTCATTAGGTAGGGTCGGCTATATGGATCAAACAACGCCAATATGTTCTGTCTTTACACATTTCTATTGGATTATCTTCTATCTGGTTAAATCTACGTACAAGAGCCTCTAACGATCTTCTTTATACATGACCAAACCACCTAAAGCGTCTTTCAACTAATTTTTCTTCTGAACAATATCATGGAGATTTTCTTTTAATCTTTTTCTTATAAGATGTGATAATGTATTGTTTGAAGTTATTGTTATGGAAAGCATGCATTCTCACAATGAAAGGACTAAATTAATGAAGATGACGGTGGATAATTGATTTCAGTCAAAAGTGATAATTTTTGCCCACAAAATAAAGGTACTTTAGACATTCATAAATCATAATGCACAATTCACTAGCTTCGATTCCACCTTAATATTGTTTATATATTTCTTTTTTATCATAAATATTTTAATTTAAATAGTTTAAATTTCTTTATATGAAAAATTGTTATTGCACGTTAATTATTTAATATCAAAGTAATTTTTTTTCAATTTGATCCTTTAATTGATTAATAAAATTGTATGAAAATTAAGTTAATTGACAGTATTATAAATATTGTCAAAAGTACAATTTGTATTTTTATATACAGTTTATAAATTTGATGTGTTTTATTTTACAAATTTTACATTACTACGTACCGTTTGAATTTTTTGCTGAAAAAGATTGATCAATTCATGATTTAATAATAAATTAGCATCTATTAATGCTACATTCAGTATACTTAAGTTCCACCAATCATATTAATCATAAGGTTAAGTTAATTAAAAATTGATCTATTAATAACCAAATTGAATCGTTTTTATTCCAAGGATTAAAATTAAATATCTAAACTAAATCATTAACTCTTTTTTTTTTGTGAAGAACAAATCACACCCCCAAAAATTGGGATCCTTCTAACACACGATCTTGGAAATGACTTGAGTTTTTTATTTTAACAAGAGTGTCGGCATAAAAATTAGCTTTCATTAAACATGTTTAATTGAAAGCACCGTGAGTATTCAAGATGTCTCTAATGTGATTTTTTAAAAAAAAAAAAATCGCAAGATGTCTCTAATGTCAATAAAACATAAATGATCACCTAAGCTATATTGAAAATTAACTAATTAAGAAGTTTATAAAAGTCAAAATATGAGGAACAGGATAATGAAATAAATAAATGAGTCACCCCAAAAAAATTAATTAATTAACCACTTGAATTAGGACAAAGAAATGCTTCTTAAACGCAGATGGAGATTGATAAAGAAACTATCTTAATTAAATATGGTTGATGGACGAGGATAGACGTATATGTGTATGCTATTCATCAATTAAACTTAATTCACACAGAGATTTAATATATATATATATATATATGTGTACATACACACACAAATATTTAAAAAATAACATATATTAAAAAGTGTCAAATAAAAATTATTCTAGGTTAAGTTTACTTAATAAAAGTCAACTTTTGAATATTTAGTCCATAACTAATATTAATTGCTTGATTTATTTAAACAACTAATAATAGTAATTGTGAAAGTATAAATTCTTAAAAATACTTTCTTTTTTGTACTGAACAAAGACGTAAGAGTGTTATTATTATGTGTAGAATAACGAAAAAGTATAATTAAATATATGATTTGACGAAATTTGAATGAAGGACAACATTATATTATTTGTAATTTAAAAAATTTAGGGGCTCAATTGATAATAAACAAAGTTTAATAATACAATTAAGAAGAATCTTATAGTCTGAATTAAATGGTCCTTTTGTAAAAGATAAAATATATTGGTCAAGCTTCTACATGTCTTCCACCCCTAATATGTCATTTTGATTTAATAATTGTTAGTATTCATGAAATCATGATCCACATCTATTTTAATCATCACTAATCGGAATATATGTGGTAGATGAAATTATATTATTTTATGAAGATCACACAAATACTTTGTTTAGGTTATTGTTAAAACATTTTAGAGATAATTTTATTGAAATTATGTTTACGACATTAATATAAATATTTTTCTTAATGAAAATTCAATTAACTTATTATATAATGAGATTCTCAAAAAAAAAATTTATATAATGAGGAACTATTACCTTTTATTAGATATAACTTGATAAAACACTTTTGCCTAAGAATTTATCAACAATCAATATTCAATATAATTTGATATATGATAAAAGTTGTTATTTAATTAATTAATTTTGTACAGCATCTAATATAGTTATATAAAAAAATATACCTAAAGTTTTTTCTAAATCCATTTCAAGTACAAATTCAGACAAAGTGGGAGTTGTTAAATTAATGGTGTGGATATGGATATATATATATATATATATATATATATATATATATATATATATATATATATATATATTACCAAACATGCATCACCATCACCTATTCAAATATACTATAATTGCATATGGATTAGTTAGAAAGAGGAATATATTATACCATTAATTTAATTTGTTCCCTTCCAAAAATTAGTTTAACAAAATTTTAAAATAGTCCCTATATGTCAAATTTTCTTTAAATTTATATTAATTTTTGTTAATGTTGTCAATAATATCTTAAAACCCTAAGTATGTGTAATTTATATCAATAAAGAGAAAAAAAATTAAAAAAAAATAGTTTTGTAAAAATAACTTACATGTATAAAATAAAATGCAATTTTCATCAGGTAATATGAGTAAATTGGCTTAAATTAATTAAATTTACATTGTTAAAATGGTATATAATTAATTAAAATTATATCATCAAATTTAACAAAAAATTGAGTATAGAGATTAAATTAAAATGTGATTAAATTATAATTTTTTAACTATATATAGGACACAATTATAATTTTTTTTAATGAAAAGAGTAGTGATTAATTAACAAGAGTCTTAATTAATTATTCTGTACTGAATTCGAAGATATTAATGAAAGGTACGTGGCTAACCACATGCACATTAATGAAATGTCACGCTTCTAACCATATAATAATTTTCTTTGCAAGGAATTGTTAAAGTATATAATAAAGAATAAAAATAAAAAGTTATATTGACTAATATATTTTCTAAATATGCATCTAAAAATTTGTTTTATGTATACCATACGAACTCTTTTTAGTGAAAATTAACAAATATATAAAAGATCGTTAAACTCTTTGGTTTGTGGAGTTTGACTGAGGGAATGGGAATGGGAATACAAATTAGAAATAGGTAGAGTTTGAAAATTTAATTTTATCCTTTATTTTAAAATAAATTTACCATTTTATTTAAAGATCGTTAATATTTAAAATGGAGGATAAAATTAACGTTTTACACTCTGGATTCTCATTCCCTTCCAAACCAAACATGGCCTAAATGACTTGTCTAAACCCTAGCTAAATATTAAGAATTTGATCCCTAAATGTAAAGCATATTTAAATTTTTGAATTAATTATCTTAGACTAAATTAATATTTTAGTCCCAGCAAAATGTAAAATATTTGTCAATCTAGTTCTTAAAAAATAAAAATGTCAAATTTAATCCTTAAAAGATGTAGTTTGTTTAAATTTATAAATTATTGAGAATCACAACTAACAAAAAATTTTATAAGAACTAAATTAAATAAATTTCAATTTTTATAGATTAAATTTAACATTTTCATCTGACAGCTTCAAATATATATATATATATATATATATAATTTCTTTTAAAAACAAAAATATTAATTTACTCAATTTTTGTACCATTTGTGTTATTGATAATTCATCCATGGAAAGGATCTTCAGTGATATAGTAGTACTAAAAATGTAGCCATGTAGATAGTCAAAATACTCTAATGCTCCAAAGAGTAGAGCATTTCACGGTACACCACTATAAGAAATTAAATAAATTATACTTTTTGTTTAAAATACATAAATATATCCTTAAAAAATATAAAATTACATAATTACCCAATTTATAGAAATATCCCAACATATTTAGAAGGGATATGTAAATTGTTTTTAAATCAAATAAAAATAAGATAATATTAATATCTCTTATGTATCTCTTTATTTTTTAAATTTCAAATATATATATATATATATATATATATATATATATATATATAAAGAGTATTAAGAAAGGTAGCAATTTTTGTTCAAAGTGCTCACTGTTCGTGCATCATTTTTATTCACTGTACTCAACTCAAAAAGATATGTAATTTTTCTCTCAATTTTGTTCATTTACAAGACTATCTACTATAATTTATTGAACATATTTTCTTATAATTTTTTTAGATGACTACTAAAAATTCACAATTATTTGCATCGAATGGATAGCGAAATAAAATTTGATGTCAATGAACTTGAATTTGATGGAGATCATGATGATTTTCAAAACAATATAGAAGTATCTCAAAAATTGATATAGATGAGAACAATGACAAAGACATAGATGATTTTATAATTTTTTGGGTATTTTTATAAATACTTTATTGTAAATTAGATAATTCTATAATTTTATAACTTTTAAGGAATTTTATGTATTTCAAACAAAAAGTATAATTTATTTAATTTTTTATGGTGGTCATTACCGTGAAATGCTCCACTCTTTGGAGTACTATAGATTCGTGATTACCTACATTATATATAATAGAGAATTTTTTAGAGATCTTATTGAAATGTGACAGGTTCATGTAAGAACACATGAATCCGAGCCCATGTGATCATCACTATTTTTTTTTAATCAGTTGGTCATCAATCTATTTAAGATGAGTTCTTATTAATGCGAATTTTTAATAATATTACAAAAATAAATAAAAAATGTATCAAAATTTAATAATACTGTAGTACCCAACTTTTGTGCCATTCAAAGAAAACTTATGTGATGTTGCTTACATGCTTTTGGTAAGGTTGACCGATTAAAAAAAGATATGTGTCAATTTTCTTCTCAAAAGTAACATATATCTTTTTTTAATTGGTTAACCTTACCAAAAATATGTAAGCAACTTATAATTTTGGTGAGTACTGTTGACACACAAGAAGCGTATTTATTGGTCAGTAGTTAGCAAGCGTGATGTTGGTTGGTCAATGACGGTAGCCTACCCACTACACATTAATTATATCCACTACCAAATGAGGTGGCGCTTTCCTATTGGACACGTTTTTTAACGTCGTTACTTCACGGCATTGCTTCACATTTTTATTTTTTAATTATTCACCCGAGTTCGAGTTGAAGTTGAGTTGATTAATCTCTTTGATATTGTATAATACTTTTATATTAAAAAATTAATAATTTCATTTTTTTACTAAGATGCTTTTAATAACATAATTAATTTTCTTAAATAACTATAATTTATTTTAAAACTAGTTAGTTTTTAATTATTATTTTGTTATTATTTATTTTGAGTTAGAAATAATTATTGTAACTTATATTATTTTTAAGAAATAATTTGTTACATTAAAAAATATATATTTAATTATATAAATAATAAACATAAAAATATTTCAATTAAAATATTTGATTAATCTCTTTGATATTGTATAATACTTTTATATTAAAAAATTAATAATTTCATTTTTTTACTAAGATGCTTTTAATAACATAATTAATTTTCTTAAATAACTATAATTTATTTTAAAACTAGTTAGTTTTTAAATTATTATTTTGTTATTATTTATTTTGAGTTAGAAATAATTATTGTAACTTATATTATTTTTAAGAAATAATTTGTTACATTAAAAAATATATATTTAATTATATAAATAATAAACATAAAAATATTTCAATTAAAATATTTGAAATTGTAATTTTTTTTATTTATCACGAGTGTAATATTACTTAGGAGTTAGGAGCGTTTAGTATATTGTCATTTTGACATCATTTTATAGCAAATACTTATATTTTATATCACTATAATATCAAACACTATACCAAACATAAATATTAAAAATACTATGATATATAAAATATCATTCTATATGACCATACCAAACATCCCCTTAAAATCTTTCCCCAAACAAAACAACAAAAAGGCATAAAACTGAAAGAGTTCAGTACTTCCAAGTTCCAACCCACACGTATATCTAGCTGTCACTCTGAAATTAAAGCCGCTTTGAGTTTAATTTTCCTAGGTTACATTGTATTTTGTGATATTTTAAAAATTATTACAAAATTTATATGCGATTGTTTACATATTTTTTTTAAAGTTAACCAATTAAAAAAATATATGTGTCAATTTTGAGAAGATGACATAAAAAAATTGATACATATCTTTTCTATTGGTTAACTTTAATAAAAATATATAAACAACAACATATAAGTTGGTTGGGTCTAATTCTAGTTAAATAGATTAATATTTTATAGATTTATGTGAACATGTGCCTTAAGCACATATATTAAAGTATTCTTTGTTGGTCAATAAAGAATTTACTAACTCAAAATTTGTATAAACTTAATTTAAAAAATAATTTTACATGCTTAAAAATTTTATTGGTCAATGAGATAAAATCTTAACATGTGTCCTAGATCATATCTTGTAACGTGGATTTGAGTCTAAATTTTTATCCAAGAGGAGTGTAAAAAAAAGATTTATAAATTATGAATTGATTAATAGATTATTTAATTTGGTTGTTAACAAATTTATAAAAGTTTACGTGATATAATTTTGTTATAATAATTTTTAAAAAAATATATAAATAACAAAGATTTTTAATTTGAAAGCTAATTAAATAATTGAAACCGAAAGAATATTTAATTTAATATTTACACAAGTTCACAAGATTATAATTATAAAAGTCAATAAACATGTTAATTACAAATATGTGTAAAAATGAAAGCATTTAAATATTTCTCATAGGTATATATATGTATAAATATGAATATACCTTTAATTTATTGACAAAAAATAATAAGGGCTTATAGTTTTTTTTTGTCGGCCTTGGTCGGGTTTCCTATTGGACACGTGTTTTAACGTCGTTACCTCTTAAATTTTAAAAATAAATAAATTTTTTAAATATAAATCTCGAGATAAATTCAGTAGGTGAGAAGTTGTAAGTCAAAGTTTTTTTTGACAATGCTATTAATATCCAATATTTTTTTTGTGGGTTTTTGTTTTTGAGGGAATATAGGGTGATGCATGTAATAAATTACTCAAGCTAATTTTTGCCATGGTGGGGCAGTTATGTGGGGGTTTGAAGTGTTAGCCTACCTAATTCATTAGCACATTTCTCAAAAAACAAATTAATTAAATTTTTCTACACCTGTCCGTAATCTAATTGGGCAAAATTTTGTGGAGAAATTTGGTTCTCATTAAATCAAATTAATTCTTTATTATTAAATTCCTTTAAAATTTATGATTATCTATATAATCAAAATATCGTTTATGCCAACGAGGTTGGTTCTTCTAATCACATTCTATTCATGATAATTGTATTATTTAGGTCTCATGATTTTAATTACTTTAGATATTATGTTACACAGTGTAAGACAATGAATAAGAAAAATACATACAGTAGATTTCACATGTCGAATCATACTTGATGTGGGACCCACTCACTTTGTCTTTCTCTCTACTTTCATGTTTTATACTGTACAACATAAGATTCAATCTCATTCGATTCTAATGGTTTGTTTGGTATAGTTTGAGGAGGGAAGGTGAGTGGGAAAGTGAATGTGTTGTATGTTTGGTATGGAAAGGGAAAGTTGAGGGAAGGTTGAGAGAAGGCGAGAGGGAAGGTTGCTTCCCTCTCAATTTAAAGGGAAGGAAATAGACTTGAAAGTACTATTTTACCCTTCCCTTCTCATGTGAGGGCATAATCTTAGAGGGTAAAATAGTCTTTTACACTTTTTAACTTCCACTTCCCTATCTCATTCCTATCATACCAAACAATTTTATTCTTATTTCCATTTTACTTTCTTTACATACCAATCACATATAAATCTTCCACTTCCACTTCCCACTAAATACTCACCGGATACCAAACGGCACCTAAGTGATTTCTTTATTTAATTTGGTAGGTTGTCTTTAAGAACTTTTATAAGTTCTCTATGAGCTCAGAAACCTCCCTTAACCTTAAAACAAATTGTCTATGAAAAATATATATACAATGGTAATTAGATAGCTCGATCTCTTACTCCTAACAATTAATCTCATGTTTCTAAATGCATTCTTATCCAAATTGGAGAGTTTGAAAATTGTTGAAGGAAGGTGTCGTTGTTAAAATGTTGTTGTCTCTTGAGCTATCTATAGTTTTGATTATGTCGCTACTTGGTGGGGTTGATGATAAATTGAACAAGGAGAAAATTAAAGGAAAACAAAATAACTAATAATTAATTAGGATATATAATCATTTTTTTAAATTTATCTTTTTATGTGTTCATAATGCATTGCGAGTTGGAATTTTATTAAGTTTGAAAATTCTTGTGAATTTCATTGTCTTAGCATGAATGGTTCATATTTGTTATCCAAATTAGAAAAGTATATAGTATTATATATAGTTGAGGAAGTAGTAAAAAGTCATCCATATATGATATATGGTAGGTGTGTACAAAATCATAAGTTCATTCAACCCGTATCAATTCAACCTATGCACACCCTTAATTAATTAATTTTTTTTTGTGTGGATTAAAATTCATTAAATAATACTAGAGGTTTCGCATGCACCTACCGTGCATGTAATTTATTTTTTAATTTAAAAATATATATAATGTAAAATTATTATTATTTAAAATAATAAAATTAAACATGTAATAAATTTTAATTTTAAAATAAAAAATAAAATAATAATGATTATATTTTAAAAAATAAATTAAATATTAGGAAATTATTTACTCCCCTATTTTTTTAATAACTACCTATCATATATACTTTCTCTATCCCACATTCTCCCACCATCACATATTTTTCTTATATTTTTTTAATTAGAAAATGCCTATTTTGTGACCCCAATAACCAGAAGGGGTCACAGCCATATATATATATATATATATATATATATAAACCTATCATATATTAAGTTAACAATTTAACAAAAAATAATGAAAATTATAACTTCAAAATACTTTATCAATTGTGAATTATAATTAGGGGTATAAATTAATCACTCTTATCATATACTTAATTAACTAGACGATTTTTATTATTATTAATTTTTTTTAAAAAATGCATTCAAATGACATCTAGCTATCATTTAGGGTAAACTTATATATAGAGAATATATATGTGTTGATTTATGTGAAAGGAATTTAGACCATTTACTTTTATGGGGGTATAAATTAATTTGATATACTATTTTTTCCGTATATTTCATATAAAGAATTAAGACTATTATGATTTTTTTCAAAAAAAAATATATCACACCAATAAGTAGTGTTAATGCAATCAATTTGATTTGTATGGTTTAATGACACGTTGTTGAATCACACGAATTGTACATCTCATTATTTTAAAATAAATGTATCAACCAAACAGGCCTATATATATATATATATATATTTATTTATTTGTAGATCCAATTTCATTCTTTGCTTCTTACAATAGCCAAACGCCTCACATCATAACCTCAATAATGATTCAATGTGGTGTTAAAACAAAAAAGAATGATTCAATGTGCAAGTATTCTTCTATTGTCTTTTTGCTTTCCTTGTTAACTTATAAATTAAGATAAACAAATAAACTTTGTTTAGCACTTTTCACAAACATATTAGTATTAGAAGTTGAAAATTAAAATTTTGACATTGGTGTAAAACATTGATTGAGCCTATCTAATAGGTTAATGTAATTTCATCTATGAAATTACATACTTGAGAAAAGTATTGGATTATGGTTTCCCATTATTTCAAAGTAATATTTGTAATATGCTTATATCTTGTATAATTTATTTTATTATTATTTTATGGTCTCCCATATATAGGTATATTATTCAATTGAAAATAATCTCATTGACATTGTGGAATACAAAATGTAAACATCTCATATCTGACTAACATTCAAACTTCATTCACAACTTCACATGTTGTAATTAATATGAAGGATTAGTCAATTCAGTATAATTTATTTTAATACATTATATTATTAAATTATAAAGAACTTAAATGACACTTTAATTACGTGGATACATAAATGATGTTTTTAAAATTAATTAGTATGTGATGGAATTAAAGAAATAAATATGAGATATATTATATTACATATCTTACTATCAAATTACATCAAGTAAGTCAATGAAGGTTGATTCTTATTATCAAATTACATCAAACAAGTCAATAAAGATTGATTCATATAGTCAATTTTTATCTATGACAATAGTATGACTTGTGTTTAATTTTAAGTAATCTCTTATTTAATAGATTATTTATAAAAATTTATGTAAATGTCGTTTGAACTGAGAACCTATTCTGATACTGAACTAGTGCACCATCTAATCTCATATTTGATTTCTTTATCAACATAACTTTTAATAATATATCCTTTCTTTCCTTTCCCCCTTTTCATTTTTAATTACATTAAACTGCATAATTTGTGACATTTAATCAACAATTTATTCTAACAACACAGACTAATGGTTAGTTTTTTAATTTAAAATTAATTAAAAAAATATTAAAATAATTATAGTACAGACATAATAGGTAATTTATAAGGGTAAATATAAAGAGTATTAAAATAAATAATATTAGTATAAACAACCAAATATTTACATCTTATAATACTATAATACAAATTTTCAATTGGTATATATTTTCACGGAGATTTCTTAAATAATTGCAATCGAGTAAAATTACTTAGTAATTCGTTGGGTTAAAACTATCTTTCCTTCTTAAGGTATAGTCTAAGATATGAATCTATATATCATCTATATGTATATATACTTTCTGACAATTTTGTGTTAATTTCATTTCCTTATTTACATACATCAAATCTAAAAGACCAGAGTAATAAGAAATTCCTTTTTTCGCAAGAAAGAAAAAAAGAACCCTTCAAAATTTTGTCGTGTGGATTAACTCCAATTCATAATGATTTGTGTTCCCACAGAAAAATCTTCCAACCAAAATTGGATTCAGAATCATTCAGCTATAGTTCCATGAATGAATGAATAAATCTTTCACCGCCATGACGGCGCTTCCTTCCTTCCTCCTTCTTCGTATAAATCATATTCTATATATATATATATAGATTCGTTCTCTCTTATAATCACTGTGTGTGTGTGTGCACTGTGATTTTGGAATAAGGTAATTTCAGATTTCTCTTTTCTTTTTTGGGGTTGAAGACGACAAATACTGATAAACCCCTAATTTTTATCTTTTCTGTTTTTTCAATTAATTAATTTTTATTAGGTTAGCTAGCTAATGTACTTTTTTTTTTTTAATTTTCTTCTTCTCTTCTTAGTCTGTGAAGTTTCTTGGAGAATGAGTCTTCTCAGTCATTCACCATTGACGACGACCGCAATCTCCTTCCATAGCTTTCCCGCGAAATAGAAGAACAATTGAGTTTTCCCGATTTCTCGAAGCAACGCCTCTTCCGTAGCTTTTCTGCAACTCCGTGTTTGACAATTTCCATAGGTTCTCGAAAAAAAGAAAGTTACCTAGAGGCGTGTGATTTTGCTTCTTCATGGCTCTGTGCCTGATGCTTTGGGGGAGACTGTTGCAATTTCAAGTGTCACTCTCGGAATGAAATGCGCGTTTGCTGAAAAGTCAGAATGCGAGATCCAATCCACGTCTTATTTCAGAGCTTCACCTAGCTCGTGCTGTCGTTGTAGAATTTATCACATCTGTGATTTTTTTTCATTCGTTATTTTTTTGTCTAGACTTCTCGGTCGTTTTATTCTGAGTGAGCTGTGTTTGCTTCTGCTGTGTATTTCTCTTCCTTGGGACGGAGATTTCACATTTGCGTCAACAAGAGTATAATAGAGATTTTTGCAGGCTTCCGTCGTTTATTTTTTAAGTTGTGCGTATCGCTTGTTTTGTCTGAGCCTGTGTCATCTTCTGTGATCATAATTATTAGTCTCTGCTCTTCAAGTTCCTCCTCCTATTTTGGTCTTTCTCTGATTTTTTTTCCTTCCTTTTGGGTTATTTATTCTTGGCTTATTAAATTACTGGGTCTTTGAGCTTCTGGTTGGGAACCTTTCTGGGGTTCTGTACCTAAAGCCTGTATTGCTTTAAATTCTTTTTTTTCTGGGTATTTGTGTTTTGAAATTTTGGGCGCTTGTGATACTGGGTGGTTGTTGAAGAGGCTATACATTGTGGATTTTAGAGCTACTTTTTGTGAGCTTGCTTCGAAATTTGGGATTGGAGGCGCTCTCCTAAAAAGAGCAATTAATTGGAACTTCATATTACTGTGTTCCTCTGCTCCTTTGATTTTGGGCTAATTTGAAGTTTAAAAACGAAAAATATGAGGGGTGGGAAAAGAAGGAAGCTGCGTCTTAGCAAGATCTACTCATTCGCTTGTGGTAAGCGATCGTTTGAGGAAGACCATTCACAGATTGGGGGACGAGGTTATTCCAGGGTGGTGTTCTGCAATGAACCAGATAGCCTTGAGGCTGGAATTCGTAATTATGCCGATAATTCTGTCAGGTCTACGAAATATACTCTTGCTACCTTCTTGCCTAAATCACTATTCGAGCAGTTTAGGAGGGTGGCTAATTTCTTTTTCTTAGTTACTGGAATTTTAGCCTTCACTCCACTTGCTCCCTATACAGCTGTTAGTGCCATTGTTCCTCTGATTATTGTTATTGGGGCAACCATGGTGAAAGAAGGTATTGAAGATTTGCGGAGGAAGAAGCAGGTATTATATTCTGTTTATATACCCTTTATTCCTCTGTTGATTTTCATTTCATCAAGTCTGTCTTCTTGAGCTTATGAATCCCACTTATTATCCTTGTCTCAAATTTGGTTTGCAGTGATTTGTGTTGTTTATATGTTGACTCACAGAATGTGTATGTAACTTTATTGGGATAGAGCCTAGAAGTTAGCAGTATTTATCTGGTATTTTTATAAGGTTTCTTTATGAAAGCATTTACTATAGGAACTGAATTGATTCTCTTTTATGGTAGATTTATATAAATTGTGGACAGACAGGCCATATCAGTTTTCATGAGTCATGGTAGACAACTTGTGAAAGATTCTAGCTTTTTGTCTAGATCCCTGTTTTAAGTAGTTTGATGTGGATGAAGTGCAAACTATCTTCCTTGTTCACACAGTTCCAGTATTTGCTAATATTATTTCTCAAGTTCAATATTAATTCATTAATTGATTTCAAGATTCTTGGTGACTTGTAAAAATGACAATATGATCAAAATAATAAAATTCCAACACCATGTCTGTTTATACATTACATTCTGTCCCCCAAAAAATGTCTGTTTATACATAAATTTGCTGCCTTATTCCTACATTTTAAGATCTGTGCAAAATTTGTTAATTGTTATGATTTTTATGATCAATATATTGTCTGTATAAAATTGAATTAATTGAGCAAAGTTTCCATATACATAAAACCGAAATGCTCATGTAATATAGCGTGGTCTATTTGGTGGTAAGAGGAGGGCTATTCTAAGAAAAAAAAATCATTGGTCTTTATGAAATATATCAAGTAGTATCAAATTTTGATATTGGAATTCTTTTTCAGGATATTGAGGTTAACAATAGAAGGGTTAAAGTGCATAAACACAATGGTGCATTTGAATATACTGAGTGGAAGAATCTGAGGGTGGGAGATATAGTGAAGGTACAGAAGGACGAGTTCTTTCCAGCAGACCTCCTATTGCTTTCATCCAGTTATGAAGATGCAGTCTGCTATGTTGAGACCATGAACTTGGATGGGGAGACAAATCTCAAGTTGAAGCAAGGGTTGGAGGTAACTTCTTCCTTGCGTGACGATCTTAACTTCTCTGATTTTAAAGCTACAATTAAATGTGAAGACCCAAATGCAAATTTGTACTCTTTTGTTGGGAGCATGGAGTTTGAAGAGCAACAGTATCCCCTTTCTCCTCAGCAACTTCTCCTGAGAGATTCTAAACTCCGTAATACAGATTACATATTTGGAGCTGTCATCTTCACTGGTCATGACACAAAGGTTATTCAAAATTCTACTGATCCCCCCTCAAAGAGAAGCAAAGTTGAGAAGAAGATGGATAGAATCATATACTTCTTGTTTTGTATTCTATTTTTATTGGCATCTGTTGGATCTATTTTCTTTGGCATTTCAACTAAAGATGACTTGGAAAATGGGAAGATGAAAAGATGGTATCTAAGACCAGATGATTCTACAATTTTCTTTGATCCAAAAAGAGCACCAGCTGCTGCAATATTTCATTGTTTGACGGCCTTAATGTTGTATAACTACTTTATACCGATCTCCTTGTATGTATCAATAGAAATTGTCAAAGTCCTTCAGAGCATCTTCATCAATCAAGATATCTACATGTACTATGAGGAAGCAGACAAACCGGCTCGTGCCCGTACGTCAAATTTGAATGAAGAACTTGGCCAAGTTGACACAATACTTTCTGATAAAACTGGAACTTTGACCTGCAACTCAATGGAGTTCATCAAATGTTCAATTGCTGGGGTGGCTTATGGCCGTGGTGTTACAGAGGTTGAGAAGGCTATGGACAGAAAAAGTGGTTCACCATTGATTCATGAACAAGATATTGGATCAGATGACATTAGGGATTCTTCTGTTGCAAAAGCGCCTATTAAAGGTTTTAATTTTATAGATGAAAGGATAATGGATGGAAACTGGGTTAATGAGCCTCATGCTGATGTAATTCAGAAGTTTTTTCGCTTATTAGCTACCTGTCATACAGCCATCCCTGAAGTGGATGAAGACACGGGAAATATCTCATATGAAGCTGAATCCCCAGACGAAGCAGCATTTGTGATTGCAGGAAGAGAACTTGGCTTTGAATTTTACAAAAGAACTCAGACCAGTTTATCAATGTATGAGTTGGATCCAGTTTCTGGCAAGAAAGTTGAAAGGTCAGTGTTCTCAATTGCTTGCCTGTTTAGTAACGAGATTTTGACTGCTGCATTTTGATTGCTAATGGACTAACAATTTTCTTGGGTTCTCAGTCAAAAGAGAATATGCAATTTCATAATAAATTATCTCATGATGACAATAATAACTTATCCTATGATGACAAAAATAAAATTACCATGTTATGTTGTTTGGGATTAAGATTTACTTCATACAACTAAGGCTTATTTGATGACTTCAGAAATGCTGCAATGCTTA
This sequence comes from Senna tora, assembly GCA_014851425.1. Classification (NCBI taxonomy): domain Eukaryota; kingdom Viridiplantae; phylum Streptophyta; class Magnoliopsida; order Fabales; family Fabaceae; genus Senna; species Senna tora. Next base: position 35,795,820 of record CM026265.1, read on the forward strand.
ATGGCAGTGGACTAAAGAAAGAAAGCAATGATTAACTACAGAGTTTCCATTTTGCAGGACATATAAACTTCTCAGTGTTTTAGAATTCAACAGCTCGAGGAAGCGAATGTCGGTAATAGTAAAAGATGAAGAAGGGAAAATTTTTCTCTTCTGTAAAGGTGCTGACAGGTATGTAATAATCTGACCTGTGGCCTTCAACTTCAATGATCTTAAACCTTACCTTTACTTTTCACCATGTTGACCTGCTCTATTTTCCATGCAGTGTAATGTTTGACAGGCTTGCCAAGAATGGGCGGGAGTTTGAAGAGAAAACCCTGGAACACGTGCAAGAATATGCTGATGCAGGTCTAAGGACATTGATATTGGCCTATCGCAAACTTGATGAAGAAGAATACAAGGAGTTTAATGAAAGATTTTCAGAGGCCAAGAATTCGGTTAGTGCAGATCGGGAAACACTGATTGATGAAGTATCGGATAAGGTTGAGAGGAATCTCATCCTTCTTGGTGCCACTGCTGTAGAGGATAAGCTCCAAAATGGGGTGGGTGGAAAATATATCATGTGTTTTAAGTGGATGATGATCAGTGAATTGGAACAGGACTTAACTGTGGTTCTCATATTGCTTTTTAGGTTCCTGATTGCATTGATAAACTTGCCCGGGCAGGAATCAAGATTTGGGTTTTGACTGGGGATAAAATGGAGACAGCCATCAATATTGGGTATTATATTCAAACTATTTGTTTTCCATGTTGGCTTCACCCAATGAGTTTCTGTTCAAGATATCTGACTATAGGTATAAAATTGCAGTTTTGCTTGTAGTTTACTTAGACAAGGAATGAAGCAGATTATAGTTCATCTGGATAATCCAGATATTCAAGCATTGGAAAAGGCTGGGGATAAGATTGCTATTGCCAAGGTAAACATAAATTTTAGTCCTCAATCTAATTTTTATGCAGCAATGTAATTACACGTTGAGTGTAATGTGTATTTTAAGCTCGTACTTTCAATAAAATGCTTCTTTTAAACATTGCAAGATCCTAATCTGATAATCTTATATGGAGCTAATTTCTATATATATATATATAAAAAAGACAAATCTTATATGGAGCTGATGTGTGGGCGGAATATGCTTTACATTGCTAATAACAAGAACTTATATTACATTGATTCTTTTGTCCCAGTTTTGTCAATAAAATAGCCTGAGAAAGAGATCTTAACTTCTTAAGAATTTCAGTAATTGCAATTTCGTGGTATTTCCTTATCAAATTTGTTCCAAAGCCTGCAAGAAAGACAATATATGCTTACCCTGTTTGCAATATATGTTTCTTTCCTACTTCAAAATTGTCTCTCATCCTGTACTGAAAAGGGAGTTGATTTGTTGGTTAGATATACTACAGTTTAAACTTAAAAATTACTCTCCTGATGTCTTTATATTGATTTATCTGTTAGGCATCAAGGGAAAGTGTTCACCGTCAGATATCTGAAGGTATTGCACAGCTTAATGCATCCAGAGTTACCTCTCAGCAGGCATTTGCTCTGATCATTGATGGAAAATCACTTACTTATGCACTAGAGGATGATATGAAGCACATATTTCTGGAGCTCGCACTTAATTGTGCATCAGTTATCTGCTGTCGCTCATCACCAAAGCAGAAGGCACTCGTAAGTTATTTATAGCTAATTCCCTCAAAATGTGTAAAGACAGAATATGCTGGCGTCGCTTGATCCATATAGCCAACCTTACCTGGTGGGAAAAGGCTTTGATTGTTGTTGTTTTTTTATTATTACCCTCTACTTGGCACTGTTTGCCTTTTTCTTTTTTTTGTTTGTTTGTTAATTTTGTTGATAACTCCGGTTACTTATGAGAAATAATTTTGATTGATTCCTCTCTTAAAGGTTACTAGACTTGTTAAATCTGGAACTGGCAAAACAACATTAGCTATTGGCGATGGAGCTAATGATGTAGGAATGCTTCAAGAAGCAGATATAGGTATTGGAATCAGCGGTGTTGAAGGAATGCAGGTAATCATAGAACTTACAAGATTCATTCAATGTAATTGATTTTTTGCTTCCATAACCCATTTTCTTACAGCCTTTTCTTCCTTCTCCCCCTTTATTCTTTTATCTCTATACTCAGGCTGTTATGTCTAGCGATGTTGCAATTGCTCAATTCCGATATTTGGAACGGTTACTCCTTGTACACGGACATTGGTGTTACCGGAGGATCTCATCAATGGTATGACTGTTCTTATACCTGCATTGCACCGATCTAGTTTCAAAATATAATAATAAACCTTTCCTTGGTAATTATATTGACTAACTTATTCTTCTGCTGGCAGATATGTTATTTCTTCTACAAGAATGTCACATTTGGATTCACTCTGTTCCTGTATGAGGTGTATGCATCATTCTCTGGACAACCCGCATACAATGATTGGTTTTTGGCTTTGTATAATGTCTTATTCTCGTCTCTTCCTGTTATTGCCCTTGGGGTTTTTGACCAGGATGTGTCAGCCCGGTACTGTCTTAAGGTAAGCTTGCTGCACTGTTGGCAGAAATGGCCATTGCCATCTTTATGAACTGCTCAATAAGAATATTTGCTGAAGGATTTAAAATCTATATTATTACAAATTACCAGATATGGTTTACTTGGTATTCAACAATGACAAAAATGTGTGCCTACCTTGAATTAAAACATCTAACAATCACAGCTATATCTTAGTACTTCTGGAGTTCTGGCTGACAAATAAATATTCAGAATTTGGTTTACAGCCAAAGAGCTTTCTGAATTACTTACTGTGGCACTACACTTGGATTTTGACTGACATATAACAAGATTGTATAGGGTGCTTGAACATAGCTACTGCTTTTATATTACAGCTTCAGCGTAGTTAGACCCTTCTTGGTTGTATCTGATGTAAATAAAAGCGTTGATTTATTCTTTTTAGGCTTCCGACTTTTCGCTTCTATGATGATCATTCCTTGTTATTTGTGTTCAATGTGGCAGTTTCCCATGTTATATCAAGAAGGAGTACAGAATGTCCTATTCAGCTGGCGCCGTATACTTAGCTGGATGCTGAATGGATTTATAAGTGCCATAATAATTTTCTTCTTCTGCACAAAAGCAATGGAGCTTCAGGCCTTTGATAAGGAGGGAAGAACAGCCGGGAGGGATATACTCGGAGCAACGATGTATACTTGCATTGTATGGGTCGTAAACTTGCAGATGGCACTTGGCATACGTTACTTCACCTTGATACAACATATTTTCATCTGGGGCACCATTGCTTTCTGGTATATTTTCCTCATGATATATGGAGCAATACCTTCAAGATTATCCCAGAATGCTTACAAAGTCTTCATTGAAACTCTCGCTCCATCTCCCATGTATTGGTTTGTGACATTCTTCGTGGTGATCTCAACGCTTATACCATACTTCTCCTACTCAGCAATTCAGATGAGATTCTTTCCCATGTACCATGAAATGATACAATGGTTAAGGTATGAGGGCAAGACAAATGATCCTGAATATTGTAATTTGGTGCGACAAAGATCGTTGCGGCCAACAACTGTCGGTTCAACAGCTCGCTTGGCAGCTAAGAAGGCTAACCACACAAAAAATTGAACTTCTAACCATAGATGATCTGTATTGAGATATTTTTTTTAGTTCTTTAAAGGTTGTAGCTAAGAGGGTGACCTTTGGAACAAAAGTAAGTTTGCTGCCATGTGACGTGATGTTCAAATCTAGACACAGCTTTTCTGCTTACTGGGATGAAGTTGCATATATCTGACCCTCCTCAGACCCTACCTAATATTGCCTTGTGTGCACTGGGTCGCCCTTTAAAGGTTGTAGCTTGCTTGTGTATATCAGCCCCGAATATATTTGTCATGTTTGCGGAATTGTTTACTGGATCATCTTGGCTGCAAAAGCATGTTTGCTTGGATCCACTCCTATGATGATGGTGCTTGGAATCACCATTTGGCTGTGAAGTCGGATAGAAGAATAAATATTTCTGTATATTGAGTGCATAGAGCATAGTGTTTGGTTTTACAGTATTAGCTTTGTGTATCATAGAAGAAATTAGTGTATAGAGAGAAGCAAGAATTCTTTATAGGATTGGCTAGAGTTGCTTCCTACCTATTGTAGGAGTTCTCTCTTGTGTGGTTTTTCTATTTTGTATTAATTATCTTTAAAATCGCTCCATCCTTCCTTCTTCTATTTCTCTGCATTTATTTAAAATAAATGATTTTATGATGAAAAATTGACAAATTTATTATTTGGTATAAATAAGAATGCTCTAAGCATGTTAGTGTCACAAGTCACAACACAAGACTTTATTTTTTTTATTAAGCGAAAAGTCTAATTAAACAAATATAGAAAGAATTTCATTAGTTTAACTTTAACCTATATAAAAAAAGTTTTATAGGAACCACCAATAGATTAGTTTAACCTATTCTAGGAATTCAATTACAACAATTAGAAATTGAAAATCAGAGTTAACTATAGGAACCATCAATTGATTGATTTAAAAAGAGAATTGATTTATTATATTTTCATTTAAAGAAAGTTGTTAATAAGCATATAAAAACATTTTCTAAACTTACTTGTCAGAGAAATCATATATAGTTGACTATTGACTTCATCCTCATTTACAAACAAATGTTCTGTACAAGTGGGTAAGAATATGTTACCCATAGAAAAGTCAGATTCGTTTCATGTCTCCCAAAAGCCAAAAAGAGCTATATAATAATAATAATAATAATAATAATAATAATTCATGTACATGTTTCATTAATTTACAATAACAAATATTCTTTCATCTTGAACAGTTCAGATGTTGCCTTTGGGCACCGTTTTCTTCAAATTAAGAAAGAAGAGGAAGAAGAAGAAGAATCAAACCCTAATTTGTTTTCATGATTACAATAATGCAATACATATTTAATTATAAGAAGAAATGTTCTTCCAAGTGGGGAAAAAATATGTTCTTTTTAAAACGGCTGGGGAAAAAGAATATATATTAGTGTATTACCCAGAAAAGTCAGATTCATTTCTCCAAACTAGGAATTTCCAGAATGCATTAGATCTATATACTTACATAATTTACACAAATCAATAATCTTCCATGCACAAGGAAGATGTCATCAAATTAAATCAATTATAATGGTAAAGTAAACTGTCATCAGATTCATTTAATTTCTCTTGTCAATATATATACCAAATCATCACTATATAGCTACCTATATACACAAAATGAGATCAGATATTTGCACATAAAGAAATTTACAAATTGCATATACAAATTAATCTTCCTCTCTCCTTGAAGAGATGATCATCATCAAATTGATTAATTATATATATATAAAAAGGGTTAATTTTTCTTGTTTCTTTTTCAATTTTGATCCTACCAATTACAATCATTAGAAACACAAAAAAAAAAAACACAAATTAGTCATTTAATCAAAGCATACACACAAATCTCAAAGCGATCTGGTGAATTCATATATAACCAAATTAAATTAAACCCTAATTAATTAATTAATAACATTATTTTGTATGTGTCCATGCATGCATGCATGACCATATCTATCATGAAGCTTTGAGGCCAAGAAAATCTGTGGCCGACTTAGCCATGATGGTTGCAAACTCGCTAAAGCTTATGACGCCGTCCCCGTTGGTGTCGGCCTCGTTCATCATATCGGCGAGCTCGCGGTAGGTCAAGGGGTGGCCCATCTTGGCCATGGAGCCCGCGAGTTCGGCGGCCGTGATGTAGCCGTTGCCGTCGCGGTCGAAGGCCCGGAACACCTGGAGGAGTTGGTCCTTGTTGATGAGGATCTCCTCGTCGTTGAGGTCAGCGAGTATGGCCTTCGCCAACTCGTCGAACTCGATGTAGCCGTTGCCGTTCTCGTCCATGTTGGAGAGGAGGGCGTGGAGTTGGTCGCCGGACGGCTTGATGCCGAGGGACCGGAGGAGGGCGGCGAGCTCGAGGTGGGTGAGGCTGCCGTCGGAGTCCATGTCGAAGTGGTTGAATATTTGTCTTAGTTGTTCCACTTGCTCCATTTGAAGCTTGGACATGGCGGTTTTAATTTATTATTATGGTGGGAAAGATGATCAAAGATTGATATAAGGAGGATTTAGGAGAAAAATGAAGAGAAGAAGGAGAAGGAGATAGAGAAATTTTCTTTCTTTCTTTCTTTGTGTTTTCTTTTTTGTTTTGTTTTGTGTTGTGAAAATTAATTGATGGTGGGGTTTTGTTTTGGTGAAAAGGATATTATTATGGCATGTATGTATGTATGTCTCTAACGACTTGAATTGACGTCAAATTTGGTGAGCTGTGAGAAAATGTAGTAAAAATTATCTTTCAACATAACTGAATTCAGTTGCTCCTATAACTTATTTACTTTAATTTTTAATTAAATTCTTCTTACTTTTAATTTTTTGCAATTATTTCCTTATATTATATGGAGCAGTTTCGGAGACCGAGTGAGCAACAAAAAAATATGAAACAATTTTAAATCTTTAGATCAACTGTTGTACTTTTCAAGATAGCTATAATTCAAAAAAAAAAAAAAATTAATCATTGGATAAGTGAACTTTTCGGTTCATTAGAGAAGATATATAATTAGGGTTCTATTGTTTTTTTTTTTGTTCAATCACAATTTGAAACAAATTTCAACACTTAGTAATTAGTATGTGTATCGGTGTACGTAGTGTGTGATTAAAAAATATTGATGGTGGATCTTAATCTTCAATCTTCAACTATATGTATAAGCATAAATTAAATAGCATTTAGCTCCAAATTATTAATTACCAGTAACATGAAGGATCTAATTATAAAAACTGAAACTACAGAGACTTGATTGAAAACGGGAGTAGACTATTGGGACTAGAAGATTAATTTAACCATAAATTTAATTGTTAATTAATTATACAGAGATATGTCAATATATTAATTTTTTATTTATCTTATAATTTAGAGTGTTAAAATAGAAAGAAAGACGTGTGTGATGGGTGTTAAATTTTAAGAAATTATGAAACTCCAAGTGAGTTTTGTAAATAACTAACTTCCAGCTGGGTGTTCAATTGACTTAATTAGTTATTAATGAGTCTAATAATTTATTTCAAAGTCAAATGATGACTTAATTAGTTTTAATTTTGGAATTCTATTTTAAAGTGATATATAGGTTGTCAGGTTAAAAATTAAAAGTGGATAAGTTCAATCAGTTTTATCAAAAGGAGTCAAACCCAGCTTAATTAACCTAAATTGATCTATTTGACTCTCCACTTTGATAAATTAGATGAGATATATAGATTTTTTTTTTTAAAAAAATCTAAATAGAAGTAGAAAATAAAGAAAATTAATTAGTATTGAGAGACTAGTTTCTAGTTTGGGTCTTGCTTTACTTCAATGTCACAATCATCCATTTTTCCATATTTGTCACTGCCCTTTTTTGTTTGATTTAATTTGTATAGTATTTCAAATTTAAAGTCTATAACTTGGAAAGCTAGCCACTTTTGTATGGACTAAGTCAACTACTCACATTAATTCTAATAAAAACTTTAGAACTTTCTTATTAATTTGTTTTGATGCTTAGGAGTAAATAATGTTGTCACTTCTGTCTTTCTATTTTTTTATTGGATTCAGTGCATTTTACTTCTTATCATTTTTATGAAATTCCTTCTAACTTCTTAGTTTGGCTTCATTTGTGAAGTAAATTTTGTGAAATAACTGCGACCTAATATAAGGGATAATCATTTTATGTAAATCATGTAATCAAAAGTCAGTTTGTTGTAAACAAAAGTTCATTAGGCTTACCAATGATGATGGGTCTAATAGAATGGATTAATCTCTCATATTATAATATGAGAAACCAAAGTTCAAATTTTTACTAAGAAAAATGGCCACATATGAAATTTAACAATGCTTTAAATAAGATTGTCCCTAGTAAAAAAAGAATAAATTACACTCTCGTTCTCTAAGAGATTCTTATATTGCACTCCCCTCCCTTGAGAGATAAGAAAAACCTACAATTTCACCCATTACCAAAACACCCTTATGTTCATTTTTTTATATAATTAAATATGTATTTGATTAAAATATTTTTTAAATTTTAAATAAAATAAAATGATTATTTTTAATTCAAAATAAATAATTTTGAAATAATAGTTTTTAAACATATTTTTATAATAAATTATAATTATTTTTAAAAGGTAATAATGCAATTAAGGGTATTTTAATCAAAAAGGGTAAAATTATAGGTTTTGGAATCTTTGAAGGTAGAGGAGTGTAGGTTTTCAAAATAAATGGCCCACGAGTGTAATTTAAGAATCTCTCAAAAGAGGAGAGTGTAATTTACTTTAAAAAAAAATTTAAAAATAAATTCATTGGATTTTGACTAATATGATTAAAATTAGTTGAGGTCCACAATACTCATCCTCAATATTTTAAATGAAATACCTACCAGTCTAACCAACTAGTTATCGATTTCTCTCATTTATTTAATTAGCATTGTTTAGCTTTATTGAGACAAAACCTAACTATAATTAGTTTGTATGAGCTAACTTTTTTTTGCATAACAGCAACCTCTTTAATTACAAAGAAACAAAAAGCATCCTTCTTTTATTAATTTTGCCAAAAGGGCTATTATTTTTCTTATAATCCTTGAAGAATATTTTATAATAGCTAGTTAATCCTAAAAACTTCCAAGTTCCAAGTGCTTTTAGATCACTAGTACTAACCATTTAATCATGTCTTCTATCTTAGCCAAGTCAGTTTGAATTTGTTCCTTAAAAACCAGAGGCAGCAAGTACTTCAAATTTGGTTGCCCAAAAAATGCATGTCTTATAATTAATCACCAACTAATTATGTTCTTCAAATTTTCTAAAGATGGTATTAATCAAGGATAAGGAAATGAAAGTTACATTTGGTAGCCCAAATCCTAAACACATAACCATAAATTTTGTAATGAAAGGCCCACATAAGACTGGAAAATCTTTTTTCCCTCAATCTTGGATTCTAGATTACACTTGACCCAACTCACAATTTGTTGGAGGGTTGGGTTTTGTATTTTGTTTTCTTTTACCAATGTCATGCCCTTTAAAAAACAATAACCACACAAGGGTAATATATTTCGTTTCAATCTTAAATATTATTCAAATTATTGACGATAAATGATAATTGACATTACACATATAACTTTTATTAATATTAATATAAAGAACTGATGTAATCTTGATTGAAGTATTGACATTAATATTACATTTGTTATGTCACCTCACGGCATTTGTTGTTATTGAGACAAAATTAATTATAATTTAAAATTTTTGAGATACAATTAACCATAAAAAAGTTAAAAATGAAGTTAAAAAGTAGTTAGTTTTTCGCCAAACACTTGGAGCTAAGTTTTTAGATAATTTCGACAAGGGAAAAAAAAACTTTAAAAAATAGTAGCATTGGCTCATGATACCCGAATATACATGTGTTTCAAATCAATACTAATGTATGTCTCGTACAAATAATATTGCGCAGATAGATGATATATTGAAAATTTAATACTCCCTATTAGACTTTTATCTTACAAGAGTATTAAATTTTTAATATATATTTTTATTCATTTCATTTGACAATATTAATAACAACTCATGAGTTTCAAATTTTCAATACTCTTCCCTGAGAGTAGATGTTCAGTGGTACAATAATACTAAGGAAAAAATTTATGTTCATTTCATCCAATTCTCTAATATAATTATTACACGTGACAAAAAGTGTTTAAATGACCAATCACAGTAGAGAGAGAATATAGAAGACCACCTTTTATATGACCAATCATAGAAGAAAGAGAGTGTAAATATAATATATGATTGGTGAAATTGGATGAAATGGACATAAGGAAATGAACCTAAGTTTTTTCCTAATACTAAACAAGTACATCCCTCCAATCAATTGGATCATAAACCGTTTAAGATGGGCCATAATTAATGTGAGTTTTTATTAATATTAACAAATGACACTACATAATTGAAGGGATGTACTGAATCGAAGGAGGACCTCATTTACTGCACCATTTTTTTCCTAAACTTCACTTCTCCCATTTGCAGATAATACTTATCAAATATCAATAAGTTAATCAAATTTTTTTAAAAAATGATAATCTTCAAACTGGGGTAATTTACTCTAATAAATTAATAATAATATTTACGAACTTAACTATTAAAAATAAATATATCTTTTGGGTGCTACCTATGATCCTAAATTGGAACCTATATTGCTTTGAGAAAAAAATGGAAAAATCAATTATCCTATGCTATGTATGATGCCTCAAGGAACCAAACATTTCAACTATTTTGTACCTTACAAAATCTTCATCTTCTTCTTCTTCATCGTTTCGATTCTTGGTAGAAACAATGGCTTCCCTTCCCCAGAAACTCCCGAACGCGAACTCTCCCTTACGGTAAAACTCCATCATCGCCCTCTCCACTTCCTCCATACAATCCCCTTCCCCTGCATCTTCTTCTACGAAACCCCTCTCTCTCTCTGCTTCAACCCTAAAACGGCACTCCTCCTCGATTCTCACAATCTCCTCAATGTACGATTCGATTTCCGATCTCCGCCTTCTTCGATTGAGCTTCCTCTTAGCGAAATCTCTGGATTTCTTGATCAATTTGGAGGGGAGCTTGAGCAGAGCGAAGACGAGGATCTGCAAGATCATGCACTGGCAGCAGCAGCAGCAACAGATGACGACGCAATCCGCCGCGAGCATGTTGAGATCCTCCATGGATGTGAAGAGTCAGAGGAAGAAGAAGAAGAAGCCATGGGTGTATAAAGAATGGAGGTTCCTTGTCCTGTGAGGAGGTGATAGTATGGATGAAGCAAGAACAATCACAACTCATAAGCTTTTACCCTAAATAATTAGAGCCGATTTTTTATATTTAAAAAGTATTTTTTTAATTAAATTTTTTTTTATAAATATAAAATTTTATTTAGGTAAATTTTTAGAAAAAAAGTTAAATATGCTTTTTTTTTTTTTTTTGAAGAAGTTGAAGAATAGAACTTCAACTTAAAGCACTTGCAGAAGCTATTCATTTTAAATAAAAATCATTTTATATTATAATATCCAATCATCTAAACATAAACTAAAAGTGCTTTAACTAAAAGATCTTTTTTTTTTAAATTTAATAAATAAAGTTTTTTTTCATAAATTTATTCAAATGAGCTCTTAGTTTTGTTTTGGATCTGAATTAAAAACAAAAAGTTAAATTAATGTTTTGTTTAATTATTTTTTAAAGCTTGGATCCAATATCCACTAGCATTATCGGGTACCATGGTCCACAAAATATTTTCGTGTCTTGCAGTATATTTTTGACTAAAACGTATAAAATGCTCATGAGTTTTAAAATTTTACACATTTTATGTTAAATTTTTGTATTTTTTTTAATATTTTTTAACTATATCAATATTTTTATTCAAATTAGTAAGGTATTTTAGTAATTTTACTTGAAAGTCCTAAATGTTGACATGATTTTAACAAAATTATTAAAACACCATTCACTAATATAAACAAAAGTATTATATGGTTGAAAAATATTAAAAAGTAAACCGAAATATATGAGCGAAGACTATTAAGTACTCCAAATTAAAAGGTGGGGTTGAGTGCAAGCTCTTTTAAAAGTCATGGGTGTTATGTATTCTTAGGTTAAAACTTGGAAACCTTCTGTACATTTTAACTTATATTTTGTTGGGGTTGATCACGATATTCACCATAGCATGCCTAATGATTAATCTTTCGGTTACTATGAGGTTCATTGTTAGGGCGATTTTTTTTTTTGGGTAAACAAGAATGGTAGTAAGGGAATGCATCCTAAATACTACCGGGCAGGGCGCCAGTGGCATGTTGGGGAGACCAACAGAGGCCCAATCTAAAGGATTATTGTACAGGCCTAAACCGCAAGCAGTTTTACCCAGTTGCAGCTACTCAACTAGCCCTTGAGTACCAGGAGATCTCCTTGAGGAGGGATGCCCACCAAAGCAGGATTTTGGATGGCTTCAGGGGGATTCGAACCCTCGCCCATGAGTGAGGCGAGAACTTTCCTCGGAATCCTTCACCATTTATGCCAACCCACTTTGGGCGTTAGGGCAATTTTCTAAACAAATGAAGTTCTATTCTCATTCTTAAAAGAATTCAACAAGAAATGATTAAAAAAAATACATACCTCTATCACATGTCAATATGATATATTTTGTTTTATTCTATAATGCCCTAAATTGTTAAATTCATTAATTTATTTCTAAAAATAGAGCGATTTCAATGTGGAATAAAGTATGAGAAATTATTTGGATTGTTTTGGAATTAATGATTAAATTGTAAATAAAGAAGAATAATTGACTAGTGGCTGCCTTTCAAATGATTATTGGTTTGGTGGTGTCCTAAACGCAAACTATAGCTTGTGAATAGGGGTTATCTTATATGTATGGTGCGTAATAAAATATTACAAGTCAAGAAAACTTGAAACATCAAAGCTTTTACTTAATATATCATTTCTTGGATCCTACTCTTTAATTCTAAACATTTCTCTTCAAGCTTTAATGCACATTCTATTTCTCTATCTATATTCATATCATAATAATCAAAACTAGAGTATTAAAATGGGCCAAGTTTGTGAACAGGCTCTTTATGGACTTTTATTTTAGATGGATTGGGCTTGACCGACTTTTTTAGGTGAGTCTAAAATGTTGGTTTAGTTCAGTCTTCAATTATAAGTTGGGTTGGATTTGATCCACTTTTTTATGTGAATTTAAAATGTTGGTTCAGTCCGTCTTTGAAGGGTTATGAGTTGGACCGGAGCAACCCATGAGTTTTTTTAATTTGTTATTTATTATTTTAAACAAAATTTATTTTATTTGATTAAATATTCATATATTATAAATAAATATTACATATTAGCTTATAAAAATAGTAATTAAAAAGTAGCTTGGTGTAGTTTATTTTATCAATCAACATTTTATGAATTAGTATTACAGATTGATCTATAAAAATGTAATTTATTTTATACATTAATATATTATGAATGAATATTACATATCAATATAAGATATAATATTTTATATGACACAAAAAATATAAATGTTTAAAAAAAAAAAGAGAACAGAAGCCTGTTGGACCAGCCACTCGCAAAGCTCACCATGAGATGAGCTTAAATGGCCTAAACTTAAAAATTCTTTTTTAAAATGGGCCAAAATTATCTTAATCTAACCCTTACTATTATAAGAGTCGCTCTATAAACCAAACTCAATTTCACAACACTAACCAAAATTTCAGAATTTATCTATTGTTCAATATATCATTTTAACTCCTAGATATTTATTCTTAACTACACTTTTAACAAGGACTAAATTAAAGTAAAGTTCATTAGGTGCTTGTTGTAAAGTTCTCCAATAAAAATTACACATGTGACAAAAAATTTTGTATAACCAATCATTATAGAGAGAGAATATAAAAGACAATAAATTACACAACTAATAAAAAAGAGAGAGAATAAAAATACAATTTATGATTGATAAACTTTATAACAAACACCTAATAAACTTTACCTTAATTTTTTCATTTTAACAATTCAGTGAAGTGGATGTAATAGAAAACATCCTAATCTATAGAAACCCCTTTTTTTTAATGACTACTTACACAAATTTTGTTTTCCGGGTGAACTATGTTATATACCATTTAGCCATTCATTATATGATTCTCATAAAATTTTCTTAATGCAATCTCAAATTTCACCAATATGGTATCACTTACCGTTGTCAAGTACTAAAGTGAATTAAATTGGGAATACTACAAATAGCAAATCAATCAATAGGGGAAAGAGATGAGAGAATTAATTTATTATTGAAATATAAACTTATTATAATAAATTAAATAATAAAAAATTATTTATTTTTCTCATTTTTTATTAACTACCAATTATCTCTACCTACTTTCTCTCTCTTATCACTTCACTCATATTTTATTTTATATATATTATAAAATATATAATTTTGTGAGTCCAATAATTAAAAAGATTTTTGAACTACTATAGCATAAATTAAAGACTTCGTAATAAATGTGATTTTTTTCTTTAACTTTTAAAATATAATATAGAATAATTATTATTAATTTGAAAACAATAAAATAGAAATGAGGAAGTAATTTAGTTCTCATTTCTTTTGATAACTATCATTATGTCCCTTTCAAAATAAAAATAAACCAATAATATCTTTACTTTTTCTCTTCTATAATCTTTTTACATTATGTTTTTTTATTTTTATTTTAATAAAACTTATAATCTTCATTGGCAGAATAATAATAGTATTGATATCTTTAGTGATAGAGAAAAACTTAATTTTTATCAATAAGGGGGTGTAGCTCATATGGTAGAGCGCTCGCTTCGCATGCGAGAGGCACGGGGTTCGATTCCCCGCACCTCCAATCTTTTTCAATTTTCATCTATAACTAATTTTACATGTGAGAGGCAACTTTTTTGAACTTTGTGTGCCTTCCAACTTTTTTCAACTTTGTATATGTTGATCATAATAATGTTTCCTATAACTAGTTTCAAGTTCTTCTAAAAGAATATTATTGTGTTAGATAACTAATTTTACCTGTGAGAGGCACCAGATTCGATTCTCCACACTTCCAACTTTTTCCAACTTTGTATATGCTTATCTTAATAATAGTCTCTATAACTAAGGCTCCGTTTGGTATGAGTGAATCATGAGCTGCAATGTAAAAGCACACTTCCCAATAAATTAAAATTGTTTGGTTGCACTTTTTAGGTATGTAAAAAGGATTGCATTGTAAATCATATTACAATGCACAGTAACAAAATGTTTACATCAGAAAAGTTACGGCATTTTGTTTTACCGAAGGAAAGTGGTGGAAAATGACGAATTTACCCTTCTCTCTTCTCCTTCTCTTCTCTTTCTCTTCCTCTTTAGCCATCTGCCTCTCTCTTTTATCCTTTACACTCTCAGTCCTAATCTTGTGCGGCTCTTCTCAGTAGCGGCGACGGCTCTTCTCAGCAGCTCTAATCATGTTCTTTCACTCCGGCAGCGGCGACACCACCACTCTCCGACGAGACAGAAATCGAAGGTGGACTGCATATTCTTGATTTGCATATTCTCTCAGCATCGATCTGTGGGTATAGATGACAAGAGGGGATAAGGACACAAATCATCGTTGTCGTCATCTTTGTGGTTGGTCATCTGTGTTGTCGGTGATTTCTGTCGGACGTCGGTGATTTCTGTGTTGTCGACGCCACCGTTGGTTTTCCCACTACCAATATTTGCCTCCAGAAGCTTCTTCTTCAAGAGATCTGACGGTGAAATGCAAGGGTGTTTTTTACATTCCCTCTAATTTTTTTCACGAGATCTGCTGGTTTTCCGCCGCCGTTGGAAGTGAAGAAGAAAGCATCCAGTTGAGATGCAAGGGTATTTCAGTATTTTACCAATTTTTACTTACAAAACATTCCCTCTAATTTTTTCCATACCAAACATTTCTTCTCTCCTTTACATTGTACATCTTTTTACTTTCCCTCCCCCACTTTCCATGGTAAACATATTGCATTACTGACCTCATCCTGAACCAAACGGAGCCTAAATTCTTCTAAAAGAAGATAATTGTTTGCCTTCCAACTTTTTTCAACTTTGTATATGTTGATCTTAATAATGTTTTCTATATCTTCTAAAAGAAGATGATTGTGTTATAGAATCACGATCCAGTATAAAAATTTGTCAAAGTGGATATCTACATGGGGTGTAGCTCATATGGTAGAGCGCTCGTTTCGCATGCGAGAGGCATGGGGTTCGATTCCCTGCACCTCCAACTTTCTTAAACTTTTGCTTTATGCTAAGTTTAATAATGTCTTCTATAACTGGTTATTAACTAGTTTCAAGTTCTTGTAAAAGTTGCATTAGGTAATGGTCACCTAGCATAAAGCTGTGTCAAAGTGGATAACATGAATTTTACTTTTAGAAGCTACATTTGGCCACTTGGGTAAAAACTGATGTCATGCATTTTGGCAAAAAAAATGAAAGGAAAAGAGGGAAGTGCGGAAGGCATGACTAATTTTTTCTTTCTTCTTCTCTCCTATGGATACTCTAAATTGGGATATTTAAAAGTTATAAAAGATAAAAATAACGAAAGATTAAAAATTAATCTTTTATTATATTTCCCTTGAATTTTTATCTTATCAAATAAGAGAGAGAAGCTTTATTTCTCTCTCATTCCTCTCTTTAATATCTAATCCAAACATTGCGCAAAACCAATTTGGTTTTATTTAAAACTTGTAGACATGGGTTTGGGTGTATAAATAGTAAAATGCCCAAAAGAACAGTCTGTGCAAACTAGTGACAGAGCAGCATCAGAATTCAGAACTCTTTGTGAAGAACCTACTCTACAATGATGATATCACTACATCTACATCATTATAACAGCAAAATGAGCAGAAGATTAGAAGTTGTCTGATCATTAGCATGTCCCTAACAAGCTTCCTTCCCATTGAAAACGTTTGAATATGGGGCCACAGCATCAGTGGTGTAAGAACCAAAAGAACTGAAGAAAAGAAAAAAAAAAATGTAACTCTTTTTAATCAATTTTAATAGAGAAGAACGTAAATAGAGCAAGCAGTCCAAAATATAGGCATAATAATTGATTGCACAATAAGCAAAGGTAAAGATAGAACATGTTGACGTCGCTTGATCCATATAGCCGATCTTACCTAATGAGAAAATGCTTTGATTGTTGTTGTATAGAATAAGCAAAGGAAAACTCAGTAAAGTGTTGAAACTTGAAAGTGGGAGGATTTATTGACGAATTCTTATTAAACAATATATAGGCATATAGGCTGAAGGAGTTCAACATAATCTAACACCCAAAGGAAAAGGTCAGTTATGTATATCCAAACAATGCAAAGTAGAAGAATTAATAAAATACCCTTATTACCAAATTAAAAACTTCAATTAAGAAATCAACTCAAGACAACTAATAAAAAAGCATTTGCGTCTTTCAATATATTAACGTTTTATATTAGTGAGTAGTGACCCTCTGTTAGCATATAAAAGCATAGTCAATATGGCATCAAAAACAAAAATTTTTTAAAAAATAGATCTATCAATGACACAAGGGTGAGCCTTGGAACAACAGTAAAGTTATTGCCTGCTATGTGACTAGGCACCAACTTGGAGGTCACGAGTCTAAATCTTAGAAACAATCTCCTGCTTGCAAGAATAAGACTACATACATTTTACCCTTCTTAAACTCTACCTAGTGAGAGCCTCGTGCAGTGGGCTACCTTTTAGACCTATCAATGACATGACACTTCCATGACAGATGAAGTATGGGGAAAGAGGGGAAAAGCAGATGACGATAATGCATGAAGAGCCTCGTGAAGAATGGAGACATACTAAAAGTATGTAATGGTGTAGAACTTAAAGAACTCTAGGAGAAATCGGACATTCTATTTTATCAATGTTAATGATGAAAAAGGTAAATATACAAATGAACCGGTAGTCCTGGTTAGGAACAAAGAAAGTACAAGAGTAGAAGAGAGAAATAATGGGAAAGAAGAATAGAGAAAGAAACTATTTCATTCATTCATCCAAGATAACTTCTACATACTGAACCTTTGCTTTATTCCCAACCCTTAGTAACAGGCTAACAGCATATCAGATAACACAGCTATTAGAAAGTGTACAAAAGGATTCTTAAATAATGGGAAAGAAAATGGTCAACTGGCAAAATTGAAAGTACATTTTTATTAAGAAATGGTATAATGGATGGATCCACAGTACTTTAGATTGAGGTAAGCCATGTGATCTTATGCCTAATATAGTATACCTGATCACAACAGAACACAGGCCTATCCAGTAATACCAGTATACAAAATATGAGAAGTCGAGTCTCTATAATTAAATCGTATTGAGTTGTGTATATCATAATAAAAAATATATTTTACACAAATCTTGAGGAAATCAAAAAGTAGAAAGTTCAACCTAAGAGAGGGCAAGTTCGTATATAAGCTCAACCTGTTGAGATATATTATTTAGTCAACTTGGCATAGCTTCCATGGTATCAACAACATTATTTAAAATTCAGACTACAAATTAGAATTCTAGAGGAAGCACTCACCTGCTATATGAATTGAGTGACGTCAACATGTTATGTCTTTACTCATTTCTATAGTTAAGTTATTAATAACTAAATCCATCATAAATCAGCATGAACATAAATTTAATGTGGCAGAAATGAGAAAGTGCATATACATATGCTGCTCACAGCTGACTTATCATTTCAACTTCAAAACCATATGTTTGATGTTAAACTTTCAATACTAGGTCATCTAACACCTGATTTCCTTTACCCAATCTGTAAGTATCCTGTTTGTTCATATTTGCTTTTACACAACAGAAAATATAATTAATTCTTATTTCTAAATTGTTCATGTTATTAGTGGTGTGTTTGATGCCAAATTGCTAATAATACAGAAAAGTCCATCTCCCTCTCCCAAAATATATGTAAAAGGCACCAAAGAGATACATTTATTTTATATAACAAATCAATTAATAAATATACTAGAACCATCAAGAGTGTCAAGAGGAACATTTTACAAATTCTAATTACAAAAGATAAAAATTTTCATAAGAACAGCTAATAATATTGGGGGAAACGGAATATTACAAGAATCAAAGTCTGAACCTGATGTGTCAATTCCAGAGAAGCAAATGCATTAATGCTTCAGCCTGAGGCCTCCATGTGGCTTTGCTTGACAAGATCGACTGGTCCAAAATGAATAAACTCTCCAGTATATACATGGCCTTTATGTATTCAAACTAGACTGGCTAAAAAAGTCTGTGCTATAATCTTGACTACCAAACGCCATCCTCCGAAACAATCTTATTTCTTCTGATTGCAGCGCTGAGTTGAATGCCTCGCTTTCCCCTGGTCTCATTCCGTTTGTTATATCTGAAGTTGCTAAGCTGTCAAAAGCTCTAACGACCTGAGAAACACAAAATTTCAAGAAAGATAAATTAATTTGTTTCCTTTCATGTTTTCAATGAGAATCCCAGTGTTAACAGTCATTGACAAGTTCAAAATCTTTTGGTAAAAGTACCTTTTATGTTCCAAACTTTACATCAATAATTAATTTCATCCCTGCACTTTTATTGTGGTCAATTTTGTCCCATAAGTTTTGCAATCACCGTTCCCAAAGTTACGAATTTTGTCCTAACATTTAAAATCGTCCAAATTATTAACTTAACATCAACAACAACAAACAAAGCAACATCAACGTGTTCTGTCTTTGACCATTTGACATCACACGTATAATATTATTGATAATCTATAATTCAAAACGATGTCATTTATTTATATTATTCTTAAAAATAAAGAAACGCGTCGTTTTGAGTTAACCACAATATTACATGTGTGATGTCATGTCATCATTTGCCGTTAGTAACTGAGATGATGTTAGGTATTAGGACAAAATTCGAAACTTAGGGGACGAAATCGATTACAATTCAAAACTTTTGGGACAAAAATGATTGCAAAAAAAAAGGTCAGGACGAAATTGAAAATTGGTATAAAGTTTGGAGACATAAAATTTACTTTTGCCAAAAACAAATTCCCGATTTTCTATCAATGAAATTTGTTACCTGTCCCATTCTAGGCCTCTTGGCAGCCAAATGCCTCACCGAAGCAGCAGCAATTTCAATCATGCGGAACATCTCACTTTCAACATAGTTCCTTCCAAGCCTAGGATCTACCAAACCGTCAAATTCCTCATTATCAAGTGCATGATTCAGCAGAGGTCGAGCCTGAATAATAAGGTGAGATCCTCAATCAGGAAAAGCTGACCGGATAGGATTTAACATTGCTTAGGTAAAGATGCTGACTTATCAAGTCTTTGCAGTTGCTATAATCACATCTGGCTTTTCAGCTTCATAATTTTATTATTCTTCCCGTACAAGCATGCAAAATTTATTTATTATAAGTACATTAACTGACTATCACACATTTATTTTAAACTATGTGTATGTCTAAGACGTAAACATTAAGCTTTTGATGGGAAAATAAGAAATATTAGGAACATTCCGTGTGTCTTGAACAGTTCCATTATTTGATCATAAAAAACTTGCAAATTTGAATCTTAATTCTACTTACCAAAAGATAATTCTAAACTAATGCCTAAGAACATAGTGATAGGAAGTATGCACAAGAAGAGATGATGATTCAAACAACATGGAAAAGGAAAAAAAGGTATGCATGAAAGAGATTAAGTAAATAGGGGGTAGAAGAAGAATTAACAGCTTCCTAAAACTAAAGTAGCAACAAATTGCAACAGTAGTGAAAGAGATCATAACAAGAGTGGCATATATATATGTTTACCCATTCAACTAGACTCTCATCCCCCAAGGGTTGAGACGCATCTACTGGTTTCCGTCCAGTAATGAGCTCCAGAAGCACAACTCCAAAAGAATATACATCAGACTTCTCAGTCAATTTACCACTTGATGCATATTCAGGTGCAACATATCTTCAGAAATGAAGAAACAAAAAGTAGCAATTATTAATATACCCCTTGTGTAAAACAAGAAACTTAATTAATTAATTTAGTGCAATAGTTGAAATTGAGTGACCAACTCCTGCCCCACAAGAAAAAGAATCCCAGAAAGTGAAGTTGGTAGATTGAAAAATTAAAGATTACCCACCCAAAAGTTCCCATGACACGAGTGGTTATGTGTGTATTGGCATCAAGAGCTAATTTGGCTAACCCAAAGTCTGAGACCTGCAACATGAAAAAGTAGGAATAATGAGATCAAAATAGAAACAAAACAAATTATATCAAACTTTGAATGAGCAAGAACGGTACACACTTGGGCTTCAAAGTTGTAGTCTAAAAGAATGTTTGATGACTTAATATCCCTGTGAATAATCCGAGGATTGCCTGAAATGTACATAACAATCAATAGCATAAATAGGTAGCTGTAGTTGACAAAAATTTAAAAATAAAAAAGTTGAGTTTTTCTGTAGATATTAATTAAACACCAATTAGCACAAAGAAAGGCATGCATGCTAATGAAGCTAAAACTCTGCATCAGTGAACTTTTTTTTTCTGAGAACTGTGAACATATTTATTATTTATCTAACAATAAATATATATTTGGCCAATAGAAAAAAAAAATTTTAAATTTAAAATAAATTAACTATTGGTTTTAACTCAAAATAAACAATAATTTTAAAAAAATATATTTTATAATAAATTATTACTTTTTAAAAAAAAAAAAATATAATCATTAAGGTATTTTGGTCAAAATAAATAAAATTGTATGTTTTCCTTATCTCTCAAGGAGAAGGAGTGCAATTTACTCTAAAGAATTAATAGTTAAAACTTTCCCTTTTCTAGTCAGGCATTTAAGATGAAAAAAAATTACCATCGATCAGTTATCCATAAAATTGTTATGTGAAACTTGAATTTATAAATCCATTACTGCAAATTCCAATTTTTCTAATGTATATAATATATCCACCAAAGATATAAAAGGAATCACAATCAAATGCTCTGTTGATCATTCATCCAAAATTTTACTGAGAGAGTATATGATTTAACAAATGCAGCCAGAGATTTTGAAACACATGTATAGGAATTACATATTTGCTAGGAAAAGCACATTCATGTTATGTAAAATAAAAAGAGTAGGGATTGGAGATTACAGTCTTCATGAAGATAAGCAATTCCTCGAGCTGCACCAGAGGCAATTTTCACACGTTTTTCCCAGCTCAATACTGGCTTACCTTCCCCTGCAAATTCAATTAACACACGTCAAAGTTAATCATAATATCTTCTTCAGCCAGCGTTTACAATTCAGCAGTAGCCTTACCGTGAAGATGATAGTACAGGGTATTGTTAGGGACATAGTCATAGACAAGCAGCCTTCTGCTATCTAAAATGCAGTATCCCACCAAAGAAACCAAATGGCGATGATGAATACGACTAATAATCTCCACTTCAGCTTTGAATTCTCTCTCACCCTGACCTCCACCAATTTTAAGCTGTTTGACAGCTATCTCTCTTCCATCAGGTAGGTATCCTTTATATACAGAACCAAATCCACCCTCACCCAAAAGATTTTGCGGTGAAAAACCATTTGTCGCCTTGACTAGTTCTTCATATGTAAACCATGACCTTGAGTTGCCTAGTCCGCCAGGCTCAGATGGTGTGTACACAGTCACAGTATCACTACCAGAACCGCTTTGTACTAGGGGAGCTGAAGAATGTGTCTTAAAAAAGGAAGAATCTGGACAAAGTTACAAAGTTGAATTAATTTAACGGCTCAAAGTTTGAAAAGTTTTTTAATTTTATATAAGTGTAAAGACAAGACATGTTAGCGTCGTTTAATTCATATAATCAACTCCACCTAGTGAAAAAAAGGCTTTGATTGTTGTAGTTTTGTAGTCTTGTCCTGTATGACTAATAATTCAAGTATGTAATGCAATTCAAGTACATAATGCACCAAAAAAGAATTATGAGGGCTCTGTCATAATAAATTTTCAAAGCACTAAATTACCAAATTTTTAAAAACCAGTTAAAGAGGCAAGTAAGAGACAAAGGTATAATAAGTTTACAAGGTTACCTGAGTCAGGTGGTGAGCCAATAGTAGATGGCATGATATAACCACCATTCCCAGGCTTCCGCTTCTTCTGCCTCCTCATGCACCAGATAACAATTCCAATTAAGGTGAGCAATAGAATCCCTCCTCCTACACCAAAGGCCACTATACCACCAGTGCCAATGCCACTGCTACCACTGGATTCCGGACTTTCTGCCCCATTTTCTGATGGCGGGGAGGGCGTCTGAGAAGCTGGTGGTGAAACAAGTGAGGTTGGAGGTGGAGCCAATCGATTAATGGGAGGCGGAGGAGATGATTTTGGTGTAGAATTTGAAGGAGATGAATTTGGTGGAGAACTGGGTGGAGGAGGATTTATCCTAGGGGGAGGGGGTGCACTACTTGGAGGTTCAGAAGCTGGAGGAGGAGGTGAATTTCTAGGAGGGGATGATGCCGGAGGTGGAGGAGATGACCCTTGCGGCGGCACAGCTGCTGGTGGAGGGGGTGAATTCTTTGGTGGTGGCGCAGATGCTGGTGGTGGAGGTGAATTTGCAGGGGGTGGCACAACTGCTGAAGGAGGGGGTGAATTTTCAGGGGGCGTTGATGCTGGAGGTGGAGGTGAGTTGCTTGGAGGGTTTGCCGACGGTGGTGGTGGTGGGTTAGATGGTGGAGGCGCAGATGAATTTGTTGGAGGGGGAGGACTTACAGGGGGAGGCGGTGATGGAGGTACAGGAGAAGATGGAGGGGGAGCATTAGGGGATGCTGGCGGTGGTGCTGATTGTGGAGGAGGAGGAGAAGCTACAGGGGGTGACGATGGGGGTGGAGTCCCAGATGGAGGGGGAGGTGATGATTGAGGTGGCTGTGATGGCGTAGGGTCCGATACTACCGGTGGCGGAGGGGACACCACAGCAGGAGGTGGCGCTGCCGGAGGTGGGGACTGCGATGGCGGGCTTGAAGATGTCGGCGGCGGCGGTGAGGTTGAACTATCTGGTGCGGATGAAGAGGGTTGCTGCGGTGGTGGAGTGGTTGTGGAGATTGGTGGCGGTGGCGGTGATGTGCCGGTGGCCGACGTCGGAGACGGTGACGCCGCCGACATCGTCAGCAAAAATACCCAACAATGTCGTCCTTCCCAGAAACTCTCCCGTCACTTTCACATCCCACACAAACCAAAGATGAAAATCTCAGAGACCAAACTCTTGTGCAAAATTTAGGTCTCAAGCGAAACCTAAGCTGAAAGCTTCAGATGATGAAGAAAGCTGCTTCCACCAAACTTCACCAACCGAAACCAATGCCTGAACTCTCACTGCAAGCTATATCCTATTTCAGAGACACCAAAACATTTCACTAAAACGCGTTTTATGGAGAGCAAAACTCAGATCACCAAGTAGCTCAAAACCCAAAACCTCAAGATCAAAACTCGATCATCAAGAACAAACAAACAATCAATCAAGGAAAACTCAAAACTCCAAATTCTCAGTTTAATCAATACATAGAATCTAAGTCAATTCTAGTAATATTCAACTTCAAAAATCTCAATCAAAGTATGTGACAGCAGCTAAATGCATCAAATTGACTCGAGAAATGGCCCAAAACCGATCAAACATCAAACATCAAATAAATACCTTTCAATTCATTGAACAATCCTATCTGCCAAGGAATTTCCCGAATTCTATTGCTCCCAACACAAAAATTTCTTTATATATATCTGGCTGTTTAATTACAAGTATTCTCTCTCTCGAAACCGAGGATGAAGAACACGTATTGTGGGGTCCCAAATCTGCACAACCATGTGAAAGCGACTGCGAAGCAGTGTTAGCTCTCAGAAATTCTTTTTTTTTTCTTTCTCATCAAACTCAGAAATTCTGTTTTATAGCAATATTAATGGAGGAATAAAGTGGGGTTTGCATCATTTTCAGATCACCACACTCAAAATATTAAATTTTGAACAATTCCAATCAAAATATTTGAATTTGTGGCTTTTTTTTCCTAATTTTCTCTTTCTAGTGATCCTCTCATTTTTTAGTAGAGATACAAGACAGATACGTAGAAGTAAAATTTTCTCTTTATTAATTATTTTTTCTTTTAATTTTTGCTCCTTTTATATCTTTCTTAATTTTATTAAGAAATTCATAGAATTACTTTAATATGATTTGTTAATATTAATGTAAATTAATATTAATAAGAATTAATCAATTTGAGAAATGTACTAAAATTTATTATTATTGTACTATTGGATATGCTCTGTAATATATCCTAAATTTTTTATAACGTTAATTCTATTCAATCTTTTGTAATTAAATCATATAATTAATCATTAATCATTAAATAAATAAGAAAGTACTACGCAACGTAACGTAAGGGCGCCGCACAAAGAATTGTCAGCGCTCTGCATGTTATTTATAGATTAAAAATAATATCATTTGGTAATAAATTGTTAAAACTCAAAACTAAACATATATTTCTTATTAAAAATTTGATAGAAAAATACATATATTTCATATACATTTTTCCATTTCCATTTGTTGTCTTTTTTAGTAGATGTTCAGTGGTACGGTAGTACTGAACTTCAGTACATCCCTCCAATCAGTTAGTCCCTAAACCATTCAAGGTGGGCCCTAATTAATGTGAGTTATTATTAATATTAACAAATGGTACTACATGATTAAAGGGATGCACTGAAGTTCAGTGGTACGGTACCATTGAACTTTTATTTTTATTTTTTTAATAAATCCAGTTGTTGTCCTTGAACGAACTGGAAATATGAATGAGTTGGAATAAGTATGAATTGACCTAAAAATTTACTTGATTTATTATGTTATTTTTTATAACAATTTAGTGATTTTCATGTTAATTTAAGAAATATTACATCTCTCCTTGGAGATCTTTACTCCGATTAGAATTATTTTTCCTAATTCGAGCCAAATTAGTCAAAATTACATGACTAATCAAAGCTCAATAAATTTTATCGGTAGTTTTGATTAAAAAAATCTTTTTTGATTTATTGAATGAGGGATTGAATTCTTTTAATTAGAAAATTGGAGGGAGAATATTTATATGATCTCTTCTCTCAAGAGATTTTGAAATTACGATCCACTTTATTAAAAGAAAAAAAATTATAATTGATTTATTTTGACCAAAATACCATTATGTTTACTATTTATAAAAGTCAATGTGCATTTAACTAATATAAAAAATAATTTTTTAACCCAAAAAATAATAATGAAATAATATTTTTAAATTGTAACTATATTTTCTTAGTAAAAAATAATGTCATTAAAGATATTTTAATCAAAATAAATAAAAATATAAACTTTTTAATCTTTCATGATAATTGATAAGGGAGCGCAAAATTTTAAAATAAAAGAGTGTCGGTCTAATTTACTTTATATATATTAATAGCCTTAATTGCTTTTATTAAATTTTTTTTATTTTTTTAGATCTTGTGGTCAATGTTACCCATATCCCCTAAAATGTTGATTTTGTCTTCAAAGTTGATCCAGTGTGTGATTGAATAAATAATTTTGCTAAAAGTTGATTGATGCTATAAAGAATGGTATAAAATAGAGTAATTAATAATAATGCCAAAAGTTGATTGAATAAGCAATTAGGGTTAATTAATGCAATTTTGTCACTACTAATGACCTTTTGGTTGAAGCCTTGTGTCTAGTGCACTTTTTTAATTAACAGAATCCATATTTAGTTTTCACAAGATTATTATTTTATGCTTTTGGAAATAATATTATAATAATACACTAAGCTTTTTTAGTAATATTTTAGGTGCACAAGTTGAGGAATGAAGAACTAAAAAATACATAAATGCATGAGCTTAATAAGCAAAAGACAAACTCAGATTATGAGGGGGAAAAATCAGCTTCACACAATTTTTATGAGCAAAGAAAATAATAAAAAAATAGGGAATATATTGCACAAGAAGCATCTTTGCTCCTATAGAATGGCTTATTTTTTGCATTGATTATAACAGCACACAGAAATATATATTAGTGGTTTTAAATATTTTGATTATAATAAGATAATTAGCTTCAAGACAGGAAAATATATTTTTAAATTCATTAATCTAGCAATTAAAAAATGTAAGATGTTTATATTTAGTGTTGTATTTTAGTTTTTTTTTTTAAATATTTTTAAGTATGTTATCTTGCTAAATGCAAAATAGTATTATTTTTAGAAAAAATAATGCCATTTATGCATGTATGATGCCTTTAATTATTTAATTAATAGCTGTATTTTAGCTTTATATTAACAATTATTTTACTAAAACTAACCTTCATACATAATAGTACTTGTATAATTTCTTAAGTGAAGTTCTGTGTTCAAATATTGTATAAAAAAATATTTATTTATGGCACATATTAAGATTTTATTTGAAATAAAATAATTAATGATATAAATTTTGTGAACAATCAATTAAAAATAATTGTTAATATTTTAAAAAAAATTAAGTACCATGAGAGCATATGTTAAATTTAAAAAGTTCTTTCTCAAAGAACTTTATCCTCCTACATTTATTAACTCAAATTAGATAAATTAAAACTTAGCTAATTTTCATATAAGTGATTTTGACAAAAAAAAGTACACCCAAATTAATAATTTCAATTAAAAATAACACACATATATATATACATATATACATGTCAATTTTTTATCGGGATAACAATTTCACCCATCGAAATACTTATACAAACCAGTAACACAGTACTCGACAATTAATACCATAATTTTGACCCCAACAAAATTTATTATCCTTATTTTTTTTCTTATCCTCTCTTTACATCATATATTTTATTTTATATAATTTTAGAAATAAATTCAAAACAATTATATTATAAATATATTTATAGGTCCAATAAAACCTACCACCAATATATAGGTCCTAGAGAACCTATTGAGTGAATCTTAGGGTGGTTGTTGTTGAGCTCCGATGAGGTGGGTCTTGAGGTCTGGCTTCGGTGAGGTAAGTCTTGTAAGATAAAAAGAAAGTCAGAGTCACGAGGGGGCCGGAGTCCCGTTGTGAACTCTGATGCTTAAGTCAATCATAGAGGAGAGAATCGAGAAAGAGTTGTGGGGGAGGAAGAGAGAACAGGGAGAAGATGAATAGTAAATAATATGTATGTGGAGGGAGAGAAAAGGGTTTTTATACTGAGGTCTGGAGTAAAATAATAATTTACCTGTATAATTATTAGTGGTGCCCTATCAGCATCAATGGAAAAATCTAATAAAGGGTTCATATTGGACCATTTGTCCCACCATGTCCAATTGTCTATCAAACCCGTGAAGAGCAATTGAAGACTCAAATATTGCCATCAATTATCCGATTTTAATCCTCATATATTGCTTTTCCATATTTCATTCACCTTTCTTTCTCTATATTTTGTTTTATTATTCTCATTATGATTTCCTTTTCTTCTTCTTTAATTTCACAAAGAGAAAACACACAAGATCTTAATCTTATCATGAAAAAATAAAACAAAAGAAATAAGATCATTGCCAAAGTTATATTTATTAAAACTTTTAATACTTTTGTAAAACAAAATGTCATTTGAATCAAGATGTTGTTTGAGTCAATATTTTTGGCTGCACGTGTTCTACTTTTCTTTTTCATTTATCTTCTTTTCTGTTTTATATAGTTACTAGTCTTTGTACCCGTGCCCTGCACGGGTTATGTCTATAGGTACGAACATATTGGTATGAAAATTCTGTTTACAAAGAAAGACGATAAGTTTTTGTGAAATTGTTATTCATAATACACACAGCTACGTCCAATGTGATATATAACAATTAACTGTATTGAAATACTATTTATGAAAAATTATTTGTGCAATGCATATGATACTTTTAAAAAATTAAACGTCAACACAATGCTCAATAGTGCACCATGTAAGGAATATAATTTGCAAAGTTATATCAAATAAAAATCTGTATGTAGTAAATATTTCTAAAAATTTTAGAGTCTCACTAATAAATCATACCTATAATTAAATAAACCAAGGATATAGAGGATGATAAAGGATGATTGGTCATATACATGAATGAATAAAAATAGAACTGTGAAAGCAACGAAATTGATTATCTAGCAATTTTGAATAGAAGATAATTAGATAAATTTCCTTGGCAAAGATAATAAAACGAACATGGGCAGTACAACGGAATATAATTTTAGACTATTTTATAATTAAATTTAAAAATTATAAGCATATATTAATTTTAACATATTAATATCAATACATAGTACAAAAAATACTTTGAGAACCAGTATTAAACTTTTGAAACATTGAGGACCAACATTAAACTTCATGCAAACATTGAGGACCAAAATAGTAATTTAGCCTAAATAATATGTATTTTGGACATACGGAAGTATGTATTTTGGACGTACGGAGGTATGTATTTTGATGGCAATTTGATTTTTGAAATATGGAGGTATGCATTTTGGACGCAAGGAAAGGAAAACAGGCATAAAAAAAGGAGAAACAGAAAAAAAAACGTTGGTTGCACCCAAACCAACCCGATCATTAAAGGGTTGATTCGGTTCGAGTTCTATAGCTTTTTCTTTCAAAACCGACCAAACCCCACTACTTTTTAATAAGTTCGGTTCCATTTTGTCCTCAAACCGAAATTGACCTAACCTGTGACCACCCCTAATCACGTATGTTTTATGATCTTAGCTTTGTCATCCCACTACTAAAGTTTTTATTTTTGGTATTAAAAGATAACATAATTACAGAAAGTAGTAAGTACCTACCAGTTGTCCTTGAAACCCAAGGGATTCCTAGGGGTAACTACATGATATTATTTGAAATTCAAAAAGCTTGAGATCGAAAATCAATATCATGTGAGAAACAGAGATTCATTGAAAATTAAAGCAAGTAAAGCATCTTTAAAGCTTTTTTTCTATACAGAGTAATTTGATCACAAAGTATTTGAGATCTAAAAAACTGTTAGACACAATTAATATTTAGAAAAGCAAAACTTAAAAACTAAGAATAACCTAATTAATGTGAAGGGAAAAAGAGTAATCAAACTCAATAACCCATAAACTCTTCTTCTTTCATTATGAGAATCCCAAAGCTTTGACTCCTTTGTAGGACTTTTCTTCAAGATTTTGTCGTGTATATCCCCCACTCTCGTAATTAGGGATGATCATGGGTATGATTTGGATAAAATACTATATTCATCATCTTCGGACCCAATTTGAGCAAGTATCAAAGTTAATTCACATTCCTCGACCCTATGAATAGTCGAATCTCCATATTCGGATCGAGACACATAAAAAATTTTAAATAAATTATTATTTTATTAATATAAAACTTATTCTAAAATAACACCAGATAAGTATTATGGACTCCCATGAAGATAAATATATTTTTAACAATTTTATATTTTGACAGCCACTATTAGTTGTTCATAAAAGATATGTTTGTCAACAATTAAATTTTAGCTTTCGAAATAAATATCTATTTTTCAACATTTTGATTGCGGCAGCTGAAACAAGTTGTTAAAAAAAGTCAATGATAATATTTTCGACAGTTGACAATTGTCAATAATTTGTATGATGCATGCATACATGGTTAACGATGATCTCTTTGAAAATCAATATGCTAAATGGTGTACAAATTAAAATAATTATACGATTAAAAAAATTATAAATTGATCCAGAATATAATTGGCCAACTTTTTGTTTTGGTTTATAAATGTTGATTTAATTTTGGTATTCATACTTCTAGAAATTTTTTATTTTTTTAATCAAACAAAAAATATAAATTAATTTATTATTTATATGTTATTTTAGTCAATTTATTATTAAATTTTTTATTTGAACCAGCTATTATCGTTGAACACAGTAATTAATTTCCTGTCTGACTTGTAGGCACTACGAAAGGTGAGATAACTGGCTTAAGGACTTAAAGCTATTTCATACCCATGCTAGAGATCGAACACCTTACACTTTATTGAATGAATGGGTTTCTTTTACTCAACCACGCTCTTTATGTTATCAACTTATTATTCATGTTACATAATGTGTAGGCATTAAAGTTTGCATCAAATGTCACTATGATCAATTAATTACAATTTTTTTCATCCCATTTATTAATTAAAACATGAATGCATAAATAAATTTTAAAATGAAGTTCAAATATATTAATGTGTAAGCAAATTAAGACATTATTGAGCAAATAAATTTAAAAATGAAGGTTAAATATAATGACATTTAAGGTTTGTGAAATTAAATTGCCAATGTATAATTAGAATAGTTTTTTAGAACCATAATATATGAGAATTAAATATGTTAGTCAATAAAATTTCAACTTATTGATTTATTAGTAAACGTTAATTCCTTTGATTACGAAACTAATAAGAATATTTTTAACAAATCCAATTTTTAAAAATAAAATTCTACCAAAACATATTCAATACGAATATGATTTTTAAAAATGAAGGTCAAATATAAGGACATGGATTTAAAGTTTGTGAAATTAAATTGTTAAGGTCATATATAATATATAGGAATTAAATATGTTAGTCATAATAAATTAGATTATGACAAATCATAATAAATTAATACGCTAATAATCACTTATAGCTAGCTAATCCCAGAAAATTGAAGTGTATATTTAATAATATATTAAATTTTATAATTCATAATAAATAAGATTATATGCCAATTTATTATTGAATTTGTAATTATTTTTTAAGGTAGTAGTAGTTATAGTTATAGGATATAGAAAGAAATAAAATCAGAGGTTTAGTAGTAGTTATAGTTATAGAATATATTAATTGATCAATTTAATTTTATATTGATTGCCGAAATCATAAATAATTATGAGATTCTTTTTATAAAATAAATAATAGTTTGATTGTTACACGTTTTAAAAACAAGGGAGATTGAATTCTGAATTTGAAATCAGATTATGAAATTACATGAAATAATCAGAGTTTTTCTTTATAAAATTACCATTAATTTGAATGAAAAAAAAATTATACAAAAAAAGAATTAATTTTTAGGAAAACAGATTTTGAATTTTAAAATTTGTAGATGATAAGGATTATGGATATATTTAGGTAAATTTAACATGAATTAAGGAATTTAAAATTAATGGAAACAGTTGACTTGTTATATATATATATATATTAATGACACATTGCTGTCTAGTTGGCTGTCATTGGGATACACATGTTGATATTGCAAATGTTAAAAAAAAGCTTATGTGGCATGATGAGGCTTTAGGCCTCTTTTTTTTTTTTATAGGTATATAGATGATATAGATGTTATAGGCAAAATAACACTTTTTAAATTTTACAGGAATTTTCAATTCCATATTTATTTTTTTATACGGTAAATTTTATTTTACAAATTTCAAATTATAATCGATTTCGTTCCAATTTCTAACGTTGTCTAAATTACTAACAACATATAATGACCTAACAACGCATATGTAATATTAATGTTGACTTATCACTTAAAACAATGTCACTTCTTTATATTAATGCTGACTTATCATTTTAATGTCACTTCATCATATTAACGTGAGAAAAAGGGGGGAAATGACATCATTCTGGTGTATCCTGAAGATTACAAGTGATAATAAATTATTAATTTCCATATGTGATATCATATTATTATTTTTTGTTAGTATTTAAGATAATATCAAATGTTGAAACGAAATCGATTATAATTCATAATTTTTTAGATAAAATTGACTATAAATTGAGAGATGAAATTAAACATTAAGATAAAACTTGATAACATAAGATTAAGGATGTCAAAATAAATTTGGCTCTTAAAGTTGACTCAACCCGACCCTTTAAATAACAAGGGATGGGTCAACAAAAATTTAGCCCGTTTGATGAATTTTTTTAGTATTGGCCCAATTAGGCCCACGACCCATTGTGGACTTGCAAGAGTTGGACAGAGTAGTATGGATCACGATGTGGATCACGTCTGGTCGACGCAGTGCATTCATAATATGTTGATTTATTAGATGAATTACACCAAATAACTTTTTAATTATTATTTTTGTAAGTTAATTTATAATATTTATTTTAAATATGTTAATATTTAATTAAATAAAATAAACAATTTAAAAAAAAATCGTAAATCAATTCATAACTCTTCAAAGATTAGACTAGACTAATATCTTTAAGTCCATTCAAGAGAGCGAGTCAATCTCAAACCAACTCATCCAATTTAAAAAAAACCGGTATGGACCAATCAACAACCTGGTGAGCCGACCTATTTTCACATTCCTAACGTAAAATGTGTTTTTTCAATTGAATGTGGATGGCTTTTCTTTGATTTTTTTTTTTTTTAAATTTGGTTTGCGTGTTGTTTTCTTTTTCAATTTTGTTTGTGGGATGAATAGGACAATCGTTCAGGCTTGTGGCTGAGAGGGCCTACAAGATGCAACGTATTCAAAATATAAATGTCGGTGACTTGAATGTTGGTGTTTACATTTTTTTAATTAATATTTACTATATTTAGACAGAGCTTTTTCTTATTTTTTTTATAAATAATATATATTTACACTTTTTAAATTTTTTTAATTGGTCATTGAAACACTTTTTGTCACGTATTTTATTAATATTGGAGAATCTTATGACAAAGATATAAAAAACCTTACCAAAGTTTAGTCCGAAAATAAAATATTATTTTGGGCTGTTTGCCTAATTGGTTTGTCAAATAGCATAATATATGATATAGACATATAAGAAAAATAGGAAATGTAAGTTGATTTAATTTCTCACTATCAATTTCAATGTTAGGCTCTGTAATAAAAATAAAACATATAAATTAAATTCTTGAATTGAATCTTACTAAATTGTAAAAAATTAGTGGAAAAAACTTAGGTCCATTTCCTTATGTCCATTACATCCAGTTCTCCAATATAAATATGACACGTGGCAAAAAGTGTTTAAATGACCAATCACAGTAGAGAGAGAATATAGAAGATCACCTTTTATATAACCAATAATAGAAGAGAGAGAGTGTAAATACAATATATGATTGATGGAATTGGATGTAATGGACATAAGGAAATGGACCTAAGTTTTTTCCAAAATTAATCATTTCATCATGAAATATTCTTCTCCCCCATTTAGTCAAAACTATACAAGTTATTTCTTGAAAGTTTTGTTTCTCTTATTTATATATAATCCTTCTAAGATTTAAACACTACATGGGATAGAAAACATCACTAATAAAAATAAGATTTATAATTTATAACTAACTTATCATTATTTTACCTGATAATTTCATTTGAGATACTGTCCGATATTAAATATCAATATTTTTTTAACATAGATTCAAAAAAATCATTTGATTGGTAAATTAATTTTGAGACAATGGGAATATAAAAGAAAATAAAAAAATGAGAATGAAAACGGAATGATAATGTTACGTTTTGTATAACATAAAAATGAATAAAATTGTGGCTCGAAATAAGAATGTGAACATGAATAAGTATAATAATCAATTTCTCACTAATGGTACGTTTAGTTGCTGGCTAGGAAGATATTTAGGTAAGAAATAGAAGTGAAAATGGAATTATGTGAGTGACAAATAGAATAGGATTTTAAAAAAATATGTTTGGTATGTTGGGAAATATAGTTAAACTGTGAGAGTTATTTTGTTAATATGGTAGGAAGAAGATAGAAAAATAGAATAAAAAAAATGTAAAAAATCATATTTAACCCATTTAGATGCTGACATGTGTCCCCATCCTATTCCAAAAGTGGTCAAGATAAATTGGATATTTGGTAAGATTATTGAGGGCAAAGTTGACCATTTGCATCAATCTCCCCTCCTTCTTCTTCATTTTTCATGTGCTCTCTAACAAGATGAGCTAAACTTCCTCTTCCATTTCCCTATAATTTCCTAGGAACCAAACGTCGCACAAGAGAATCACTTCAAAAGACTTCATTTGATGGAAAGTATTGGATTACTAGTAGCAATCAAACACAACTCAACAAATTAGCCTTCTATTGCCTCCCAATTCTTTTTACCAAAAGGGCCTTCATACTTTAATTCACCATACACTCTCATTGATCTTTGCATGACTTAACAAAAAAGAAAAAAAAAATCAAATTATAAAGGTTAAAAGTTTATTTTGGTCCCTTATATTGTACTCAAGTTTTATATTGGTATTTTGTGTTTTAAAAGTTCTAAATTAGTCTTTTATCTTTCCCATAAGTTCTAAATTGATCATTCCGTTCAAGTCCGTCAATTTCTTAAGTTAATTGTTAACGTGACATGCCACGTCATCGCCACATAATCACCATGTCATCATAGGTGATGAAATAGACAACGACGTGGCGTGACACATAAGTTTAAATTGACACGTATGCGAGATGAAATATCCACCTGAGTATGCCACGTCAACACTCAACGAAAAAAATGGACGGATTTGGACAGAAGGACCAATTTGGAACTTCTGGGAAAGATAAATGACTAATTTAGAACTTTTAAAACATAAAGGACCAATATAAAACTTGGGTACAACATAAGGGACCAATATGGACTTTTCACCAATTATAAAATACTAATTTTCAAAAATTGAACATAAAAAATGGGGAAAAAAATCTAACAAATTGAATCATTGATATAATCCAGAATATATATGCATATCATTTGTGATTAAGAATAATATAGAATGAAGTCATAAGATTAATGTACAGTTAAGTGCAATATAAAGGTAGAATGTTTGTGTAATTTAGGAAGAGTTGATTGAAGGTAAGCGAATTGATATCGTTTAAATAAAATTTTAAATTTTAAATTTTATAAATGTAATTATTTTTATTGGGAGAATAAAGTGCTTAATATGAGTTGAATTTGAAATAGTTATGACCACTTCCTCCCTTTAATTATTGAGTGCAGGTCATTCCTATCTCAATTCGATCACTGCAGGATTGCCCATGCTCACCGCGAGAAGAACAAATGCACTGATTTACTTGCTAAAAATGCTGTTGTTTCCAGGAGTCTTTTTGATACTTTTGACACAGTCCCGATTGATTTTTTTTTTTTTTTTTGGGCTGATCTCATGTGGATCACTTATTCACGTAAATGTAAGGGGACCTTTGATCCTGGATAGTTTGTTCTTCTTTGGAGTCAGGGGTTTTCTATCCTGGCCCTCTGTTTGTTGGTCTGGTTTGTACTGAACTTGTTGTTTTAATGCATTTTCAAATTACGAAAAAAAAAAGTTATGACAAAGCCTAAGAGACCGAAAAAAAAAAGGCATAGTGGGAGTGGGAAGTAAAGAATGTTGTGTAGCTATCAACTATCAAGAGTCCACACTCTCTCAAACCCCACATTTCCATTCTGTCACACTCTCACATGGACATGCAACCTGCTCCATTTTCTTCATCATTTTTTTTTGGTATTATTAGTATAAAATCAATCACGTAATTTAATTTGGTTTAAAACATTTTTAAAAAATAAAATATTTTATAGT
The DNA here is from genome assembly GCA_014851425.1 of Senna tora. Lineage (NCBI taxonomy): Eukaryota > Viridiplantae > Streptophyta > Magnoliopsida > Fabales > Fabaceae > Senna > Senna tora. The sequence continues at coordinate 35,831,915 of CM026265.1, forward strand.
ATTTTGAGTAAATTAACAATTTGGTGATGCAATTTGTCTTAATTTGATTTAAAAAGATATAGTTTGTCTCAATTTAGTAACTACAACATAAAAATATCAAATTTAATTGTTGAAATTTGTGTCAATTTAGTCAATGTGAAATTTTCGGCTAGTTGTGTTAATGAAGATGCGCAGGAATACCAACATGGTATGACACAAATGGTAAAATGTCTGTATTCCCTTAACTATTGTCTCCCGGGTTCGATCACTGGAGGAAAGAGAATTGAGTGTCATCTACTAGGAGGGTCACCCCAATGATGAACCTCGCAGTATCCGAGGGATTAATCATAAGGTCTGCTCTAGTAGATACCTCTGTCATAGACAAAAAAAGATGCACTTAGATTAAATTGAGATAAATTATATTTTTGAAAGACAAAATCTATCTTTCAATAATTAAATTTGACATTTTTATTTTTTAAAAATTAGCTTAACAAATTGCATCAAATTGTTAATTTACTCTTTATTTTTAGGAAAAAACTTAGGTCCATTTCCTTATTTCCATTTCATCCAATTCCACCAATCATATATTGTATTTACACTCTCTCTCTTCTATGATTGGTCATATAAAAGGTGATCTTCTATATTCTCTCTCTACTGTGATTGATCATTTAAACACTTTTTGCCACGTGTCATAATTATATTGGGAAATTGGATGAAATGGACATAAGGAAATGGACCTAAGTTTTTTCCTTATTTTTATTACTAAATGCCTCCCTCGTGGCCGTGGGTTTCTTACATCATAGTAGTTTGTGATGACTGATGACCCAATAATAGTATGCTTATAAAATAATTTTGGGCCTCTTCTGCCCTTTGGGCTTTTGAATAGAATACTTTTTTACCCAAAAAAAAAGTCCAGGTTAAAATTCACAATTCTTATTAAAAATATAAATATTTAACCCAAAACATTAGAAATATATACTTTATAAAGATCATTCCTTGATGTGATGCCATGTGGGATTTAATGTAGACTTCGTATACTTTAATCATATTGTGAATTCAAGTCTTCTGATAAGATTTGAATTCGTTAAAGTACAAGTACATAAAATATAAACTCTGAGTATATATATAGCATAAAAATGCAACTTGTTATCCCATTCTCATATGCGCGGAAACAAGTTGTAATGTAATTGGTTTTAATTAAACAAATTATCATTTTAACAAGAAGCTAATTATAATTGTGTCTCTTCTTCTCTACAAAGTTGTCTCGTATTTTTTTGGTATTTTTCCTGTACATTAGCTGGAGGGTTGTGATATTTGATAACTCATCCTTATTTTTATTTTTTCCTTAATTTTGAAAATAAGTCAAATCTATCATCTCCTGATTTTGGTGATAATTTTATTACTTTTAAAGCATATATTTTATTTTGCTAATTAAACAATGTTTACAAATTATTATTTAGTATTATTAGAATATAGTTGTTTGATTTATTATAAATGTCGTTGAGCTTTTTTATAATATCAATCATCAAGATTTATTGTCTTTTTATATATAAAAAGGATTAAAATATAATTTTAGTTCTTAAAATATATTTTAATTTTTTTTAAAATAAAATAATTAAGATAAATAGAGCCATCAAAATGAGTCTAATTTACAGGTTATAACTTATATGGGTTGGGTTGAATTATCCCACAGATAACATCTTTTTAAAATTTAATATGATTTGATTTTATAAACTCCATAAAATGTGCATTTAGAATATAAAACAAAAATTAAAAAAAAAAATCCCACCATAAAGCAGGTTGGTTTTGTTCATTACAAATGCAATTAAAAAATAAGTAATTCAATGCAAACGGTCACCGAACAAAACTAGAGGCATAATCAGTCTTCTAGGATAAGCGAACGAAGAGTTGTTAAGGTTTTTTCTTATCGGTTGAGAGAGAATCTACTGTCTTGAACTTAATAAAAAGTCAAAAGGAATAATATTTTAAGCTCTAGGTGAAATGAATCCTTAAACAATGTCATTAGAGCACTGATTAGGAAAATTCTAATTTTTGTAACCCTAAAAATAAAGGAAAAAACTAAGGTAAAGTTGCTTATGTGCTTGCTATAAAGTTCACCAATCATAAACCTTATTTATATTCTCTCTCCTATTTGATTAGTTATGTAATTTATTGCTTTTCGTTTTCTCTCTCTTCCATGATTGGTTATACAAAATTTTTTTGCCACGTGTTTTAATTATATTGGTGAACTTTATAGCAAGCACCTATGTAACTTTACCTCAGTTTAGTCCAAAAATAAACCTCCCTAAATTATACCTAAAAATAAGCAAGGTATTCCTCAGTCAATAGATAATGTTAATAATATGAGTTGATGGTTAAATGATGTGAAATTATCATGTTGGAAAATATTGTTTTAACTTTTAAATGGTTGAAAATTTAATAAAAATAATTTTATAAGCTGTCTCTTAAATAAAATGAATAGGCACTAGTTACTATATATGCATGCATTTCCTTAGCTGTAATTGCATAAATTTCTAAAAAAATATAATGTTTACTATGATTGGACTAGAAGCAATCCAATTTACATCCCATACTTACATTTGTATTACTTCGTGATAGTTAGATAACATTTATTTGCTAATATAATTGAGGTCAATTTGACTAAATTGCCCCTCTCATCACTACATCACAACCACTATAGACATTAAAAATATGTTAGACTCTAATATCATTTTACTTTTCAATTCGTATGCATGTTGTTTCTTTATATATCAAACATATGTTCTTGCCTCTCAAATTTCATATATATATTATATTCCTTTATATCTCACTATATTATATTACATTTTCTTTTACACCAATTCACCTATGTGCCAAAGTTCCTTCAAACTGAAAATTACCATGCAGATCATTTATTGTTCTAGTTATGTTGTTCGAGTTTAACCACAGTTAACGATCAAAAAATTGTGTTTAAATTTTTAACTATAGTTATTGATTATAATTTTTACAGTATAATCGTAAACAACAAATGATCCTGACTCGAAAATTACAAGGTCAAGGGAGAATGTTAGATATAGATGAGAAGAGAAGAGTGAAGTGGCCAAAACGTAAAAAAGCTCCCGCACGTTAAGCTAAAAGAAAAAAAAAATAAAGGTAAAGAAATCTTCAATTTTGTATATAAAGTGAGATCGACAGAATCGCGAATTATTTTCAATTTTGATTTTGACTTTAGCCTAATTCATTCCCTTTAGCTTATTATGAATTTATTTAGTTTCTGAATTGTTGATCAAATTATTTTTTAGTTCTTGAATTTGGTAAAAATACTATTTAGTCCTTGAATTTGTAACTCTGTCAACTATTTAGTCCTTGAATTTGGCAAAAATACTATTTAATCCCCGAATTTACAACTTTGTTAACTATTTAGTCCTCGAACTTGGCAAAAATATTTTTTAGTCCTCGAATTTGTAACTCTATCAACTATTTAGTCCCATGACTGTTATCCGTTAGATAACCAGTTGACGTGGCCATTAAATGTTGATGTGGCATGTGAGGTAGCATGTGCCAAGCATTTAACAGTGCCACATCAGCATTTAACAGCCACATCAGCTGGTGCCTAGTAATCTAACAAGTAACTAACGATCAGGGGACTAAATCGTTGACAGAGTTGCAATTTCGGGACTAAATAGTATTTTTGCCAAATTTAGGGACTAAATAGTTGACAAAGTTGCAAATTCAAGGACTAAATAATATTTTTATCAAATTCAGGGACAAAAAAATTGACATTAATTACAAATTTAAAAACTAAATAATATTTTTGTCAAAGTTAAAAAGAAAAGCCAGTATTTTGACTCTTTGAATTTGGTTGTTATTTTCAAAAACTCTGCCTCCAGCGTGACGTGAACCAAGGCAAAGATCAAATCCCAAGTTCCCAACCCATCCCTCCATCGTCTTTGTTTGAAAGCCATAGGTCCATCCATTTGGAATACCGCGTGCCCCACCATCTCATCCTGACGTGATTTTAGTCTTTGAATCCACCCGATGCGCGGAATATTCTTGGGAACAACAACGATGGGTCACAATACTACCATATGAAATGGACTATTTAATAAAATATTATCATCGTTAATTGAATCATTACCATTATTATGTTTCGTGTACTATAAAAAGTATTCAGAGATCCAGCCAGCCAGCCAGATAGCAAGTTTTCGAGTTTTGGGAAGGTGAGAGAGAGAGGAAGGACTGAGGAGTGAGAGAGGAGAGCTACCTCCCATGGCTTCCTCTCCTTCACACTGTAAGTTATATAACAGATTGTTCAAGATTTGTACTTTTGATCATCTGTTTTTTTGGGTTGGTGTTTGTAGCATCTGGATTTACTGCTTGCTTTGTCATTTTCTTGTCTTTCGGTGCTTTTGGTATGGATTTTGTTTCTTCTGTTGATTTGAGGGTTTCCTATTTTGGCTAAATATGCTCTCTCTGGAACTGATATTTTTAGCTTCATACTGTTGAAATTGGCTGGAGACTTTAAGTGTTGAATGGTACGGTCTGGTGTGATCATAGAAGTACCCACGTTTTATAGAAATCGCAGCTTTTTAACAAATGAAGTTTTCGTCTATTTTAATAAATATACTGTGGCTTTGAAAATTTTATATATATACTGTGTGCTTTCTTCTGGATTAGAAAATGATGACTTAAGTAGTTTGTCGATTAAGGAGACTAATCATGGAGACTTTTCAATTTTCATATGATCAATACTTGCTAATGTGTTTATCTGTTGGCTGAACTGATGAACTCTCCTGCGTTTAGGGAGAGAGGGGCTTTTTTCATTACAACTAGCATTGATAGTTATTTCAGGGTTTTGTATGTATGAACCTCATACCTATATCATACCTAAGTGCTTTGGTTCCTTGTTAGGCACCACTTACTAATTAACTAGTAAGCATGAAAATGAGATATATATTCTCAATTTCTCAGGTTTCCTTGAAAATATTTTTGTAAGTTTTTATCTGATAATATCATGTAACTTCATGTAGTAATTCTAAACTCCACAGGTTTGGCACTTTTTGTTTATCTCTTTCTCATTGTTGGGTGCTCTGCAAGGCCTCTCTATCCGCTCCCTAGTAAAGCTGTTAATGATATTAAACAGTCTTTGCAAACTTTTCGTCCATATAACATTGCTCATCGAGGTTCAAATGGAGAGCTACCAGAAGAAACTTCTGCTGCGTACATGGTGAATTGGCAAATTCTTTTCTTCTTTTATTGAATAATCTCTAGATTAGTTCTCAATGTCGTTGACTTTTGTTCTCAAATGCCAATCATTCTACAATTATGTACAAACTATAACTTGGTAGTGATAGTGAGTAGTGTAGTTAACCTAACGAAAATCACTTCTGTTTTTGCTTATATCTTCCTGAAATGAATCTCCCTTGCAGAGAGCTATTAAAGAAGGTGCTGACTTCATTGAAACCGATATCCTATCCTCCAAAGATGGTGTTCTTATATGCTTCCATGATGTTACCCTTGATAATACTACTGACATTGCAAAGCACCCAGAGTTTGCAAATCGTAACAGGACATATGAAGTTCAAGGGTCCAATGTCACTGGCTTTTTTACTGGTATTAGTGCCATTCCTTACCCAGCTTCCTTGCAAATATCCTCTAGTAAATGATTGTGCTGGTATTTACTGCTTTTACTAAAACGCTCAAGTAATGAATGAAATTCTTAAGTTCTTATGTTTCAAGGAGTGCATGTATCTGTCGGTTGGGTTATGTGTTCCATGCTCCGTATTGCTTTTAGCACCCTTTTTAGCATCTAAAAGTTTGATTTTCTTCAAAATAACTTAATTTGCTCAAATAAATATATTACTGGAATATGTGCAGTTGATTTCACCATAGAGGAATTAAAATCATTGAGGGTGAAGCAGAGGTTTAAATTCCGGGATCAACAATATAATGGTTAGTTCCTTGTCACATGTAGATACTTCTCTTTCAATTGCATATCATTTCTTTCTCTCTCTCTCTCTTTATGACTTGTTAATGCAAAAATTAAGAGTATTTTGGTATATGTATATAATAATAGACTAATAGTAACTATATCCTTTTACTTGGAATACCTTTCAGGAAAATTTCAAATCATTACTTTTGAAGAGTTCATTTCCATTGCACTGGATGCATCGAGAGTTGTTGGAATATATCCAGAGATAAAGAATCCTGTATTTATCAATCAGCATGTGAGTATTTCTTTCTTTAATGCACCAAATGAACTTATGTTCAGAGAGAAGAAAACTTACAGCAACAAAGATATGTTGGTTCATAAGGAAGAACAGTTAATCCACTTTCCAACCAACAGAAGAATATATTAGAATCCACTGGGGTTTTATATTGTGCATTCGTATCAGAATATAATATTGTTGAAGGTTTATGAGAATTCAAACAGCATTAGTAACTAGAACTCTAAAGCATTGTTATCATAGTAATAGTTTTTTTGGGGAAAATCTTGCAATTTTATGCTTAACATTAACAATTTGCTGTTTAATTCTGATATTATCTTCTTTAAAATTTCTTTTCATATCTCAACTAGTGCTCATCAAGTTGACATAATTGACAGGTGAAATGGCCAGAAGGTAAAAGATTTGAGGATAAGTTTGTGGAGATACTTCAGAAATATGGATACAAAGGTTCATACATGTCAAAAGATTGGTTGGAGAAACCAGCATTTATTCAGTCATTTGCACCAACTTCACTTGTACATATATCAAATCAGACAGACTTGCCCAAGATTTTACTAATTGATGATATTACAATGCCAACGCAAGACACTAATCAGGTGCAAATTGAACTTCTCTTGATTCCTGCAAATTTGAGGAATAACTTGGATTTTGTTGGACTTTACTTGAGAAACTAAAAACTCAAAATTATAATGTCAATGGATCTCAAAAGATTACCTTAAAACTGAGGATGAAGCCATAGATGTTGACATAGCTTCAGTTCAATGTGTTAGTCCAGCTAGCCAGTGCACATTAATATTATGCCTCAGCTTCGAGATTTTACCTTTTGGTTAAACTCTTCTCTTTATGTTTTGAGGCAATAACTATTACCTCTTGAAAGTTAAAATAGCTTCAAAAAAAGTCTGTTTGGTAGAATATGTTCTGGTATTTGTTAGAAAACACCTTATCTTACATAAGAAATTGATCTCTTCAAATTGTGGTTGCATTTAAGAGTGTTCTTGGTAGGAGTGAAAATGTAGGAATAAAATGTTGGCTTAGTTTGATTTAGTATTTGCTACTTCATCTCAGAGTATTCTGTCATGTAATTATTTTTCCAATTATAATTTATCTACTTTAATCAAGCTTAACAAAATAGTACCGTATTGATGATGTGTGCAGTCATATTGGGAAATCACATCAGATAGTTACTTCGACTACATAAAGCAGTATGTTGTGGGAATTGGACCTTGGAAAGACACAGTGGTCCCTGTTGCAAAACATTATTTGCAAACTCCTACTGATCTTGTTGCCAGAGCACATGCTCATAACCTGCAGGTAGGTACACTTTGTGCTTAAAGCTTGATTAAGTCTCGATGCACTTGGGGCATAATAGATTTCACTGTACATTTAAACAAAATAAATGGGCAAAAACACTTTTTATGTCCCCGAACTTTGCATCGATTTTCAATTTCGTCCCTAAACCTTTTTACAGTTAATTTTGTCTTAAAAGCTATAAATTGCAATCAATTTCATCCCAACCCTTAATGTCGTCCAAATTATTAATAGCAAATGATGACATGGTAGCACACATGTAACATTAATGACACACTAAGACGTCGCTTCTTTTTGACTTTTTTCTTCTTCTTTCTTAGCGATGTTGTTTGCATTAATATGAAGAAATAACATCATTTCGAGTGATAAATTAGCATTAATATTACATGCGCGATGCCGCGTCATCATATTCCGTTAGTAATCGATTACAATTCGAAACTTTTAGGACAAAATTGACCATCAAAAAGTGCAGTAACGAAATTGAAAACGGTGTAAAATTCGAGGACATAAAATGTGCTTTTGCGAAATAAATAATTGCACAAGACAATGTGACTAGATTATTTTATAGAACATGTAAGCTACACTTAATTCATGTAGTTGTAGTCGACCTCAACCAGTAGAAAATGGTTTTGTTTGTTGTTGTACTTGTAAGTTGTAACCATTGTATTGTACTGCTGATTTTAACACTGCAGGTACATCCATATACATACCGAAATGAGAACCAGTTTTTGCACTTCAACTTCCATCAAGACCCATATGACGAGTATGCTTATTGGATCAACATTATAGGAGTGGATGGTCTGTTCACAGATTTCACAGGCAGCCTCCATAATTATCAGGAACAGACATCTTTTAACTCTTCAGATGACAGTATTGCGGCTAAGTTATTGCATAAAATTGCAATGTTGGTTTCCTCTTATGAAAAGGCATGATGAACCAAAAAAACCAAACCCTGTGCTGTGTGCATCATCAATCTTGGTGAGACAGTTCACATTTGCAATATTATTTGTTGCAATTTGGGTCCATTCCCTTTGTATGAATAAGAAAAGGAGCTCATGTACAAGGAACCAACACACTAACCCTTTAGTGATGAAATTGTGTACACGTCAGAAATGTCAAGTACAGATCCTCCTGCTTCCCATTTGTTGATGAGTTTCTAACTTTCTATTTTGATGCATGCATTCTTAATTACTGAACTCCTTGACATTTTCATACTAATTCTCATAAATATTAGGTATTGTACAGAAAAGAAATCTTTTAAATAATTTGACATATTTGCACTTTGTTAGAGATTTAATAGAAAAATTATCGAATCAAGTTTTTTTTTTTTACATAAATTACAAAGTTTAAAAGAAATTCTATATTTGTGCATAATCAATAGTTATATTTGATTATAAACCCATTAACATTTGTATAGGCAACTAGTGGACTATTATATTCAGTTTTATTCATGTGTTTTTTATTAGTTCTGTATAAAGAGAATCCCGAAATATATTTTTTTTTAAAGATTACCATAACAATTAAAAATGTTAAGGAAAGAATGCATTTAGATTTTATTTCTTTTAATAAAAGCATTTAGAAATATTTTTACTACAACAAAAAAGTTGAATGCAATAGTAAAAGGGGTGTGCATTAGTAATTAATTTAGTGGTAATTTTTTGTTATTGTATCCATAGTGATAAATATAAAAATGACTGAACTGAGAAAATTAGTCTTAAACTTAATTATCTCTCGAAGGCTCCAAATTTATGTCATAGATAGAATCCTAGTTTGGAATTCCAAGTGATCACCTTTTTGTAGTTAGCAGTACTAAATTTTAGTACATCATTCAATCAGTTGGTTCTTAATCCATTTAAGGTGTGTTTGTATTAATATGAATTTCTATTAATATTAACAAATGTCATTATATAATTGGAGATATGTATCGAAGTTTAATAGTACCGTAGTATTGAATTTTTATTCCTTTCTCTATTCTAGTATAATAAGGATTTATCTAACATGTGTTGTAGAGCACATATTAAGGTTTTTCTATTAGTCAAGTATTTAATGACTTGATATCTGTAAAAATTCCATTTTAATAATAATTTTCAATATTCAAAAACTCAATTGATCAATCAGAAGAAACTTAACATGTGGCACATGTTAAATGTTAAAGAAACCCTTATAATAAATATACATAAATTTTCTCTGATAGTAAAAGATGATCAAATTCACATAGCAAAGAAGACAATGATGCATAATAAATGATCAAATCACTTAACCTAGAACTCCCAATAATCACTACTTCATGTTCATAATATACTTACTGAAAGAACTAGCTCTGAACTAATATAGTTACTCTTCTGAACTACATATTTATGTGCCTTATAGAAGATCCTAGAATCAGTTAAAGAAAGCTACAAAGGAAGGCATAGGAAATGATAAAAAGTTAGTAGCTTCATTTAGAGTACATAAAAAAGCAGACTTTTCTTGAAGCGACCTATAGCATGTATCAAGCAGCTTGAGAAGTTCCATCCATGACCTCTATAAGCTTGTTGGCTATGGCACTTGCATATACAGAAGAACCTTCGTATATCTGCAGTAGTGTTAAATAATTCAGAGCCAGATCAAATATCACCATGCTATAAAAATAATAGGAGAAATTATTTGATGGACTTAATTATTAATAACTTAATTATAAAAATGGGTGAAAACAGAATATATTGACGTTATTTGATTCATATAGTTGACACCATCTTGTGTGAAAAGACTTTGATTGTTGCTGTATCATTTCGGTCCCAAATAGATGGAAATGTCAAATTTAGTCCCTAGGAGATAAAAATCTCTAATTTAGTCATTAAAAGATGCAATTTGTCTCAATTTATTCCCTAAAAAGATCCCAGTCAGTTATGTTAATGAAAATTCTTAGTGACTAAATTGAGACAAATTGTATCTTTCGCGGACAAAATTGAGACAAACTGCATCTTTGAAGAACTAGACTAAATTTGACATTTCTATTTTTCAGTGACAAAATCGAGACAAATTAAATTTTTAAAGACTAAAATGATAATTTTACTGATAAAAATTTAAAGTGTAATTTTGATGTATTGAACTTCAGAAAACCTTGCTGTTGAATAAGAAACTGCAGAAATCACCAATGTGGCCACCAGCAACATGTTGAAGATCCAGCTCAAGTTCATCCATAGCCTTAGAAGCATACAGCAAACAGTTCATCTTCTTTTTTCTCTGCACAAGTTTGATTGTAACCTCATCATCAATGATTCTGACATCAACCTCAGTGTCTTTGGACTTTCTGCTAAGCCAAGAGCTTCTGATTAGGCATCCATTGAAGGGGTGAGGATGATGATCATCTGATTCACCAAGTGGCTTCAAGTTGCAGCTCTCCATGTCCCCTAGAGTTTCTTCTTCTTCTTCATCATACTCATCTTCTTCAAGCTTGTGTCTCTTGATCCTAATTCTTTTCTCACGCCTCTTTTTATCCACTAATAGTTTGAGATCCTTCACTGATCTAAGCAGCATTCGGATGTAGTCAATGGCATCTCCCACCACAGAGGCTCTATCAGTCTTGGTTTTCAAGGGTTTGCATAAAAGATGTTAGAAAAAGTATAAAATAAGATAGGCTTTTGAGGCTTGAATAATGTAAAACATATATTAAAGCCTCTTCTCATTTTGGTTTTATGGATAGTAGAGTAGAAGACTTTAGATAATAAGGTTGAACAGTCACCACTTCACACAGTTTTTATATTCATTCATTAATTTTTTTTTCTTTAAAAATGTTTTAAATGCATCATAATTAAAATACTTTTGTGACGCTTATGATGGTTGGCTCGTCTATCATCTATCATATATGATAATTGTATGACTTGAGTTCGATTGTAGGTGATTCCTAATTTAGTTGGTTATTTGTAAGAATTCATATAAGTGCTCTCTAAGTTCAGAGGCCTGCTCTGACTCTAAATTAAGGCGTCATCCCCTCACTTAAATTTTTTTCTTACCAAAAAAAAAACTTTTGTGACCTCAGAGGCATACTCAAGTCCGAGATGAATCATTTGAATTGCAATTTCTGTGAACATGTAAAATAAACTTATGTTTTATACATTAAATTATAAACGAGTTAATGTCTAAAACGAGCGCAATTAAACACTATACAAGATACGCATTTAGGATCCCATTTCCTCAACCCAAAGCATTTAAATACCTGTGAGACTTGTGTCTCTCTCAATACTGCTAACTATTAAACAAAGCAGCAAAAAGTAAAAAATAAAACATCAACAAACATCAAATAGCCCATGACGAATTAATCTACAAAATATAGCGGTAAAGAAACTTTTTTTTTTTACCTTAGTGGGGCATGGGATAAGTTCTCTTAAGGCATCAAATTTGCTACTAAACTCCACTCTCCTTTGTTTTTCAGTGTTGACCTGTTTGATTCTTTTGCCTCCTCTTCCTCCCTTTCTACCAACAGAACCCAAATCACCATGGCTAAACTTGAGGACTCCATTATCATTATTACCAAAACCTATTCCATCTGCATCTAAATATGCAACAACCCCACTTCCTTCTTCTCTATCATCCTCTCCACCCAAAATCATAAAATGATCATTCTTAGAAGCAGCTGGCAAGATGTTGTTATAGCCATGGGTGGGAAGAGACTGAAACAAGTCTCTGAGTGCTGGAGGATGTGCAGGCAGATTCAAATGCAAGAAGGGGTCCTCAAAAGCAGGGGACACATTTGTACTTTCTGCCAAACCGCCATGGCCAGAAGGGTCTTCAAAAGAGATAGATGATGAGTTCACAAAGGAAGAAATTGAACCAGTAGTACTAGTGGGCAAGCTATATAGGAGATTAAGGTAATCTGGTGTAGGGTAAGGCAATAGCTGGTCTTGATTCTGATGATGATGATGATGATGATTTTGCATATCAGAAGTGTCCCATTTGGAAAGAAGTAGCTGATTTGAGTCACAGTGATTGTGATTGGGCATTTCCACCACATGGGTATGGCCATTACTGGAGTTTTCTTCCATTATGAACAAAGCAGAGGTAGCAGCAGAAGCTGATGTATTGGTAGTGGTAGAAAGACTCGCATGAAACTCTGGTGGTGGGTGTGAATGAACCATTTGGGGGAAACCAGTGATCTGTTGGTCGTACATAATTTCTCTGAGAAAATGAAAACCCATGAGGGAAAAACAGAAAAGAAGAGAACTTTAAGGTCAGGAGTCAGAAAGCATTATATATATGAAAGTTTTTCCTGAAGCAAGTGTGAGAAATTGTTTTTACCTTTTGTGCATCGAAAGAGCTTCTTGTGTTGAAGATGGTGGGATGGAAATGGAACGAGGGTTTTGAATTGAAGAAGGTGAGTATGAGGAAGAAGAAGAAGAAGGAGGAGGTGAGTATTTTCAGTTACATATATGGCAGAATCTCGTCAGATGGGCCCCACTAATGATATCCTCCGTATTCTGATATGATTCTGTCCGTACCACCATACTTTGCATTATTCCTTCCTCCTCACGTACGGTGCAATGGGATCAGATCACCTGAACTTCTGCTCTCCTAAAGTTATTAAAGTGTATTTGCATCACAACCGTTAATGCTCTTCAATGATCAAGATGCAACCACATCATCAACTTTAGTGTACTAATTCTACATTTACTGAGATATCAAGTTCAAACAGAGTGTGCAGTCACATAGGATGATCAAACAAATCATGATTTCAAAGTCTCAAAGAAGTATCTATCACAATTCACAACAACCTTGTATTCTCTCCCAGAAAAAAGAAATAGTCATTAGGAATTCATACTTGTGATGTGAGTTTGTGATGCATCTGATCTTATGAGAGGCATGGCTTGGTGTGCCATTGACAGTTCCTGCAGTTCCATGTTCAGTAATGGGGAGTTGATAGCAATATCATGGTGTCTCTTGCAAGCTATTTCCTGCCTTTGTAATGATATCATCTGGTTTTTGTTCTATTCCTAGCATCCTTTTCAATGATCAAGATTCCATATTGCCTCCTTTTCATTATTTTTTTTAGACGAAAATATTCATAAGAATACATTACTTCAAAACTATTGTTCAAGGATAAGGGGATCTTGCAAGTGTCTTTCTTTGCAATCTTCTGTACAACAATCAAAGTCTTATTCCACTAGGTAGGGTCGGCTATATGGATCAAGCGGCGCCAACATGTTCTGTCTTTGCACATTTCTATAGTTAAGTTATTTATAGCTAGATCCCTCTTAATCGTTTCTCCTATTGTTTTCTTTGGTCTTCCCCTACCTCTAGTTATTAGGTTATCTTCCATTTGGTCAACTCTACGTACCGGAGCCTCTTCCGGCCGCCTTTGTACATGACCAAACCACCTAAGGCGTGTTTCGACTAATTTTTCGACAATAGGTGCTACCCCCACTTTCTCTCTAATATAATCATTCTTAATCCTATCCATTCTAGTGTGACCACTCATCCAGCGCAACATTCTCATTTCTGCCACGTTGAATTTGTGCTCATGCTGGCTTTTTATCGCCCAGCATTCAGTACCATATAGTAAAGCTGGTCTTATCGCGGTGCGATAAAATTTCCCCTTAAGCTTAAGCGGTACTTTCTTATCACAAATAACACCTGATGCCTTCCTCCATTTCATCCATCCAGCTTGGATCCTATGGTTTACATCTTCCTCTATTTCTCCATTATTTTGTATTATCATTCCCAAATACTTAAAACTTGTGACTTCCCGCATGGGGTGATCTCCAAGTTTCACCTCAAAGAGAGTGGAGTCTATATTAATCTCTTTCTTTCTAATTTGTTATAACTTTCTTGAGAATTGAGCGAGAATTGAATTGAATTGAAAAAAAAAATTGAAATTGGAATCAATGAAAATTGAATTTTTTGAATTGAAAAGTATGTTTGATGATATGTAGAAGTAGAATTAAAAGAAAAACGAGGGCAAATAGGTCTTTTTACACTCAATTCCATTTCCTAAGACCCTTTTCCATTGAGTTCAGATTGAAATTAGATTAAAAGCAAGCTTGGAAAAACAATTATAAGAATCAGGATTCGTTTGGTTACGTAAATGTGATTGTAATGAGAATGGGAATGAAAATGTGTTTACAATGTTTCGTAGGAAGTAATGGGAATGAAAATGAAAAGAACCCTTATATTAAAATATTAAAAAAAAAAAAATCACTCACACATGTTGTAATGTTAGATTAGCTTTCAGCGAACCAAACTTTAGAGTGCAGCTTTACAATACACATTATATCCATCTTTCATCAAACCAAACGGGACCTCAAGATTCCAAGCTGAGTTGTGCCTACCCAAATGCTGGAATTCATCAAAATGTGCGTTACTCCAATTCCAAGTCCAATTCTTAGAGCAACTATTTTTTTTTTTTTGGGTTCTGAAATACTTAAAGCAACTAAACACAACCTTAAGAAGAAATAGGTATAGTTGTCATTTGTCAATAAAATTTGTGAAGGCCCACTGGGTTCACGCATAAGAATGTTTATGGAAGCCCACATTGATTATGGGCCATCTAAAACAAAAGGGACAGTATATGATGTAACAAGTAATATAAACAAAAAAAAAAGTGTGTATATCATTTGATTTTGATTTTTATAATAAAAATCAGTGAACGAACGGCTGATATTGATTTTTATTTGATTTTAATGAATGAACGGCTGATATTGTGTATATCACTTCTTATATCATCCAATAAGTAGCATCATAGGTTATCCCAAAACGAAAATAAATTCAATCTTTGAGGGAAAAAAAACAAAAGTAAATTAGTGATTTATTCTTTGGAAGGTGCATATTTTTTTAATTCGACTTTTAAAAATCAATTTTCAATTAGTTTAGTTCTTTTGTTAATGTGATAGATCAAAATTTAAATTAACTAACAATACCATTAATAGATAATAACTTAACTGTTATATGATGAATTTGATATATTTAACAATAAAGTAAAAATAAAGCACACCATATTTAAAAACTAAACATTATCAAAATATATAATTTATATTTTTCTATGTACAATTTGTAATCATGTGTTTTATTTTACAAAGTAAAATCATTATAATGTATTGTTTGTATCTTTTTATTGGTAGGTTTCAAATTTTTTATCTATCATTTAACAATCAATGGTCAACTAATATTAATTAATATTATTGCCAATTAATGTTTTATCAATTATATTAATTAAAAATCAAACCAAGACATTTCATATTTTAAAAATTAAACTAAAACAACGTACATCTTTCAAATATTAAATAATTAATTTAACTTATCATGAGTGGATTTTCTTTCAATGAGCACTAGTCCTATCCTTCATAAAAATACAATTAAAAATTTTATTTTTTTGGGTATAGTGGGGCCCAAAGGCCCAAAACAAGACAAAGGACACCAACCTACCCGTGACCTCTTTCTCCGAGTAGGAGAGTCTTGCCCAAGTGTTGGCTCAGGAGGTCACGTGTAGGTCACGTGAACAGCATCGTGTTGGAGGAAATTGGATTCAATGAAGTGTAAAAAAGTGTAAAGTGTATCATTCAGGCCGTTAAATAAAAATTGAGATTTGTGTCCATACTGTAATAGTTTCATCCAATGACCTTTAATTATGCACTTCACACACTTTACCAAATCTGCATTTAACATATTCGAATCCGTGTCGTGATCTCTGTTTAAAAAATTTTGACCTCTCCATTCGGCCATACTATCATCTGGAGTGGGACCCCACAGTTCAATCATTTCCCCTTTTTTTTTTATTTTTTTAAAAATCCAGAAATGGAAGATGAAATCATATATAAGGCATTAAAAAAAAGATCTTTATAAATAAGCACCAGAGAGAGAGACTAGAGAGCCAGAGAATTTGTTTGACAAAAAAAAATATTGATGTGACCAATTTTAAAAAGTTGATCTTTAATAACCACAAGATACTTTTCTCATGTACTATAATCAATATTTCCCGCATGTTTTTCTTATGCATTTATCAAAATCAAAATTCTTTTATGTGAATTATTTCCAGGTCGGTTTAGGTGTCGAATAATAATATAAAATAATTATTGTATTTTAAAATAATAAAAAATAAAAATTTCATTTTTGATCAAATATATTTTAATTTAAAAGATTGTAGACTTGTCCTAGATAACGACTTAAATGACTATATATTTTGAAGAAAAATAAAAATTACGTAGTTCGAAAGAACTTAATATCTTCGATAGTCATTAAATTAGAAAGTGCCTGAATAAACATATCGTATGCGGTTAAGATATGAAAATATCGAATGAGATAAAACTTAAACTTTTGCTGTAAATATGATAAAGTACTGAGTAATTTAAAAAATAACATAAGCTTCAAAAAGAGAAAAAAATAGGTAGTCTATTTTGTTTAAGAAAAGAAAAAACCTTTCCATTATAAGTGAAGCACAAAAGTAAAAAATAAAAATAAAAATTGCCTCACATTTCAGTTTCCACAGTAATTTGTATTTATTGCATTATGGACCATCCATCCAATGGTGGACCTGTCAATTACCACAATACTTATTTTTTTCAATATTATAATTCTCATATTTGCCTCTTCTAATAGGGAAGTTACCTATAGTTTTTAATCCATGCACCCTCCTTATAATTTTATTTCTAATATAATAATACAAATAATTAAATTATTGTTAAGTTTAATATATAAATAATTTTAGGTTAAGTTTTCATATATCCCCTAATACTTTCACTCAATTTTTAATTGAGTCCCTATAGTTTAAAATTTTGTAATTGAGTTCCTATAGTGTAATTAGTCTATGGTGTCAATTTTTTGTTAAAATTGTATGAAACTGTGTTAATATTTTTAACATACGGTATTTTATTAGTACTCTAAATATGTATTATTATTGTAAATAAAGAGAAAAAACAAATAACGATGTAGAAATGTTTTAAACACATGGAATCAAATGCAAATTAAATGTTAGACAATATAACTAAAGTTAAGTAGTTTTACAATGCTAAAATGATATATAATTAGCATATCATGAAAAAAATAACAAAATGTTGACAAAAATGTAACCTTAGGGACTAATTTAAAATTTTGTCAAACTATATATAGGTATTCAATCACAAAGTTTTAAATTGTAGGGACCTAATTAAAAATTGAATGAAATAGTAAGGACCCAAGAAATAATTTAAGCATAATTTTATTATTATTTTTTAAAATAATTTCATTGATATAAAATTTACAAGAGATCAAACTTTGTAATATCATATATATATATATATATATATATATATATATATATATATATATATATATATATACACACACATATATAAAATCAAATGTAAGAGAACTATAAAGTATAATTATTAATAAAAAAAAGTATAATTTGACCAAATCTCACCTTTTTTTTTTTGAAAAAAAATGTGATAATAAGAAAAGGCACTACCGAGTATTACCGAATATGGCAACAATGACATAATGTTGGGAGACCGACAAAGATTCAACTCAAAGGATTACTGTACAAACCTAAACTGCAAACAATTTTATCCGGTCACAACAATTGACTAGAAATGGCATAATTTACTCTATAAAATTAATATTACTCTAATTTAAAATATATTTATCCTTTAAATTAAAACCTTATTTTACAATAGTATAGCCTATACTATATATACATTATAATTGTATTCCTTAAATAGATCATATGGGTTATCCACACGTTAAAGTTAAAAAATGGGAAATTATTTTATTAAGATAGTTGTTGCCACTCACCTCCATCTCCATTTCCATTTCAACACTCAACAACCTTTGTCTTGTTCTATTATATAGATGATAAGATATACTTGGACCGCACAAACTTGTGAGAGTACAATAATTTTTTTTTTTAGGGAACAATAATTATTAGTATCAACAGATTTATTAAATTCTTTTTGATTTTTTAAAGCATTAATATGAATATATCTCTACAGAGAAAATTTAAACTCAAATTTATCACGTTGTGAAGGATAACCTCTTCCACTAAACCCAACTCTTTAATAAAACGTATTAAATTATGACTAATTTAATTTGAACTGGTCCAATATTAAAGCTTTCTCAACACAAATTTTTTCATTTATATATATATATATATATAATTAGAACATGAAATTTTGCTTAATTAATAGAGAGAATGGAATTTCCCACAACAACCAAATATCTACATAGCTATTGTTTAGATATTTGTTCTCATTTCACAACACAAGTCACTATCTTTCTTTTTTTTTTTAATCAGCAAATTGGTAGTAAGGGAAGGCATTCTAAAGTATTACCGGGCAGAGCGCCAGTGGCATGCAACACAAGTCACTATCTAAAAAAAACGTTGAATTTGTGCATTTGTCTTCCATACTCAACTCATCAATTTAGGATCTATTATAAATACATGTCCTACTTTGCAGCCTCAAATTTATCAAATTCCCAAAACCACACAATAAGAAACAGAGAAAATCAAACCCACCTGGATTTCTTAGAATTCTCTTTCCATCATGCTCCTCAAGTCCCTAAAGCTAATTTCCACCCATTTGAAATGGGTATTTAGTTTCTTAATCTACCATCCATTCCACACCCTCCATAGCCATTACTTCCATGAATTTCCACTAAATATCACTGAAGAAGAAGAAGAGGGAGATGAAGAAGTGAAGATATGGCATCCTCATGAAGAAGAAGTGGATTGTGCAGTGTGTTTGAGCAAGATTGGAGAAGGAGAAGAGGTTAGAGTATTGAGGTGTGAGCATTTCTTCCATAGGGGGTGTTTGGATAAATGGATTAATTTGAAGAATTGTACTTGCCCTCTTTGTAGGGATTTTCTAGGTCCTAGGAGATTTGGGGAGGGAAGAGTGGAAATGCTTTCTTTCAAGTTTTGCTCTTTCACAAGTAATTCTGATGAGCATGAGAATTGGTGGCTTAGGTGAGTCATGGAGGGTGATTTTATTATTTATGTCAAGAAAAATAGTTTTAATTTATATGTAGACTTTTGATTATAATTATGCTTTTTATTGTGAATGTAAGAGATAGGTAAATATTTTCATTATATTTTAAATTTGTATATTGTGTAAAAGGTGGAGATAGAAGAAAATGCTTGAGTTAAGTGACATTCTCCTACTCCTTTTACAAAGGTTTTCTCTTTCCATTAAGAAATATTTTTCTTTTTAGGTCAAAGGTTTATTTTAATTCTCTATGTTTCATTTAAGTTTTAAATTAGTCCTTTATGTTTCAAAAGTTTTAAATTAGTCATTTATCTTTTCCAAAAGTTCTAAATTGGTCCTTCCATCCAAGTCCGTCAATGTCTTAAGTTAACTACTGACGTGGCATGTCGAGGTGGACACATAATCTTTTCTATGGCCATGTTCTTTTACAAGAATTGGCAATGGAAATAACTATGGAATGGGTGGGGCCCACTGGGTCCCACCTATTTTTTACTTTTTCATTTCCATCAACTTTAAAAAAAAAAGAAAAAAGAAAATACAAAATATCTATTATACCCCTCTGATTTGACATGATTTGACACAATTATAACCTTCTTTTCTTTTTATTATTTTAATATAAGGGGTAAAATGGTCATTTTAATACATTCCCTTTCCATTTCCATTACCAAACTTTTACTACTAAACACAAGAAACGCATTCCGTTTCCATTTCCGTTTCTGTTTCCATTTCCATTTCTGCGTAAAGAACGTGCCCTATATGTATCAGATAACTGACGTGGCCTTAGACGCACCAAAAACACTCAAATGACGTCGTTTAAGCCAAATATAAAACCATGCTGAGAGAACCAATATGAAACTCCAATGAAACACAAAGGACTAATATAAAATTTTAATTAAACATAAAAGACCAATATAAAACTTCAATGAAACATAAAGGACCAATATATAACTTTAATGAAACTTGAAGGATAAATATAAAACTTTTGGAAAACATAAAAGACCAATATAGAACTTTTGAAAAATAAAGGACCAATTTAAAACTTGGGTGAAACATAGAGGACCAAAATGGATATTTGACCTTCTTTTTATTAGAGAAAGTTTTTCTTTCTTTCATTAAAAAATGTTTATTTCTCCTTGGGAATTTTCTTCTACTTTTATCAATGAGAGTTCTTCTCATGGATATCTATATATACATAATTTGAAGATATACATTATTTCCATATTTACATCTATGAGTTCAACTTGAAGACAACTGAGAAACTGTTAAGAAAATTTTTTCCTCCAATAGTGAAGAGGGTTGCTTTACTTCTTAATTTATACATCTTAAAGTTTTTTTAAAAAAATTTATAGGAAAACTTGTAAGTTTGAAAATATGTTGTGTCATTTGAATTTATGTAGAATATTTGCATTTTAATTTTCTTAAGTGTTTTGTCTATGACTTTAGTTATTCTTTCTAGGATTAATGGCCCGTTTGGTATGCCTCACAGATAGAGAAGGTGAAGTGAATAGTAACAGTTGCACGTTTGGTATGGCAGGGAAAAGTGAGGTTAAGGTTCCCTTTACAGAGGAAAGCTTTCTTCCCTTATGATATGGAGGGAAGTGGAGGGAAGGTGATGTGAGGTTAAGTGAGGTTTAAAGACCAAAATGTCCTTAAAAAATTTATGACTTAAAAAAAAGGGCAAAAACGGTATTTCATATTTTTATTTTCTATTTCTCTATCTTCTTCCCACCATACCAAACAATATTACTTTTACATTCGATTTCCATACATACCAAACATACATTTTATCACTTCCCATTAAAACACTCACCGAATACTAAACACTACTTAAAGGTCCGTTTGTTAAGCTTATTGAAGGAGGGAAAAAATGAAGGAAATAGAGAGGTGGGCCCCACTGGTTGGAGGCTTTCAACATGCCTTCTTGGAAGGCGTGAAAAATCATTAAAAAAAATTTAAAGTGTGAAATGTTTATTACCCTTTGATTTAAGGCTAAAATGCACAGAACTCTCTGAACTATAGGGTGTTTGCACATAACCTCCCTGAACTTCAAAAAGTTGCATAGCACCTCCCTAAACTTTTCAACTTGTGCACATAAAGGATTCTGTTAACTTTTCCATCCAATTTTTAATACTCAATGCCACATCAGCTTCCACATCACATTTTAATTCCATGTCAGCTGGACAAATAAATAATTTCTCTACCATTAATTATTTTATAAAAAAAATTAATTTTTTATGAAAAAAATTGATTAATTAATTAAAATATAAACCGTAGAGAAATTAATTTTTATAAAAATAATTAATTTTTTGATAAAAATAATAAATTTTTTTATAAAATTAATTAATTAATTAATTAATGATAGAGAAATTACTTATTTGTCCATATGACATGGAATTAAAATGTGATGTGGAAGCTGATGTGAGATTGAGTGTTAAAAATTGGATGGAAAAGTTAACAGAATCCTTTATGTGCAAAAGTTAAAAAGTTTAGGGAGGTGCTATACAACTTTTTAAAGTTCAGGGAGGTTATGTGCAAACACCCTATAGTTCAGGGGGTTCTGTACATTTTAGTCTTGATTTAACACAATCATAAATTTTTTTAATATTTAAATATAAGGGATAAAGTGATAATTTTAATCCATTCCTATTTTAATTCTCAAATTTTACTACTAAACACAATAAACTTATTCTCTTTTACTTTTTGTGTGGAGCAATCGCACCATAAGAATAAAGGTTTTGTTTGTGTATTTTTTTTAATGATGCAGAGGGAGTCGTGCTAGTATTCTTATATAGCAAAGTGCCTTCTCATCATTAATTATTAAAAAAAAAAACAATTCAATTTTACCCTGAAAAGATTTTCTAAATTACAGTTGAGGAGAGAGAAACACGTGGAGATCTATGACAAAATTAACTTTTTATCATTTTATTATAGGGTTATTTTCATTCTAACCTATTCCTGCCAAGTAAAATTAGTATTATAATATAATTTTATTTTCATACATCTATATATATATATGGCTTTAGAGTTTTTGATGTCACAAAAGTAAAATGTGACACCAAAAAAATAACTACTCTAACATACATGCATTATGGGTAGTTACTAAAAAAAAAGAAGTGCATAACTTCTCATTACTTCATTTAAAACATTATAAATATAACAATTTTATTTAAAAATTAAAAAATATCAAATATTATAATTTAATATTATTTTGAAATATCATTATTATTTTATATAAAATTTTTTTAAAAAAATAAATTGCATGCACGTATGTGCATGCGAAGCCTCTAATACATCTATATATATATGGCTTTGGACTTTTTGATGTCACACAAGCAAAGTGTGACACCAAAAAAATAACTTCCCCCTCAACTTCCCATAAATAACCAAGTATGATAGGTGGTTACTAAAAAAATGGAGAAGTGCATAACTTCTCATTTTTTGATTTTTTTATTTTAAATTATGATAAAAATTAAAATTTTAAAATGTTTAATTTTTAATGATTTTAAAATATAATAACAATTTTATATTATATTTTTAAAAAATTTAAGAATAAATTACATGTATGCACGTAGGTGCATGCGAAGCCTCTAGTATATATATATGGCTTTGGAGTTTTTGGTGTCACACAACCAAAGTGTAACACCAAAAAAATAACTTTCCCACTAAAAGTAACTAATCAATAAATAACTTCTCAATAAATAACTTTTCATGATTTAATATAGTATTTAAAATATAATTATTATTTTATATTTTGAAAGTTAAAAAATTATCAAATATTTAATATTTTATTATTTTAAATTATAATAATAATTTTATCTTATATATTTTTTTACAAAAATAAAAACAAATTACATGCACGGTACGTGCATGCGAAACCTCTAATATTAAATATTTTTTTTTATATCTTATTCTATTCTTTTACCTAAACAACATTCACTACCCACCTAAGGAGAGAGATAGAGAGATGGCATTGTAATTTTTCTTTTATTTCAAAAATTGAAATTAAAAACATAACCACATAATAAAATATATATATTTATTTTTAAGAGAAGTGGATCTTTGACAACATAAATCTAATCTATTATATACATATATAAAATAAAATATCAGATGCTTACCGTTTGGCATATCTAATGACTGATATTAATTTGTTCTCATTTCACTACACGTGCAAGTCACTGTCCAGAAAAAGAAAAACGTTGATTTCATGTATTATCTTCCATACTCAACTAAATAGTCAATATAGGTTCTTCAGGCCCAAAAAAAAAAAAAAAAACTAGGGGGATATTCATAGCAATTCCATGAAAATAAAAAAGTAGGACCCGGTGGGTGTTATTTACTTTTTTATTTTTTCAATTTCATCAACTTAAAAAAAAAAAAAAAAAAAAATATAAAATATCTATTATACCTTTTTGATTTGACATAATTTGACACAATTATAACCTTTTTTTTATTATTTTAATATAAGGGATAAAATGGTTATTTTAATATATTCTCATTCCATTTCCATTATCAAACTTTTACTACTAAACACATCAAATGAATTCCGTTTTCATTTCTATTTCTACCTAATGAATGTGTCCTCTATAAATGTCCCAATTTTGCAACCTCAAATTTATCAAAAACCTAAACCACAAGAAACTGAGAAGCCCCCTGAATTTCTTGGAATTAATGATCAGATAATTGCTCTCCAACTTAATTTCCATCATGGTCCTCAAGTCCCTAATACTAATTCCCACCATGGAGGGTGCTTTTATTATTTATGTCAATGAAAATAGTTCTATAGACGGTTTCAATTTGATTATAAGATTTTTATTGTGATAGTATAGTAATTTTATTAATTAAGAAACTGTAGTGTGTAAAAGGAGAGGCTGAAACTAATAATGATGGCAGAATTCTCTGAATTTAAGTTAATTTTAATAATATTTTTCTAATTTTCCTAATGTCAATAAAAAAACTCAATTAAAATTAAGCACAAAAGAATTAATACTGGGAGATAAAAATTATAAACAATTGATAAACATACATGAGTGGTGTAATTTTGTCAAAAAGAAATCCGTAGAATGCCCCAAATTCCATAGTTTGTGAGGGAATACACATTCCATTATTTGAACTAACATGTAATTCTAATGAAATCCCAATTTGGAATTTCATTGATTAACCAAACACAAAGTAATAGAATTCTTACCCAATTCCAATTCGATCAGATAGCCCTAGGCAATATAGTAAGTTCATTGAAGTGTTTCAAATTGTAGCATCCAATAACACTTAAGCAAATTTTTATCAACTCCTCACACTATTATAAGTGCAACCATTAAAGGAAACAGCAAATGCAAAGGTACAAACTTAAATAATTCAGATGCATGTAAATAGATATTTCAATTTTCATGTCAAAAACATTTCATTTAAAGCTTTAAGCAATCAAGTAAAGAACAATTTAATTATGAAATCTAACAAATATCTACATAATATGCTTACAATTAACATTGATACAAACACCTGTTTCTTCTTTTTATAAAAAAAATATATAAATGGCACAATCATGTCGAAGTAACGATTTACAATACAAAACAAGAAATATAGTGACTTGAAAATGAGCAGCCAACCAATGTGAATGCAAAACTGACAGATCAAAGGAGGAGTAGGCTTTCTGGATAAGTTATATAATCCATTGGGCCGTACCTAACAATTTATAATCCAATCTGAATAGCTTAAACTTATATGGTTTAGCCCTATAAGACGCACCAAACGGAGCCCAAGAAAAAAGAATGCATAAATAGAATAAGAATAGAACTCACAGCAGATGAAAAACGTTGTTAAAAACTCTGAAAAACTTCCTCAACCTGGACACGCTTGACAAAATAAGCCTTTTCAATCATCTGTCTATTGGTGGCTGAAAAATAGTAAAATATCATCTCTTTAGTGTTGTCAACCTGGAAAAAATGTAAACGCAATTTTTTAATTGTTATTTAGAAGTTTATCCAATAAAATATAACACAGGATAAATTTTGTTTGAGTAAATTATTGTTTTGATTCTGAAAGATGCAATTGAGAATCTTCGTTAATAATTGACAAAAAAATTTTCAGATTGCATATTTCAGGGAATCTTTGTTAACATATTTGATGAAAAATGTTCTATGAAATGAAGTGCATCTTTCAAGGATTAAATCGAGATATAATGCATCTTTTAGAGACCCAAAAAAGTATTTTTATCGAATAATTTGGTAACAATCACTTAAAAAACTTAAATTTTATCCTACTACCCACCCTTGGGACAGAACGCAGCGATGCTCATCATACATCAAAAACTCATCTCCGCACTACCATTTGAATAGCATTTCTTTGAGCCTGAGTCAAGCTCTGCAGTGCGAGATACATTGCACATGTTCAATATCATTGACCAATGACATACAAAAAGGTTGACGAAAACACGTGTCACCAAATTTTACACCAATTTTCAATTTTGTCCCAAAAGTTATGACTTACAATTGATTTCGGCCAAATTCCTAACGCCGTTCAAATTACTAAGAGCAAATGATGATGTGATATCACACATATAATATTAATACCGAGTTGCTGACTCATCACTCAAAGTAGTGTTTTTTCACATTAATGTGAGTAGAAGAAACAACCTTTTAGTGTGTTTGGAGATCGAGTGATGATGAATCATTAATATTACATGAGTGATGTTACTTCACCATTTGCCGTTAGTAATTTGGACGGGGTTAGAAGTTGGACGAAATAGATTGCAATTTGTAAGCTTTGGGACAAAATTGACTGTAAAAGAAATTTAGGGACGAAATTGAAAAATGGTATAAAATTTAGAGACATGAAAGGTACTTTTGGCAAAAACAAATTTACTTGCTAAATTTAAATGCTTGATTAAGCGCACCTGGCAAATATTATCCAACAGTTGTCTATCACTCTGATAGAAGTTAGTGAAAAAATCCGCAAGGTAGTTCGCCAGGTTTATCTGTCAGGTAAAATAAAAATAGTTGGAAAAATGAAAAACAGCAATTCCAGTCAATACAACACCAAATCCAGAGCACCGACCTGATTAAGGGGATCCGCAATGCTTAAAAGGTCATCTTCATACTGATCCTCTTTATCCTTGTGATTTTCAAGCAAGTTCAATTAGTGAACAGCAGTGTCAATGAAGGGGAAAGAGAGAGAAGATATAGTTACATAAAATGAAGTTTATACAAAGGGTCTATAATGGAAGTCAACCAAACCTCATTAAATACTTTGGCTATTGCTTCAAGATGTTCATATGTGGGTTTCCCAGAAGCAGCTGCAGAAATTGAAGATAGAAACTCTTGATCCTTTTCAATGTCTTCGCCAGTTTGTGCTTCTTCCCAGTCACTATCCTGAAAGTGCAGGATATTTTACAATTATGAAGTTTTCAATAACAAGCATCAAGCATGTATTTGGCACACTTCAATATGCATTAAAGTAAACTACCTCATCATCACCAGCCAAAACTTGTTCTTGTATTTCAGTTAACGCATCTGCCAGTAAAGCCACTATCTGCAAGATATTAGACAAAAAAAAAAGGCTTAAAAATTTTTAACTATTGAAATTCAACTTCAAAACATGTTCTCCTTTCAAAGATGATCAGAATATTCAATCATGAGGGAACATAAGTAGAATAGACTAATTGAAAGTACATCATCTTAAACATTATTTAAGATTTTAGCAGACAAAATACATAAACATATTTATGAACATTTCTTGATTCTGATATATGGAGGATCCGAAAAGTTCCTAAAACTTTATGTCACTTCAAAATGTCCCATGAACTTTCAAAACTGGCAAGTGGGTCTTAAACTTTCACACTTTGGCAACTAGGTCATTTGTCTAATACTCTCCTAAAAATACTAACTTATTTTCTACCTCAAACTTTCCACGTGTCAAAATGGGTACCACTGAACAACTCTTTTCAATACAGCGGTCTCCCATCTAGCATATAGGGAGTCTAAGATGACAAACAAAGCGATACCCGCTAGGAGAAAAATAGACCTATTTGCTGCAGTGTGAGTTTTGGGACCTAATTGCTGGCTTTGAAAGTTTAGAGACGGGCTACGGGGATTTTAGCATTTCCCCAATTTAAAAAGTTTCTACATCGATGCCTATATGCATGTATACAAAGAACCATCAAACTCTGATTGAAAACCCACAGAGCAGTGGTCAAAGAATGAACCAAACATTAAAGAATAATAGCAGTAATAATTTGCCACCTAGAGCTAAAAAGTTTTTTTTTTCTTTTTTAAACGATGCCTATATAAGTGTCGCTTGATCCATATAGCCGACCCCACCTAGTGGTAAAAAGCTTTTTTTATTTATTTTTATGAACAGGGGTAAAAGGCTTTGATTGTTGTTATAAAAGAAGAAATTATAATAAGAGAATAAAGTACATATAATTGAAGGATAAAAAAAATACTCCAACCAGAATATATACAAAAAAAAAATCTTAAAATAGAATAAAGTAACAAAAAGCAGTATGAAATTAAT
Source organism: Senna tora (assembly GCA_014851425.1). Lineage (NCBI taxonomy): Eukaryota > Viridiplantae > Streptophyta > Magnoliopsida > Fabales > Fabaceae > Senna > Senna tora. Next base: position 35,859,870 of record CM026265.1, read on the forward strand.
TGGAGTAAAAGAGTTGTCATTGGCTCATTGCCTTTTGCATGTCAGAAATAGAAAACTCGAAAAAACCACATTAAAGTGATTTATGTAGATGAACAGTTATCCAATATAATCGCTAATTATAATAAGGAAATACCTTTGTAGGAAGTGGCAACATTACCCACTGATCTGGTGCTGATTTAGCTTTTGATCTTGTAGTTATTCCCACCCCGGACTTCACAAGACAAGTAAATTACAGAATGAGCAGGCACATTTGAAAACATAAAAATGTAATCATTTAAATATAAAATACCACAGCAAAACCTTTATGAGATGGCCTTGCACATGTATTTTTGCCAGTTCTGTGTGCCTACTGGTTAGCAACAAGGCAAGGGCACTTGTAGTAACTTTAATTTGATAGGCCCCTTGTATCTCACCTGCATTTAGATAGCACGTGGAAGAAAATTTAAGTGGTATCACTTATGCATACAGCATGCCTAAGAATTCCTAGTTACTGCTGGCAATAACACTCAATCTCATGTTTTAAATAATGAAAAACAGAAACCTATGTTGTAATAAACTAAGTGCTGCTGTGAGATAAACAATCATTCACTTGCACTAGCACATGCATATATATATATATATATATATATATATATATATATTTATTTATTTATTTTACTTGGCGAATGAAAAGGCTATCTATGCCGTAATATAAATATTTTTTACTTGCACATGCAGATGTATTCAAGTGAAAGGATGAATCATGTTAACAAATTTGCAAGAAATAAGAAATAAAGACATAATTAAATTATAGAGGTTTCCCCAGAAAAGTACAGTAAAATTCCATAATTGTTTCAAAGCCCGCAAGCTGTTTCCAAGAATTATTTTGGAGAAACAGAAATCCATAAGATGGTGATAAAAAAAATCTCGTGTAGTCACAAATCCTCAAATTGCAATATGCCAGTCATATTAAGGAAATGTAAAATGTACATACTAGGTATACCTCAGCAAATAAACAGCAGCAGGATGCTTACCTTGTTGCTTAGTCCACTCTGACATTACATAAGCAAAGGAATTAACATGACCTTCAGCAGGAATTGAGATCAGTAGATCAATGAATTGCCCAACATTAGGAGCGCTCATATGAACCTGCACTCTTGAAGGAAATATTTCAAAAGGATATCCCTACAGATAAAGGGTTGGCAGATTTCTTGCCAAACAAATAGTTGAAAAACAAAACAGCTTAAGAAATTTTAGAAACCACCGACTCTGCCAACTGAATACAAATTTGAGTTACAACCTACAAAACATGGACGCATAAAAAAGAAACAAAAAGCCAGGCCATTGGTTAACACATGTTTGACACTATGTGAAACTTCATATGGACACTTGAACATTGTGTCCATATTTCTGTCATTGTTATGTCTTGTGTCCAGTTTGTGTTCATGCTTCCCAGGTTACAACGTTTGTACAAAAGGAATGTCTTGTGTCTCATGGCATGGGTACCGAAGGGATTTTGTTCATCTATCACTCATATACGGAGGAACTTGATTTTACTCATATATCACTCATTTTGAATAGAGACCAATTCCTTATTGGTAAACTACTTTAGAAATCCAAATTTCCTTGTAAGGTCAAATCTTTATTTGGGCAGAAATATCCAACAAGATTAAATGCATTATAGGTGGTTCTGGCTATGAAACAGATGCTAATTTGTTTTGACACTTTAGCAACCACTAGGTTGTTAGGAATTTAGGTTAATACCAAGTGTCCTCCCAATAGAAACAGTATCCATTATACAATTTTTAAAAAATTTTTTTATAGAAACAATTTTTTTAAATTTTCAATACACTTCAGGGGTTTTCTGAAGTTATATCCAGCCTCATGCAAGTTCTGATAGATTAACAAACTAGAAACTAGCTCATTAGTAGTTACTACAAGACAGAAAGCAGAATTATTCAAAATCAATCTGAAATGTTGGTTATATTACCAATCTCGCAAAAACAACTAGCAGTGAGCTTCCCAAGGCAGCAATTTGAGCAGATTGCATACGTCTGACAACAGCAGCAACCAGGTCTCGAATATGTACTGACATCTGTGATGGCAAATGCAGTATCAGTTGAAGAATGAAACTCCCAACAAAAAGAGATCCAGAGCTCTCCAAATTTGGGTCTAGAAGCCTGTATCAAATTCCAAGAAACACAGCATCACAACATCAAGATCCTAAAACGATACAACAAACAAAACTTTTTCCCACTTAGTGAATCGGCTACATGGATCAAATGTCGCCAATGTGTTCTATGTTGGCTCATTTCTATGGTTAGATTGATTATAGTTAGATATTGTTTCCTTTGGTCTCCTCATACCTCTAGTTATTGGACTATCTTTCCAAGATCCTAAAAAGATAACACAGAAAAATTCTTATTCCTAAATCCATGTGCAGTTGAGGAAAAGATTCCTTGCAAAGATAATGAGAACCCAAGCGAAAACCACGAGAAAGATAATGTCTTCTTTCATTTTGATTGCTTAAGCGAATCAGCAAAACTGCAAAAGTAAACCTTCTATTGACATAAATTTCCTCCCATATTCCAACTTGCGACCTCAACATTAATGATGGCCTAAGTCATTGAAATTCTACTAAGGTGTGTATATCTAGGTTTCATAATGTGGAAGGTTGAACATGAACAAACACAGCCAAAATATGATTCCCCACATAAGCTTTTTGATCAATATTGACTTGAAAAATTATCACATTATTTTTAAAAGGACACTTGCAGTGTAGTGGTATTTACTAAGAAATGTAAAATAATTGTTAACTACCTTGAAGCTATGTCTAGTAAACTTCTCATAGTAGATTCAGAGTTAGATCCCCAAGCAAGCACTTCTTGTCTTCCATTGGATATAAAAGCAGCTAAACATTCCGTAGCATTCTGTTCAATGTTGAGTTAATGGATGACAATTCTATATTGCAGCAGTGGAGAATTCAGAAATTATATAAATTTCAACCAAACAACGCCTCCACAAATTTCAATTCATAACTGTAGATATACATGCTTCCAAGTAAACTAGCTGACCTGAATTTCACTGTGATCATCGCTGTGAAGGACTATTCTGATAGTGGCATCAAAGCAAACTTCATATATTGCTTTCACTACCTCACCAGGGGCATTCTGTAAAATGCTAATGAGACTGCTTAAAGGTCAAATCTGATAAATTGACAAAAAGAAATTACGCTTCCAATCAAGCATACTTGCCTTCAGTAGCATTGTTACCAGATCTAAGGACCCAGCAACTAATCCATCAGCCTGCTCTTGAGGCTGACAAGAACAAAATGAGTGCATCAGAAAGATGCTTAGATCTGTTATTTTAAGCTAACTTTAGAACAGGTTTAACCAGTCATACTTTACTTAAAATCGGTCCAACGTATGGCAAAATTCTGGAAACCAACGGATGTAAACATCCAGGTATATTTTTTATTGCCTGGAGAAAATATTAAAATGGTTAGATGAACAGTAAAATTATCTAGAATCATTGTAAACATTGTTGCCAAGATCTGTAAATGTGAACCTAGCAGATACACCATATACAGAGCACAACTAAGTCATAACTCATAACTAACAGAACATGCTGACATTGATAAGCAAACTTGGCAGATAATAGCATCTATAATAATATTTTCAAAACCATTACCTCAAGAACCTCAAGTGCATCAATACTGATAAAAGGATCTGAAATGTGCAATGCCCATACATTAAGGATAACAGGAGAAATAATGGGCTCTACGAACGCTGATGATTCATGACCTATAATAAGAAAAAATGAGGGCATTAATTAACAAAAAAATAGATGAAAAGGAAAAAAAAGAAGATAAATACGGAAACAAACCAAGAGAAAACAATAAAACTTTGGTATATATTTACAGCCTAGCCATATGTAAACTTACCTGCCTTAATTGCAGCTTGCAAAGTTTCAAGTACCAAGTGCAAGGTTTCATCAGATGCCTGAAAACCATATTAAGATAATTGAGGAAAACAACAGTAGCAGATAAATGGTGAAAAAGATGTATATTTGTATAGTACTTGGTGAAGAAGGTCTGAGAGAGATGAAAATAAGCCCAAGATTTGTGGTTGGATAATTTCATTCTTTGTTTCAGGCAGGAGCTGGGACAGTGCACGGCAAGCACCTACTTTCACAGGAGGAGGCCTAGTAAAATCATAGAGTTAGAAGAAGCTATATTATAAGAAGAATACAAGCTAACAAAGGATAAACGTGCTCACACATCCATTGTAAGTGCCTTTATTGCTGCATAAAGAAAGTGTTCTACAACACCACTGCTTAGCTGTACAATAACAAAATTAATTAGAAGACAATAAGAGAGAGGTTTGACCTTATTGAATTACACAGATAACAGTTACCACAGAAGAGAATTTAGCAACTGTAGCAAAAATCCGAGCATACAGAAAAGGGTATTCATGAGGGCCTGCCAAGAGAGGAAAAAGACAGAAACATCAAGAAAACAAAGATAATACAATTGGATATACCGAAGAAGAATGGAAGGTTATGGGAGGTAAGGAACAACCTATTAAAGAATCCTCAGTGATTATCTGCCCAATCAGGTGTTGACAGCTACTTGCCACATAACCGGACTCCTGTATATATATAGCATAGAAAATATCAAATTGGATACCAGTCAGAAAACAAATTTTAAGCTAATTAAAAAGAGAATGAAATTTTTTAAGCTAAATTCTATTAATCACAATCCAGAACTCAAAAGTCAAGCCCAAACCTCTGCCTCAAGCAGTTGCTCGGAAATAAATGATAAAGCAAAAAGAGTAGCCTCCCTTATCTGCCATGAATAACCATGCATAGTACAGTTTAGAAAATTAAAATAAAGTAAAAGAAAATAAAGATATAAGCAGTTTTCTTGAAATGTTTAATGCATAAGCGAGGTGCTGCCTCTTATGCCCAAAACAATTATAAATGGTTGTGTCTTTCTAGAATCATAAGCATGCATACCATGCAAAAAAAAAAAAAAACAAAGCATACATTTCAGCCAGGCAAATGAAAGAAATGTGTAGTTATCATTCTCAAATTACCGAGTGAAAGACCCAGACAGAAAAAGGATAACACCAAAAAATGAAGCAAATTGAGATTCAGCAGAATATTAAAGTAGCTAATTTTTACAAAAAAAATTATAAATCATATCCTATATTAGACATACTAGATAAATTTTATACCAAAGGAAAAAAAAGGGGACAAAAACGGAAGTCTATTTACCCTCCACCAGCTTGCATCACCAGCTGCCTTTTTGCTTTGAGACTCAGTAAACTGTTGTTTCACTGCATCTATGATGGCCAGAATTCCTTCACCACCACAGGTATTCACCACCTCTTCCAGCAAAAGTGCACCTGCAAGAAGCCACTTTCTAATAACTTGTTCGATAATAACTCATCCAATCTAATAGGAAAACCAATGTTATTTAAAATTCATGAAAGTTATTAAAATACAAACAAAAAAACAATCTATCTCACAAAAATGATTAAAAATATTAACACATCCATTTGGAAAGAAATGCCACAATTAAAAAAAAAAACTGAAAATGGAAAGTAAAATCTTCAGAGGGATTCTTAACCAGAAATACGACAGCTGTAATTGGCATCATCTTCATCAGCAACGAATTGGTTAGCATCCATTGACCACATATGAACCTACAATGATTCAAAAATTCCCAAGTATTCAGTATAAAAAATATTCAAGGACTGAACTGTGGTGAACAAAAACAAGGGAGTGAGCCTTGCAAATAGACCATATAGATGGAACTCCAAAATGGCACCAATATTTGTTTCCTAATTTTCATTTATCAAAACATTGAATCAAATCTATGTCCAAAAGGAAGCACAATTAAATAATACAATTGAATCAACGGTTTAAAAAAAAATCCTTCAATATGGGATCAGTTGGGAACAATCTTTTTCTATTACATAGTCAAATAACATGAGGGGGGGAAACATATCCAAGCTAACGCCAATAAAACATGATGAATTTAAACTTGAATAACTAGCAACGCCGAAAACTACAAAATCTTAAAAAGTTACAACACAAAATGATCAGTGTACAATATCTACTATTTGTTATTTTAAAGGTATTATGAAATTAAGGATCTTATTCTATCCCAGTGACCATGGTGGATTAACAAAAAGATAACTCTGTAGTCTCCAAAAATATTATTGTTAATGGGTTTAAGAGCTTGATGGGAGCAAAGGACTGGTATAGGCAGCATAAAATAACTTATTCATTTGCAGCCATCCTGTGATGAAATAAGGTGGAGTACACAAATGAAAGATGTGTAAGTCAAGATAGAGAAAGAAATTAATCTGTACTAAAGTAATATAAGGGAGAACTAGTTAACACAACCATTTTGCTTTCATTTGAGAAGCAAAACATGTTATATTGCTGAATTTTATCTGGGTAGAAATGTAAATCAGATACTGATGAGAAAAATGAAGACAATTGACAAGTATGAACTAGGAACTTGCAACAAGAAGATTCAAAATGGCAGTTATACCTGCTGTTCTGTCATTTGCAGAAAAGAAATAGTGTAGTAGACCAATTCTTTCACATTAGCCATGACCACCTAGACAGCAAAAGTGCAAACCATAGATCAAAGTAGTTGCAAATTAGAAAAATATTATGAAGCAAAGTTATAAGAAGGTTCTGATCCAAACCTTTCCCAGTCTTGTATTACCCACGATTGTCAACAGAAGTTCAAACATCTGCTAAAACAATATAGATGTAAAAAAAAAACTAGTTTGATAGGAGTCAAGGAATAACAAGTATAAAACCATGTGGAATTGATCTACACAGTAAGTTGGAAGATTGCTTAAACTTCAGAAACTGTAACATCCAATCTACAACCTAAAATGATTCAGCAGAGCTACACCAAAATACAGATAAAGGAATAGAATCATAGCAGATCCTTCTTTAATTAATGATATAGTGACCTCAATTCTCACCAACAAAGTGGAACTCGGAATAAAAGTTCAAGTCCACTGCTATTATTTCAATACCCATTGCTGGGACTGGTTTGACCAACTTTGACAATTATTAGGTATCTTCCTTGCCCAAAAAAAAAAAGAAAACTGAGGGTGACTATTAGCACTGATTCAATTTCACAAATCACAACTCATGGCTAGAGGACTAATTAGCACTCCATACTTCAGATGTAGAGGGAAGTGGATGTCTAATTTAACAGATGCCAATTTTCTTTCTTTTTAAAAAAAGAAAAAAAAGAATTGGAATAGTACTTATCCAAAATTCTTGTTGACTGATTAATGAATATCTTTTTAAGACAGCATTACTCAATTTAAATATTTTGTCACTCATACATAAGTAGGATTCAAAGATAGTGGATATTCCATAGCAAGGTTTTAAGCAAACACGATCTATATAGTTTCACAGATAAATCTAAAAGGATAGATCTTCTGATGCGTAGAGAACAATGTAAAAAACCATATTCAGTTACATTAGCATGCCTACATGATCAGGGTAGACTCTGAATAGCTTAAAAAGAAAATGTAAAGCCACTTAAAAGGAGATAAAAAGATGTTCCACGATTGCTAAAATTGGTCATTAAACTATGACAATAAGATATCAACAGAACTGGAGTATCCTTTTCCTTATCAGATAATTAACATGATTATGCTATCATTACCTGAATAACAAAGGAATCAAGGCTTTTCTCTACACCATCAGAATCATATCTTCCGTCATATGAATCTTCTGTACCTTCAATAGAAGATCGCTCATACACTCTCAAGGATGAGACAAATGTATTCCACAGTGATCGCAATATTTCTACAGTGGACAGCACGTTGGAAAATAATACATAAGAGAACTAAAAAAGAAGGAAAACTTAATTCTTATTAGTATAAAAACTTAACACGAGAAACAAACTTACCCTCAAATTCACTCCCAATGAGGCTTGAGAAGTTCTGAACAAACTGATTCAAGCACTTCAAAACCTGGATGAGGAGAGATGCAATGTTGTGTTATTTCATGGGATAACAGTAATACACTTAAACAGACTTTAGAAAAGCACCAGATCAACCTCCATTCTGATACTCCAATCATCTGGATTTTCAGATTGAACAGGAACTTCAAGAATAGAAGAGAATTGGGCCATCCATGGTTTAAGCATAGGAAATAACACAGCACTTGTTTCTGTCTGAACAGGATATCTTGATCTGTTAATAATTAGAAAAAAGAAAAGCTAATCCAACAGTCCACCAGAACAGTACACAATCATTTTGAGGCAAGAAAATACCTTATAGACACCACTCATTGTCCCCAGCATAGAAGTGCAAGAATATACTATTGAAAGGGCCTTGTTTTGTATGTATGTGTCGTATATCTGTGCCCCCAAAAAAATATCAAAGGTGACAAAACAAGCACAAATTACCATATCATTGAACATGCTCATAGTTTTTTCTCTTACTTTTTTTTTTCATTTCTTTTACTAGAACTCATGTTCGTGGAGAAAGGTTTACCTTAATTGTACCTTAATAGTAATAAAGTGTACTTTAATATAAACCCAATTTTTTTAGATGAAAACTTTAATATATACATATTATTACTGCTTCGAGAAATTTGAACTATTGAAAAGGCAAGCAAAATTGACAAGTGACAACAATAATCAAAGCCTATTCTTACTAGGTGGGGTCAACTATATGGATCAAGCGACACCAATGTGTTATGTCTTTACTCATTTCTATAATTAAGTTATTAATAATTAAATCCATCCTAATAGTTTCTCCTATTGTTTTCTTTGGTATTCCCCTACCTCTACTCCTCTAGTTATTGGGCTATCTTCCATCTGGTCAACACTACATATAGGAGCCTCTCACGGCCTTCTTTGTACATGACCAAACCACCTAAGGCATGTTTCAACTAACTTTTCTATGGTGGGTGCTATTGCTACCCCAACTTTCTCTCTAATGCAAGTGACAACCAATAAAACTCATGGACAGAAGGGCTACTGGCTATTAATAGTCTTTTCTGTTTTAAGCCTCATTGTTCTCTTCCTCTCCAAGTTAAAAGTTATGATTACGTAGAATATACAAATATTGGGAAGCTATATATAAGACACAGAAGGAGGAAAAAAACTAAATCATTTAATGAAAACTTTAGGAAGTTATTTTACAACTAAAGAAATCGCCAAGTTGGGAGAGGAATGCTAGAGTTTTTAATAATAAACTCCTTCCACCTCATCTTCTGTGGAATAGTATAACCTTTTTGTCTTCCCTGTGGGTTTCATCAAATGGTTTGTTTAAAGGTGTTTCCATTATGGATCTCCAAAGAGATTGGAAGGCTTTGTTGAGCTAGAGTTTTATTTCTTCTTTTTGTTGTTTTTCTTTTTCTTAGTGGACATCTTGTCTTCTTCCATTGTACTCTCTTTCTTCAATAAAATTATTTTTTTTATCCAAAAAAAAAACCCCCAAGTTGATATATGTGATGATGTCTTTACAACTGATTTTGGTATTTCCAAGTGTCTTAACTTAATCCAACAATGACGAATCATCTTTTCTAAGTACAATTGCAAGCTTCCATCTACAGTCTACACACACATACACACGTAAATACATCATTCCTCCAATAGTTTTGTATCAACCATTTTTTATAGCCTTAGTTTTATTTAAATAATAGAAAAATAATTGAAGCAATTTTACATTAACATAGTTAAAATCAAAATATATGTTAACAGGATATCATAGGAAATTATACAAAAGATAACCTGGGGAGAAGATACAATCGTAAGTAAACATGGGAACAAAGCCGGTATTAATGTTGGAACGATTTTATCATCCAAGTCCGCAGAGAGAAGTGCCAAGCATCTCATGGCTCCATGCACTAAAATTTCAAAAAGATAAGGTTAATTAATATAGAGAAAAATGCCAAAATTTTTAACAATAAAGCAGTAGAAAAATGTATGCCATTATTGATAACAAAACTGTTTCTGCTTAATCTAATGAAGAATGTTTTCTATAAAAAAAAGTAATGAAGAAAGTTAAAATGTAAATTAAGCCAAGTTCATTTTATTTAATTAATCAACAGAATATGATCCTTGTGGCAGATGATCCAAGCCTTACAAAAGAAGGTCCAGAAAAGAGTAGGGCAATCAATTTGCAAAGTCAGAGAGAAAGTGCACCTACCCCATAATGTTTAGTCTCATATGAGCAAATGGAGCCTATTTTATCTTCAACTTAGGGCTTTTCCATGATCATTCAAACATAGAAAATCTGACAAATCACCAATCTCTTTAAAGTTTCCCTTTTCATTTTGTTGGCAGCTCAGACCAGGTCATAAGGTATCACACATTCATCAGCATGTCTCTTAATGTCTTCATAGATTAAGCAGCAGATTTTATCCATGTAACACTAATTTCTATTCTCCTAATTTCTAAAAAAATACCAACAAGCAGAAACAGAAAAAAAAAAGATGGAAAATAAATAAACTCTGAGACAGAGGTCATGGAAACAAACATCTAAGGTTCATATTTCAAGATAATAATATTTCAGCTTTTAACTATACCACCTGGACACAAAAGTCTCCAAAATATTTGGAAAAGTACAGATTCGTCTATAAAATTGTACAACAACAATGCCAAATAAACAAAGCCTTTTCCTATTAGGTGGGGTGGGCTACATGGATCAAGCAATGCCAACGTGTTCTATCTTGGCTCATTTCAATGGTTAGGTTATTTATAGTTAAATCCATCTTCATAGTTTCTCCTATTGTTTTCTTTGGTCAACTCTTAGTACATGAACCTCTAGTGGTCTATAAAACTGTACAGCAAACAACTGATATGCAGGTCTAATTCAATGAAAAGATTGATATTGTATCCAGATAAGCTTGAATATAAGAAATGTTTACCTCCATTCAAGTTGGTTTGATTGTTAATTAACCTCAGGAGGAATGGTAACAAGTCTGACCAAAAATCTGGCCAGTCATACACTGCAATCGAAGCTACAGCCATGCTGATAGCTGTGCAAATTTTCTTATGAGAGTCATCCAATGCCAATAGAAGAATTTCGCGGATGACCGCCTGATGATGAAACATAATGTAGTTGCATGAGGGGAGGAAAAAACTAATTAACACTATCAAATCATTCACAAAAATGAGTATCACTATAAATTATTAAATGGTCAACTTTAGTAGAAAAGAACAATTACAAGTTCACAAGAAAGAAGAACTAGTTTCATTAGTAAAGAGTAATGAAGAAATCATCACCTCATAGGCAATGTAGACAGTCATAAATCATAATATATATGACAATTGGACAGAAACCTGTTTTGTCCAACTTCCACAGTCCACATTGTATCCATGCATTATGGTTTCAGACTTCCAATGGCAACATAATCTATCAAATCTTCGGGAAAACTGGCAAGGTTTGAGATGTTCATAAAGAAAAGGACAAAAGGAGACTAGACTATAACAGATTTCCTGTGTTCATTTTTTTTCCTGTTTCCTTTTACTAAAGGCTTCAACATGAAATTTGTAGAGCAGTGGAGGATTTTCCCTGCAACAACTTATTTAACTATGTCCATAACACATACCAATTTTCTCCAGAAACATCTTAAACATAAGGATCTCTTGAAATAAAACTTACTGAAAACATAAATGACTATTGAAACCCACATTTTTCCAAAATCTCAAATTAACTCAATCTTGAAGTGAGAAAATCAAACAATCTAACCAAATCATCACCTAATCAATATTGTTTAACACCTTATGTTCCAAAAGTTTACAAACTGCATTATGACAATCTTATTTTCATTTTGTCACGATGATGAATAAACCCAAAAAATTATTGGGCCAAACATATGCATCTAAGAACTCCAACACAACTTGGATACCTGGGTGTAAATAATACCGGTAAATTTCACTTGATTAAGCACAAAAATAAAACCCAAATTCTACAACAGTTTCAATTGCCAATCCAATTGCAGTTTTGGACAATTATGAACTAACTTGAGTGATTTTGATTAAAATGCAACTGAGCATTCTTGAGATGAATGCAAGTCTATACCAGATCATAACCTTGATAATTTTGAAAATGGAAGTTTAATCACCTTTTCATCACTTGAAACAACAGGGGGTTCAAAAGAGTCCTCACCCTCTTGCCAATGCTTTTTAACAAATTGCTTCAAAAGGACTGCAGCTAAGTAGAGATAGGTTAAGTCATCCAAGTATATAAGCTCATGGAAGATGGAAAATGAAAATTGCTACTGTCTGGCACAAATATAGATGGTAACTTAGAGTAAATTCTTCCGATAGTAGAATGAAGATAGGGAATAGCAACTAAGCAAGTCATTCTTGTTATGTCCATAAGAAAACTGAAGATATGCAATAAAAACATCAGGTCACTATATTCTTTATAAAGTTTGAAAATAAGGAAAGGTTCAGTTCTTCATATTATTTTATTTCAAATAACTGCAAGCATTTCATTGGTTGTCAAAACAATTCTTTTTTTCACGAGTGAAGTACTGGAAAATGGCAATCCCTTCCTCCAATAGTGAAAATCAAGTGATTGTTACTGTAGACAAAAATCAAAATCTCTGTCTCCGAGAGAACTCTTCCCTTGAGAAGGATGAGGAAGATGGAAGGAAATGCTACAATTTCTGAAATAAAAAGTATGATAACTAATAAGTATTTGATCAATAATGACAAGGATATTTGGCGCAACCCCACCGCAAGCTCCTTGTTTGCAGCTACTTTTGATAATGCACTGCCAAAACCTTCAGAGTCATTCATATATCCAAATTTAACATTAGCATTGCTATCCCAGATTGATAAATTCATTTAATCAAAAGAAATAAGGCCTTTTAGCATAATATTATGTTAGCACGTATGCATAAATTCATTGCATCCATGATATATCAGCTCATTTGGGTCTAATGGCAACATCTATTAAAGATTAAAATGTTAAAAATTGAAGTATGAAAAGCAACAACAACAACAGTCAAAGCCTTTTCCCACTAGGTGGGATCGGCTAAATGGATCAAGCGACGCCAACGTGTTCTGTCTTTACTCATTTATATGGTTGAAGTATCAAAAAGCAATCAAACAAAAATGGAAGGAAGTAGTACAGATAGTTTTTTTTTTTTTAACATTTTAAAATTTCACTGAGTCACATCACACAATGCTTCCTTGCGATGCTCTTATTCAAGAGGCTGCTAGCCCAGCCGAAGATCACATAATAATTCAATCTTGAAAAAAATTAGCACAATTGATGGCAAGCAGTGTCTTTGAGTCTTAAACATGAATGCACAAACTTAATACTCAAAAGAAGTGTTTTCCTTTTCTCTTTTCCTTCTCAGTCAACAAAGCAACTAGGTTTTATGTTATTAATTCATTAAAAATTAATATATTACATATAGATTGCATTCACTCCACTCAACCACTAAACAAGAACCATATGTCCTGCATATTATTCCAACTTTATTTACCTATTCTCTTGTCCATATCGTCTATATTAGCAGAATAGATACTACTACCACAAGAAACTCCCTCCCCCGCCCGAAAAAAATAAAAAACAAAAAAGGAAAAGAATTCAATTTATAATTGGTAAGTCATGCACTGAGAATCCACTATTGCACAGTGGTTGCATAATTCATTTCCTATTTTCACTTTTGAGCCTTTACAACCCGACGCTTTTGACTTGGAATTTTGCGTTCCAGAAGGTATCTTAAACATAGCTTCAAACTGGTAGCGTGCTTGCTTAATAACTAAAGGATAAATCTAACCCAAATTCCAATCAGTCAGCTCATGGTTCAAGCCAATGATGAACAGAATAATACAGCTCAACAAACAAAAGAAAGCAGACCTTTTCTACCAATAATACATAGGGTCAGCTGATTCAACACCAGGCATGAAATGTAGAGAATCATCCCTCCCGCACATTTTTCAAACAATAAGCAATTCTACAATCAAACAAAAATTCCAACCAACTACATACGGGAGCTAAATTCTCAAACAATTCGATCACAAAAATGACAAACTACAATCAGTGGCCACACAGCTAAATTCTCAATAATTCTCAACCTGGTTGGAGTGAGGCCTGATTCAGTGAAGCTTCGGCAAAACATCGGACCTCGGGATTGGGGTCAAGGGTGGCAGACAAACAATTGAGCAACCAATGCTGATCCTGATCAACAACGTTGGCCATGAGTAAAGAAGGAAGCAAAAACCCTAGAGTTCACAGTGGGTAGAATCAGAACTCCGAGGTTGGATTCCGAAGGCTAATCCTTCTCCAGTTGTGCTTTTTTCCCGCTTTTGTGCAAGAAAATGACACTGAGAAGAGGTTTTGAGTTGGCGAGGCCTTTATATAGGGGCGACGGCTATGCACTAGAAAGAAGTAAGACCGTAGATCAGTGGCAGAAGTGAAATATTTCCTAAACTGATAGGACTGTTCTAGTAACCTAGTTGATTTCAAATTAAAATGTTTTTTATATATGTTTTTATAATTACGTCTCCATGTCATAATTAAATAAGTGTTTGAATGTAAAATTAAACAAGTACTTTTTAATAATAAAAATTAAGCATTCGAAAGTATTTATTAATATTATTATTTAAATTAACAAAAGCAAAGAAATAAATGATTTATTATATACGTTACAACCCTCATAAAATTATATGAGAATAACCCAATGTCAGAGTTCAGGCCAAAAAAAAAAACCAATGTCAGAGTGAAGGACTCGTGATATGAGAAGAGACCAATGGTGAAGGAGCAAGAAAGAGCGTGATGAGGAGCAACAACAATAGCAACAAAAATTAGTTTTATGGATCAATATGAAAAAGAAAAGAGGCGTTGTGTATATCGGATCTTTACCGCATCTGCTTCTCAGATAAAAGCTCCAAATTGGGGCTTCCAAAAAAAGAGAATATTGGGCTTTTTTTACAGCTTTTCTATTTTTAATTAAGTCTATCCAAACACATGCATTAAACATTAAAAGTACTCTTTTTTAAAATAAAAGTGCTTTTAAAAAAACCAATCCTAATAGGCCTTAGACACTAAATATAAGCACTTCTTTCAAGAGACTAGTCTTCCTACTAAACTCAAAGAGAATTGAAGGGAACTCCAAGAGAGTTTTTTATTTGTTGAATGGTTCATAGTTTAATATGTCTTACTTAGGCTTAGTTATTGACAACATCTTAACTTTAAATTAGACTTTTATTTTGTTACTTTTAATTGGGTAGTTAGCTATGCAAACTTTGGTTGCTCACATGTTCATTCAAATTTTAATTTTCTTGTGTTTGTAGGCTTGTGGCTTATTTGGCAACGCAGGTGGGATATGCGATGTAACAAGAACTCAATGTTGGATTCGCACATATATAACACATTTGTAGGAGAAGTGAGGAGAATATTATTTTTTGATAGTATATAATATATAATATATACATATATTTATCTTTTTAATTCTTAAATATTAAACATATTTTTTATTTATAATGATTAATTTTATTTATTTTTAGACCATGTCAAATATATTATTAAATATATTTTAAAATATTAATACTAATAATAAACCTTTTATTATTTATTTCTATAAAAAGTTTCCATTATTTATTTATGTTTTAATATAGAAAAATACTCCGCATTAATATATATCACACATGGCAATCCTAAAATGTTGGCTAATTCACCTATCTTTCTTTACATTCTCCCACCCTTTTTTTCCCCTTAGAACTTCCGCTCAAATCAGCCAGCCGCTTTGAGAGTAGATCATCTACATTGTAAGGTGAAATGCGTAAGGAGAGAGATAGAGAGAACAACTAAGAGAGAGAAATTGTGAAAATATAGGACCCACAAATTTTTTTTCTATCTCTCTCTCCATTTTAGAGAGCACTTCACGGGATTGGATCAGGTAAAGTTGAAGGGCAGTGAAGTTAGTGAAGTTGTTTCTTATTTGAGTATATAGACAATTTCGTCCCTGAAAGATTCGAAATTTTACAATTTGGTCCTTAAAAGATCATAAGTGTACAATTTGGTCCCTGAAAGATTGCACTGTTACACAAATTGGTCCTTCTGTCATCTTCAGTTAGATTCTCTTAACGGACTTGCTGACGTGGTACGTTAATTGCACACGGGGGCCATTAGTTGCTCCGTAGGACATGCTTACATGGTACAAGCTAAAATCCACCTCCAAATCAGCACAAAACGCAGCGTTTTGAAGCTTCAGTTTACATACTTACACTAAGTTTGAGGTGTATTTTAGCTTGTGCTGAAAAACGCAGCACAAGCTAAAATCTACCTCCAACTTAGTGTAAGTATGCAAAGTGAAGCTTCAAAACGCTGCGTTTTGTGCTGAGTTGGAGGTGGATTTTAGTTTGTGCCATGTAAGCATCTCATACTGAGCAACTAATGGTCTTCGTCTACAATTAACGTGCCACGTCAGCAAGTACGTTAAGAGAATCTAACTAAAGATGACAGAAGGACCAATTTGTGTAAAGGTGCAATCTTTCAGAGACCAAATTGTCACTTATGATCTTTCAAGGACCAAATTGTCAAATTCTGAATCTTTCAGGGACCAAATTGTCTATATACTCTTCTTATTTCAGTTGTCCATCTTTTTCAACCATTCAGATTCAGCCACGTTGCCCCAAAAAAAGTGAACCTCCCAAATCCTATTGGAAACTCCATGGCAGCCTCTCTTCTTCATTTTGCCTCCCAAACTCCATGGCAAAGTGAGCCTCCGTCGCCATCGTTCTCCATGGCCATCGCCACCATCACCATTTGAATGTTGTGTTCAATTTAATAGAAGCTATATATTCATACAAATCCACAATCGCACAGCCCCAATGTGGATTTACAGATCTGTTTATACCTTTCAGTCTTATTTATGGAAATGGGAGGATATGAAAATTGTAGAGCCACCTTTTTTTCTCTTAATATTTCGTTTTTATTCATTTTATATAGATCTAAAATGAAAGTAAATATATAGGCATCGAACAATAGGGGTGTTCGGCGGGTGATTTGAGCGATTTTTTTGTGAAAATTTTAAGTTGATCAAAACAAATCAAACCAAATTATAAACGAGCGGTTTTGAACGGTTCGGTTTGGCGGTTTAGGATGTTATGTCATCAAACTTATATATTTAAGTTTATTAATAAAAAATATAATTTTATTCAATATAAATAATAAAAAGTATAGTAATATTTCATTTACTTACAATATACAACCAACTTAGTTTTAAAATTAAATTTTTAGATTGACTAAATTTAATCTAATCTTCTAAAAACAAATTTTAAACTTTATTATTAAAAAATTTTAACATAATATGTACATATATATACATGTATATGTATGCGGTTTGATTCGATTTTTCGACATACTAAATCAAACCAAACCAAACATTGATCGATTTTGTTCGATTTATGCTACTTCGATTTGATTTGGTTCAAGTGGGACGATTTTGAACACCCCAACCGAACAAGACTGGAAGACTATGATTTTTGTTCTATGTCATGTGTTGTGTTGTATGTTCTATTTAATTTGCAGGGATTGTGGAAAAACAAGTATTTGGGTAAGACATGTTTATATTAATCAATTTATAACTTTGGTTATTGTTCAACAAAAATAAATAATAATAATAATAACTATTATGAAAAGTTTATTCATTCACAGCTCCAATCACAAGTAGAGATGCAGTAGCATGAGGTGAAGAAGAGTGGGAAATAGAGCTTGCGGCCTTGCACTTGCAAGCGTTCATTGTTTGTTTGTTTGTTTCAAAATTTGGAAGTAGTTAGGCTTTGTTTGCCTACTAAAGAAAGATGCACATTTTGAAGGCAGAATAAGCAAAATTAAAAGCAGACCCCTTCTTCAGTTGATCGCACAGATTAAGGTGAGGGATCCTAATAGTGCAGCTGTACTTGTTGCATGCTTTTTCAAATTTTGAGAAAAAAAGTTGAGGTGACACAAATATTGGAAAATTGTGGTCTCCATCCGACAATTGAAATACAACTTCTTGTGGTAAAATCATTGCTAAGTTACATAGATTCTCAAACTCGATAGTATTTATAAATGATATATAAATAATCTACTAATAAAAATCATCTGGATTTGAACTCAAATGATTCAATTGTTATGAGTAAAAAACGATTAGATGAGCCAGCTTTCACTAACACATATTTGGTAATTGAGAATTACAGAGTGCACTTTTCTTATACAAAGTAACTAGAGCTTCATGCTTTGTTCCAATAAAAATAGAGGTATGAAACATTATGTTCTATTCCAAATTTTGCAGTGAGTCAAACGATAATGGAATCAGTGTTGTACAATATTAAAAAGTAAGAAGAGAGATAGATATGGGAGTATGCTCCATATCAATTGGGACATCTCTCTCATCTACTTTTCAGTGTTGTACAGCATTGGATTCTTCAGGTCAAACATAACAAAGAAAAGGTGATCACACCCATTTACACCTAACATGATGGGTGTGCATGAAATCACATGTTAACACCAAACTACCATCCATTCTCTTTAACACAAAACTTTCCACCAACACATAAAACCCAAAACTTTCCCACTTCCCATTAATTCCCTCAAACTTCTCCACTCTTTCAAATCTCACTTGCTTCTCCTTCTTTCCCACCCAACCACCCCTTTCTTCTTCCTCCCATCTCATTCTCTCAACAATAGCCATGCTCAATCCTACTCTTTTTTCTTCTCCTTCACTATTCACACTCCTAAACCACATCACTCCATCATCACCAAATTTTCCTTCCTCCCAAACAGAACCTTCAGTTTTCACAACAACATCCACAAACACATCCTCATTATTGGTATTATTATTATTTTCCTTTGAGAAAACTTTCTCCCACTTTTGCTCAAGTGTCATCTCATAGAAAACTGACCTCTTCATTTGCTCCTTCACCTTCACTCCTTCTTCCTTCACAAACATGAAAGGGCAGTACCATTTTCCAATGACCACAGGTTCAGAAGATGAAGAAGATGATGGGAAAGTGAAGGGAGGCAATTTGGCTCTCAAGGAAGGATCAAGGCCTAATGCTTCAACTAAATGGTAATGGTGGGGTGTGGTGGAGCAGAGAGTCCAATGTTTTCTTCTCAAGAAATGAGGAGGGAAGGCATGTGAGGTAATGGACTTTGCATAGAATCCACAAGACCTTTTGATTATTTCAAAATGCTGAAATTCATTAGAGGGATTTAAAGGTTTTGCTTTAATGTCTTTGATGTAATTGCAGCACAAACATGTGGCCATGTCTTCTTCCTTTGAACATGTGCATGCTTCACTGCACATCATCAAGTCCATAAGAGTGATGATGTGAGGCTATCATAATTGATTCAACTATTAAACTAGGAGCATTATTATTATTGATTTTTTTTTTTGAGTAAATTATACATTCTCCTCCTCTCTTCTTCCGAGAGAACTTTAAATTGCACTTTCTTCCCTTCAAAGATAAAAAAATTGTAATTTCACATATTTTAATAAAAATACCTTTATATTTATTATTTATATAATTAAATATATGATTGACTAATATAAAAATAAACATAAAATAAAATATATTTTTTTACTCTTTAAATAAGAGTGAAATAATATTTTGAAAATATAGTATTTTTATAATTTATTTATTTTTCTTCTTTTAAGGTGTAGATGTTTGGTATGTTTGTTAAAAGTAAAGAATGCGCTTAATTTCAGGTGGGAAGAATGGTGAATGTTAAAAAGTTTCAGGGGCACTTTTGTCAAATCAGCCCCAATTCTATTGCTTTGAAAATTTTCCATAGCATATTTGATGGAATCTATTTTGCAATGTTGGATGGAAACCATATTCCCATGGAATCAAGATTACCATGGTTTGGACATACAAACAAGACATATAGGGCACGTTTGGTAGTTAGAAAGGGAAAGGGAAAGGGAGAGGGAAAGGAAAAGGGAATATGTTTGATGTGTTTGGTAGTAAAAATTTGGAATGGAAATGGAATGAGAATGTATTAAAATGACTACTTTACCCCTTATATTAAAATAATAAAAAGAAAAGATAGTTATAATTGTGTCAAATCAAAGGGTATAATAGATATTTTGTATTTTGTATTTTCTTTTTTTAATTATACACATTTTTCAAGATAGAAATAAAAAAATAGGTAACATGTGGGACCCACATGTTTTTTTTTTTTTCATCCTCTTCTCCCTCCTTATTTCATCCCATCCGAACATGCCCATAGTGTCCGAACATGCCCATAGTGTTGGGAATTGTGGCATGTTCATCTATGAGTTATATCAATGCATTTCAGAAAAAAAAAATCTATGAGTTATATATATAAACTCGAATTTATAAAATTACTGATTAAAAAAAATATACCATTTCAAATGGAAATAAACTAAAATTTGAGAAACACCAAATCTATCAATAAAAGAGGACAAAAGTATATTTTATGTTCTCAAACATTACTATTTGAAATTGATTTCATTCCAATCACTCATAATTTGCAGGACATAGTAAAATAAAATGATGCCATTTTTTAATTTTTTAATGATGATTGATGAGTCAAGGTTAATATTATAGATATGATATTATAGATATGATATCATGTCCTCATGTTTCATTAATAATTTAAGTTAGGGATAAAATTAAAAGTTAGTACAAAACTTAGGTATCTAAATAATATTTTTGCCTAAGAAAAATACAGATGGAAATAAGGAGCATAATTGCATACATACCCTTGATGTTTCCCTTTCCTTCGTATGACATAGTAGCGATTGGAAGACAATGGGTGATTGATCACAGGAATGAAGATGACCTTATCGCAAAACACCATCACTCCATCTCCACTACTCTCCGAATAAACCACCGTCAGATTCTTGTTCTGCGGTAATGGCAGATCGCCGATGCTCTTCTTCTTCCACATTCCAAAACAACTGTAAGTCTCTGCTTCTTCATCTTGTATTACTAGATACCCTGAATTTGGACCCTCTGGTGGTGGAACCGAAAGAGCTTCGCGATCCCTTTTGTATAAAGATCGAGGCCTTGTTACATACATTTTCTCTCACTTTCCCTCTTTTACATCCTTCCCTACCCTAATATGACCATTGCTTGTGTGATTTATATATTTGTTTCTGTGTTCCAACATATTATTATTTATTTGTTAATTGAGTAAACCTTTGTGGAGGTTTTTCAGTGGTTGAACTTGAACAGCTTGCAGAATAGTTCAGGGACCCTAAATTTTGAGTTTAATAATCCAATCTGCCCTTAATTTGATTCATTAAATTTGTTAGTTTATTAGCTAGTTATCTAGGTTTCTTGTTCAAACTGTTCACTCTGTTGTACCTGTCAATGGAAGAATGGACCACTTCAAGCATAGATTGGAATTTGAAAATTTGGAATCAACCTCTTCTTGGTTGACCTTCTCCTTTGTTGACATTTTTTAATGACACATAAATGGATATAGGTATTATCTGTGAGAAGCTTATATCCTCTGCAATTTTTAATAACATCAGTTAGATGGATTCAAATTCTTCATATATTCAACCTCTTCACACAAACCATTAGGAAGCTGAAGATGATGATATAACAAGTGTTGTTAATTTGTTATCTATTTTCAAGCTTATCTACTCTGCATCTTTTAATAAAATTTGCTCACTATTCTTGATAAGGCTAGATTAGTCTGTGTACTGAAAAGTAGTTTCTTCCTTAAGACAACCAACTTTAGCTATCAAAAGCTAATCCCATCTGCCTAATTTAATATGTTTAACCTAATATCATTTTGGTTTAAATAAAATAATCAATGAATACTGAAGAAGCCGAATACATGACATCGTCAATATATTTTTATTCATAATATGTATAAATTTGGAATCTGTGTGGTAAAGAATAATAGCAAATTAGTCTCAAGAAATTCTTGAATAGACCTTTTCCAAAGGGCCAATGAGATTATTTTATATTAGTCGTTACAGATGATTAATAATCATGAATTCTTTTGTCCAAAACATGTGTCAGATAGCTAATAATACATAAGCATATTGTGTACTCTTTTCTTTTCTTTTTCAAATCTTGAATAAAACCAAACAAACAAATGAAAGAATTCTTCAGTGAACAAGCTAACACAATAAATTCCTATAAATGGAAACAAGAAGAAAGCAAAAGGAAATAAAACTAAAAACTTCTAGAGAATAACAAATCCTCTCATTCCCATTTGCTCCTCATCTGATGTGTATGCTTGAAATCACAGGTTAATACCAAGCTTCCATCCATTCTTTTGAGTGCAAACCTTTCAACCAAAACATAACATCCAAATTTCTTCCACCCATTTGTTCCTTCAAATTCTTCCACCTTCTTCACTCTCACTTGCCTTTCATTCCCCCAAATATAACCAGCCCTTCCCTGCTCCCACCTCATTCTCTCAACTATTGCCATGCTCAACCCAACACTACTCCCATTTTCCTCATTGACATGGCTTCTAAACCACATCACCCCATCAGCCACATCTTCATTTTGAACCTCCTTCCCATCTATTGAAGCCCTCATTGTTTGAACACTAACATCCACAGCAACAGAACTTCCCTCACCATAATTATTGTCACATTCAAATACTTGTTCCCACTTTTGTTCAAGTGTCATTTCATAGTAAGCTGAGTTCCTAACTTGATCTTTCAATCTTCCTTCTCTTATGAACATGAAAGGACAGTACCATTTTCCCACAACAACAGCATCAGAACTCTTATAGGATAATGGGAAGTCGAAAGCCGGGAGGCGAGCACGAAGGGCGGGGTTTAGCCCCGGTGCTTCGCCCAAATTGAAACTTGGGCGGCTTGAAGTGGAAGCCTTCCATCCTTTTTTTTCTAAGAAACGAGGAGGTACTCCATCTGGAGCTACTGCTCTTGCTGTAAATTGACCCCACTGATTGAATATACCTGGAACCCTTGTGACCTCAAATTGATGGTATGTGTTATTATGATCCAAAGGTTGTGGTGGCACATCGCTTACAATGTTGCAGAAGCAGCAGCTTGTCATGTCCTCCTCATTTGAATTTGTATATGCTTCCCTGCAAAGTCAGTTTAAACATGAACTTTTAGGTCATCAAAACGTTATACAAGAATAGGCAATAATGATCTTGCTTTTTCCTAATAAGGTACACCAAATCTTATACCAATTTTCAATTTTGTCCCAAAAGTTTCGAGTTGTAATCGATTGCATCCCCAAAGTTCCGAATTTCATCATAACACCTAACATCATCCAAATTACTTATGGAAAATGATGAGCTGACATCACACATGTAATAGTAATGCTTAACTCATAACTCAAAATGACGTCATTTCCTTAAATTAATGCCAACTCATTTAAAATGACATCGTTTTTTCCTATTAAGAAGAAGAATATGAAGAAATGACATTATTTTTAGTGATGAATTAGCATTAATATTACATGTGTGATGTCATATCATCATTTTCTGCAAGTAATTTAGACGATAAATTGGAAATTTTGGGGACGAAATCTATTGCAATTCGAAGCTTTTGGGACAAAATTGACTGGAAAAAAAAAAGTTTAAGGATGTAATTAAAATTTTGTGTAAACTTTGGAGACAAAAAAGTATTTTTGCCTAATATAAAATTGCCCATAAATTTTAAAGAAGATTAACAAAGGTGGTCTTTGAATATCAAACATCAGGTCAATACATAATACAAAAAGAAATGATTCTAGTTTGTGACTAATATGAATACCCTTTATGTCTCCCATGTGTCTGAATCACATAGTATCGGTTGGATGACAATGGCAGATTAAGAACAGGAATGAAAGAAGCATAGAAGTGCTGAACATGATTGGTTCTGTTCTTTCCAACGCCACTTGAAGTTGAATATCTAAGAGTCAAGTCCTTGTTCTGTGGGAAAGGTAGGTCCAAGACTTCATTGCTTTTGCACAACCCAAAACAACATGTTAGCTCTGCTTCCTCATCTTGCACAACCAGAACTCCAGAATTTGGGCCTTCTGGAGGAGGCAGTGAGAGGGCAGAAGGTTGGTTTATGTACATGGAAAGTGGCCTTGTCACATACATGATTTCTCTGGTTTTCTTTTACACAGGCACAACTTTTTTTCTTCTTCTTTGGAGATGTGTATTTACCATGTTATATATAGACTCCTACATTTATATGTGAAGGAAACTATCCCTGAACCGAAAGTCAATGGGGAAGACAATTTGGCAAAGTAACCTACCTTTAAAGATAAGTTTAATAATACTTTTTTACTTATTAGACATGAAAATTTTTTATATTATTGTGATTTGATTTTGAAGTAATTATTTTTGACTTGGGTCAGAGGAGATTATTCCTTAGAAATGAAAGATGGAAACGTGGATTAGGATTTAGGATTAGGTCAATGTGTTGTGCAGAAACGAATGAAAATGACCGAGTAAAAATGAGGAATTTTTGCGGGCAAAGACTAGTTCACGACGATGGGTTTGATTTCCAATGGAAGGAATAAATAATGCAGCTACAACACAGATTAATTCCATTTGAATTTAGTTTTTTTAAAAATAATTTTATTAGGGTTTGATTGAGTTGATCCGTTTTTAGTATTAGTTAGAATTTTTTTAATCCAACATGACTTCTTTTTTTAAAAAATAAAAATAGATTATTAAATAATTGTAAAATATTTCGTGGTATTAAACTTATAAAATAATAAGATATATATATTATAAAATACGAATTAAAGTAATTCAATAAATTAAATAAAATAATTAATATAATTTGGATTTAATAATAATAAAAAATGGATTAGCTAGATCTGGTCATATTTGTTTTTAATCAGGTCAAAAAATTTTCAACCCAATCTTATATATTGTACATGGCCAAACGGGTTGGTCCATAGGATTTAGCTCAATTTTGATATGTATTTTATTTGTCTTAATTTAGTTTTGAATTACGAAAATATCAAATTTAATCTTTAAAAAATTTTATTTGTTTTAATTTAATCTTTAAATTATAAAAGTGTCAAATTTAATTTTTAAAAGATATTTTGTATCACGGTTTTTTCATTGCTAAAATTTTTTTTAAAAAAATGAAACATATACATAGGGACAAAAATTGTGGCAGATGATATCTCTGTGGGTCTAATTTTGATTTTTCATCATTTAGATACTAAATTGGAACAATTAAAATTTTTTAAGGACTAAATTTAATATCTTTATCATTTATCGATTAAATTGAAATACATTAAATCTTTTAAGTACCAACGTAATAATTTACTAAAAAATGTGATATATAAATAATGGATATTGACAATACAACAGTTTATATTGCTGAATTTTAATTCTTTGACTTTCTAAATTTAATCATACAAACATTACTTAATTGTAGCACTTGTTTAGCATTGTTATAGTGGTTATAATAATAATTATTTGTAGGCTTCTACTTCATAACTCAACCTCTTCAATTAATATAACATTTGCTCTCTATGATTAAATAATTAAAAGGTGTGGTTACGTTGGTGTATAAACTCAAAGAATGTTCTTGCAAATATAATAAAACTATTTATGAATATATATGGTCTCATAAATCAAAACCTTGGAAGAAAGAATGGTGCTAGCAGTTTATACTTAAATCTTTATGAAATTTCAAAATGTTACATTGCAAAACTAAATGATTAAACAAACAAATCTCTACCTCATCATCAACAACACAAAAAACAAACAAAAACAAAATTGAATATGAAGAATACAACACTAGGCTTCTAGACCTTAATACCTTATGGCATGTACACTAGACTCTAGACACAGTCTACTTGTTTTACATATTAATCAGTTGATTAGTTAATGCATTAATGGTCATTTATTTTTGTTTGTTAACCAACCATCTGTTCAATGTGCAAAACAAGCCCACGTCAACACTTCACGAAATACGCACTTCAGATGATCCGTTTTCGATATTCATTCATTCCCATTTGCTTCTAATTTGATTATGGTGCTTGAAAGAATAGGTGAGTACCAAACTTCCATCCAATGTTTTCAGCACAAAACTTTCCACAAGAACATAACACCCAAATTTCTTCCACTTACCTTTCCCTTCAAATTCCTCCACTTTCCTCACTCTTACTTCTTTTTCTTCTTCTTCTTCTTTGCCTTCATTATTCCACCCAAATCTTTCTTCCTCCCACTTCATTCTTTCAACTATTCCTTTGCTCAATCCTACACTACTTTCTTGCCCAAAATTATTCTGACTCTTAAACCACAAAAATCCTTCAGTTAAGTCCCTCTCATCCAACATAGCTTCCCATCCAGAAATTACAACCTTTTCCTTCTGCACAATAGCATCCACAACCACCACATCTTTTTGTGTCCCACTATGATTCTCACATGAAAACACTTGCTCCCATCTTTGTTCTAGAGTCATCTCATAGAACATTGGTTTCCTCATTTCTTCTCTCAATGTTTTGTGAGTTCCTTCCTTGATGAACATGAAGGGGCAATACCATTTCCCCACAACAACACCTTCTGAGGTCCTATTTGCCAAGGAGAAGTCGAATTCCGGCAGGCGAGCACGGAGCGCGTCGTCTACTCCGGCGGCTTCGCCTAAACTCGAATCGCTCGAGGCTGAAGCACTCACTCTCCACCTCCTGTTCAAAAACTTCGGAACATATGTGTCTTGAGCAGCTGATTTGGCTGAAAAACCTTTTCTAAAAGTAACGCTGCTTCTTTGAGGAAATATCTCAAACACTTGGTGTGCATTATTGATATCCAGAGGAAGATTCGGTTCAATAGAGACAGAATTGAAGAAACAGAAGGTGTCCAATTCTTCCTCCTCCAAGCTTGAATATGCCCTGAAAACCCAAAAGCAAATTAAATTACTTTAGTTGTAGTTACAAAATGAAGCATGATGAGCACTTGAAAATTGAGTTATATTCACATAACCAGGTTAAAAGTTAGGCAAAAACACATTTTTATGATTAAAGCAGCATACCCTCTGTGCTTCCCATTTGGGTGAACCACATAGTAGAGATTGGAAGACAATGGGTGACCAAGAACAGGAATGAAGGCAACTTGATGATAATGAGTGGCTCTGTTCACAGAAATGCCTGATCTGTAAAACAGCTCAGTCTTCTGATTCTGAGGGAAAGGAAGCTCCTTCACCTCATGGAAATCTCCAAATCCAAAACAAGAAGAGGAAGATGATGATGATGATGGCTTCTCTTGTTCATCATCTTGGATCACCAGAATCCCAGAATGGGGACCTTGTGGTGGAGGCAAAGATAGAGCCTCAGGGGATTTCTTGTACAGAGAAAGAGGCCTAGTCACATACATGATGATGGAAATGATATGAATGAATGAAAGAATGAATTGATTTGAATGCACTTAGTGTTATATATATATATAGATGATGGGAGGGAATTAAAGTCGAAGTGTGATTTGGTCAAAGATGAATAATTAATTAATTTAATTAAGTGAGGATTGAGTCAATTGTGAGCACACATGAGTCAATTCTCATGTGCAGAACTTCAAGCTGTCATCAGAGAAAAGTTGAGCTCTTCATTATTGGTTTGGTGGGTCATAGACAAATTCTATATTGGACAAGTTTTTAGGGTCATTGGATGGAAAAAATATCACAAATAATTAAATATAGATACTGATATTATTTTAAGGGTTTATCTCACAAGTATTATAGAATATTTGTTAAGGTTTTTTGTGATTAGTTGAGAGAAAATTTATTTTTTAAGAATTAGTGAAAAGTCAATTAAAATAATTTTTTAGGTTATATAATCGGTTAAAAAGAAATCTTAATTAGTGCGCTAACTGGTTAACAAAACCCTTATTTTAAAGTGTCTATCTAAGATACATGTTAAAGTTTTTTTTATTGATTGAAAAATAATTGGCAAAATCATTATTTTGGTCCTCTATGTTTCACCGAAGTTCAGTTTTGGTCTTCTATATTTTAAAATATCATTATAAGTCTTCTATGTTTCAAATTTTGTCAAAATTGGTCCTTTTGACTAACACCGTCAACTTCCTCAGTTAAACGCTGACGTAGACCATTTACGTGACTCGAATCTCTTTCATATATATCCATTTAAGCTACAAGCCAACGAGCTTCTCACTGACCCGAATTTCAATTTGCGCCATATGCAAATCTTTTTTTTATAACTAATTTAGTTTCACTAATTTTAAAATTAAATATACACAATTTTTTTTTTCAATTTTAAGATATTAAAAAAATATTTTAAATTATTAAAATATAATACAATATTACAATATTACACAACTTTTTGTAATTTATTTTCTTTCAATAAAATTATTATTTTATAAAATATGTTTGCTTCCAAAATAATAAAATTACCTTATTGCTTTTAATGTTACATTAAACAATTTTATGTTAAATTTTAGTATAATTTTTTTGTTGTCCACCCGGGATCAAAGGGACAACTTCGACTAATCCGAATTCATATAATTTATTTTCTTATATTAATGGCTTGATTTATATATTCTTAATAGGGTGATTCCACCTAAGCCCTATATCCAAATGAATTAGTTTTGGAGTGAAATACAAAAGAACAAAAGGAGGGATGAATGGATATTGATGGAGCAGCTTCGACATTTCTTCAATCATCACTGTCAAGTTGAAGAGTTTTGACACGGCATATATATATATATATTTGCATAATGCAAAGAACAAAACGTGGTCCAAATCTACGTTATTTATTTATTTATTTTGCACTTCAATTCTAAATTAATATTTTGAGGAAAGATTCAACTTTAACCTTTCCACATCCAATGTCATTTTTTTCCACAGCTATTTTTTTTTATTGGAGGCAATTTTATTTGAGTTGATTGAGGTCCCATAATGGAAATATAATTTTTTTTCATTAGAGATTTTTTCATACGCAAGACTCGAATTTGAGACCTTACTTAAAATGAATGAATTACCTACAACTCCAACTAACCACCAGTCGGTTCCGATGCCATTTTTTAGTGTTGAATTTATTTGATTAATATTACTTTGAGTGAGTCTAGCACTTATATCCATAAATTGGTATTAATGCATTTTTTTTGGTACCAGAGTAGTACAATGATTAATTGTTTGAGTGTCGTCGAATTCATTGTTAGGAGAGAATAAAATTCAAAAGGTGATCATTAAGAGAATAAAAATCATTTATCATTTGTATTATTGGTGTAGAAATGCACTTTTTTAGATGACCATTTAGTAACCAGAAGATCATTGAAGGTTATTGCAAGAAGAGTAAACTTGTAAAAAAAATTGTTCAATAATAGGAGATATTAAAAAAACTATTAGAATAAATTTAGTAATAAACAATTTAATCATAAAAATAAATCAAGATAGAGCATATAGGTTGACATTGTTTATCCATGAGATCTGAGGATTTGACATAATTAAAAAAAAAAAAGCTTTATTTATTATTATTGAATTAATCTGGCTTAGTTTAAGTTTGAACTATTCTCACTGTGTACTTTGAAAGTATTGTTTATTTTGTTTATATCTATTATGTTACTTATATGATAATTTTAGATTTTATTAATAATTGGCCCTTAAATTTATTTTAATCTCTAAAAATCTAGTATTATATAATTTCATCTCTAAAATATTTTATCCTCTCATGTTTAATTAGTCTCTGAATATCAGTATGATATATTTTAGTCATTATAAATTATAAATATTATACTTTTAAATTCTTATAATTAAACATGCACGGAGGATAAAAAGAGCAATTTATCTCAGCTTAGTCTTTGAAATATAGAAATATCAAGTTTAATCTTTAAATGATATAATTTATCGTAAGATAAAAATATCAAATTTAATTACTAAAAGATGCAGTTTATCCAATTTAGTATTTAGAAATCTCCACTAACATAATTAATTAAAAAAAAAATTTATGGACTAAATTGAAATAAATTTTATATTTTAAGAACCAAATTGAGTTAAACTACATCTTTTAATAAATTAAATTTGACATTTTTTATATTCTTTCAGAGATTAAATTAAAACAAATTAAATCGAATTTCGCTAAAGTGCATTATGATTGTCTAATACAAATACATAAAATATACCCTATGTGCTATCATGTAAGAATCGAGAGATCTATGTCTACACTATAATATTCTCATTTAAGAACTTATTTCGTATACTTATACTTTAGCAAATTTAAATCCAAATCCGATCAAAGTTACAGAACATGACCACTTGCTAGCAGAAACTTTATAGAGAAATAATTAGTCACTACTTCCAAAAATGTGGACCAACACTACTGTCATCACTCAGAATTGAGAAGAGTACTCTCTCCAATAATTTTTTTTTTTATAGAAAACTTGTTTCTAATAATAGACTATGAATAAAATTATACTTCCATAGAAAAGGGTCAAATGTCAAATTTGGCAACCATTGTTGAAGTGTTTGGCATAAAAATTTTTTATTTTTATTGACACTGAAAAACTGCATTATTTAATTTGTCGCATTATTTTGGCATTTTCTAAATTGTACTTTTAACCCAAATAGTTATGTTTAGTTAATTACGTTTCAGAGTTGGTCTTTCATATATAGTCATTTCTTTTGGTTTGAACTTTCAAGTAGTGATGGATTAGTTCGTCAAGTTTCATCTAAAATGATTTCAAAGTTAATATATTTCATCAAACGTCTTGGTATAATTAAATTAGATGCAATTTTTACATATTTGTTATCAAATTCTCGAATAAAAAATTTACATATATATAATTTATATATTCTATCTCTTTGCATGATTAATTTTTTCTTACATATTTTATTTTAATTAAAAAAGCACAGAATAAATTGCCATTTTCTTCGTTAAATGTTACAAAAAATTTATATTTTGATATTTTACATAGTAAACATATCAATTTAATTTGTCTCTCAATCATTTTAGTCTTTTCATTTGTTAATTGGCTTAACAAAATACTTATAATTAAGATGTTATATAGCAATATTTAATGTCCCAAAAAAAAAAAAAAACCACAAGTGCCAGTTAAAATTTGTAGCTCTTTCTTTTTGGTGTTTTTTTTCTAAACATTAAACATGTTCACTTTATCAATTTAACCATTCGAAAAGCATATTGTGTTTAATAGAAACAATAATTCAATTAAATAAACCCCAAAATATATTGGGAGAAAATTGAAATACTTATTGACGAGGTCATACCTAAAAATGGTCAAAACTATGAGCCATCATTGTCTTGGATTTTGACAATCAAAGTAGTGAGAGAGATGGGAGAAATAATGGAAGAGTTTGGGAGCAAGATTCAATAAGATTTTCTTAGAGAATGAGAAGAGTAACAAAATGAATTAATCTCCTAATACGATAAATTGATATTTGAATTTTTTATGAGAAATATACATATATTTAGTATCTGACAATTTTTTTTTAAAAAAATATCTTTAATAATAAAATACTGCATGTTAAAAATAAAAATTAAATGTATATATCCTATAAATTTTGAGAGCAGTTTATTATTAGGGAAGGCAATGGTGGTATGATATTAGTTCAAAAAAATTATTCGATATTGAATAGGATATGGATAGTAAAATATAATTACATATTAAGTATTAGGCAAGTGTATATATTAACTTTAGATACTGTATATCTATTCAATTGAATACTCGATATTCAATACCCAAATAATATATATATATATATATATTATATAAAATTTTGTGTTTTTAATGTTATTAAAATTGTTTTCTTTTAATTTGATTTATAATAATTATGTATATTTTATTTTTAAATACTTTTTATAATTATTTATTTATATATTGAATAAATATGGGGCAGTTTCGAACAAAATGACACTTTTCAAATTTGATTAGAATTCAAATAATAAATATATTAGACAACTTCAAATATAGATAATAAAAAAGTCTAATGTAGGGTAGGGGATGGAAGTATGGATGTGATTAAGAAAGAAATAATAAAAGAATTTGGAAGTGAAATGATTAATGAAGAAAGAAGCACTTTCCATCTCCTTTCGTAAGGCTTTGAAAGTCAATTATATATTCTTGTATTACGAGGTTGATAATGAAGTTTCACACACTAATCAAAAGGGAATGAATGATTTGACCTACACTATATCACACTTGGACTCTAAGAAACTGCACAGAAAGAGAGTAAGAGATAGGATACTATTCGGATCAAATGAAAATCAATTTAAACTACTTAAAATGGTCAAAATTTAGTCGAATCAAACCGTTGATTCATCGGTTTAGTTAAATTTGGTTTGGTTAAGATGCAATAACTTTTTTGGTTTTTGAACACTAAGTAGTTTTTACTATTTACCATTTTCAAAAATTATAAATCATAAAAGTTATTCACATGGTTTGCCCGCATGGGCAATGTTGTACATGTGTTACTGTGTTGGCAATTTTGACACATGAGGGAAGTGCTGAGCAACTTTATTATCTGAACCGGTTAAAGTGACTTCAAGTGAAGTGTATTTTAGACGACTATTTGAACCGTTGATCGACTGTAACAAAATTACATCTTATGTGATCAACGATCTAAATCATCAACCAAAATTTACTTCACATGAAATCACTTTAAATGATCCAAATCCGAACTTCAACCTATGACCTTGTCAGATCCTCATTTCCATCAAAGTAGAAGAAAATTCAAGAATATTTTTATTCACATTCAAGATAAATTATGATTTCCTACTTTGCACAACTAAATGTCTTAGCTATCTAAAATTCCCAAAAAAAGAAAGGTTACAAGTAGGGGTGTACATATCCGGGTTGTGATTTGGCCCGACCCGATTTTGGTCGGGTCATTCAGGTCGGGTGTTTTTTTTTTTTTTTGAAAAATTACACTAATTAAAATTTCACATATTTAATAAATTTAATTAAGTTATGATTATATTTTGTGTGTTTTCAATTATTAATCAATAAAAAATAAAATTATACATACAAATATTATATATTTTATATATAAAAATACTTAAATAATAAATATAACAAATTTTTTTCAAAAAGAAAAAGAAAGAAATGGGTATACCCCGGGTCGAGCCGGTTTTGGACAGCCCAGCCCAAGGCCTGACAGACCCGGCCAACTCAGCCCGATGGAAAAAAATGTGACCGGGTCGGCGGGTCAGTGAACACCCCTACAAGTACATTAATATATGAATGAAAACCTTGACAGGTTATCAAAATTGTCAATATAGCAAAAAGTGCATTGACCAAAACCCTGCCAGTATTTTTCTTCACTTGTCATCTGAAACAGCAAAAATGACAACTCAGAATGATATAGATATGCTAAAAGAGATTAATAGAGTCTAAACTCTAAATCATCAGAGAAAAATTATTTCAGAAAATACAAGAAATTCTGCAAGAACAGAGGAGGTTGTGAAGATAAAGGCATACCCAAAGAACAAGCAATGGGAAATTTAAGCTTCTTTCCTAGTTATCCTGCAAATAGAGCAAAAGACAATAATTTAAGTTTAACCATCACATATGATAGTAGCAAATTTTCCTATGCTAAGTCTAGCTTTCATAGCCGCCGGTACCAAGCCGGATAAAAGAGAAGGATTATTTTAGGTAATCCACAATCAGAGTAAAACTTTATCGAATTTTTACAAGTATAGATCTGCGACACAATATAGTAGGCATATGAAATAATGATTTTCTAAATCATTAACAAAGAAAATGAGATTTCATCAAGTAGAAATGAATTCAAAGAGGAAACAAATGCCAAATGTGAGATAATTACATTGATGATAAATTGGTAATTCACCTGAAGCAATATATTCCTAAGGCAGTTGTAATTTCATGAATGACAGAGATGGCAAAGTGCAAATAAATTGTCCCTGTTTTCAGGAAAAAAAAAATCGTCAAGCAGGTGAAACAGATAGCAAAAATAATATTAAGGTTTAATTGCACTCTTAGTCCCTCTTGTTTCAATTACTGCAACATTGCCCCTCTTATTTATTTGTTAAAGCAATTTAGTCCTTTTAATGTTGATTAAAGTAATTTTATCTCTAATTGGCCAACCAAAAACATGTAATATTATCTCTCTTATTACTAAACGAAGGTAATTAAAAATAATAAATAGATAGGACAATAGCTCTATTTCGGCAAGTCACCAAAAAAAAAACTTCCGATACTTTAGTTTTTCAAATTATTCGATTTGAAATATTGATTAAATTGAAATGAGGGACTAAATTGCTTCCCTGAATAAATTAGAAAGACGAAAATTTTAATATTAATAGGAATATTGACATAGAATAAGCTTCCCAAAACTGGAGCCCACTGAGGGATTGTTATTGTTATTGTTATGGCAGATTTCTTTTAGGATTTTACAAAATCAAATAATATCTCAAGAGCACGTTTTCATCACATCTGAATTTTGGATTTTTCTCTCCAAAACTCTTTTTAACTTATTTATTATAAATCCAATAATAATTTGTAAAAACTACTTCCATTCTTCATCTATCTGATGTGGAACTTGTTAATCACTAACCATTCTAACAATATCAAGATAATCTCCATAGAAAAATCCTAAAAGTGAAGAAAATGTTATACCTGTAAATGCACAAAAACCAAGAAGAACAAATCTCTCATTCACTAAAGGAACCCTGCCAAAGCAAAAAAGGTAATAGGTAAAAATGCAATACAAAATAACACGTCCACATCTATCAATTAAATCCATAATCTAAAATCATACTATAACATACCCATCATTTAGCCTTGATGTTAGTGCATTAGCAATGGCAACTGGGAGATACAGCAATGACTGAACAGTGAACAAAATCCTTACATCAATTATTTTTTTGTAATTAAAACTTCAACAATAAAATATCTCAAACTCGGGAAATATTTATAATTTCAATTATTAAGAAGGAAATTAAAAAAATCAATACCATGCACATTCCAGTTTTCAAGCCCTTGGGTTCATCACACAAGTGAGCCAAAATCATCCTTCCCTGCAACATTAAGCTTTCTTCAGTAACCACTGGAATATAAAAACTTAGGCTGTCTACCACACTGCAGCTAAAACTAAAAGTAGATATGCAATATGCAGTGGAAACTTTCTGACTTAACACAAATGGTATCAGGGATTAAACTGAGAAAAATAGAATTTTTTAGGGACCAAAATAAATTTTACTCAAAAATATACCAAGTCACTTAAAAATTAATTAACTGGGATAGGGGTTCAAATAACAGCTTCAATAACTGTCAGATTGGCCCCCATTTGAGAATGTGAACGTTACAAGACTATATAAATGACCAAGAAAAGTTTCTGGAAACAAGGCACAAAAACATTATCACTGTTCAGAATGACTCCAATCACTCCATAGGGAAATTGAATGTTAAGGCCTTTCCGAAAGTAATGATGTAGGTGCTGTTAAAAACTAATATGGAAGAACATTTACTATACTGTTCAGTAAAAATTAAGAAAAACTACTTTGAATTACTTATATAAATATATTGTTTACTTAAAATTTCAAAACTGCAGTATGCAACTAAAATAACAAAAAATAGATACATTAAAGTTTAGTATATACAATTTTAAATTGAAAAGGGATAATGGTTAAATCTAAAGAGGATTTGAAGGTTTGTTGGATAATCCATGTTTTTGACAGCTGCAAGTGCTTGTAGAAGCATCCACTAGGATGTTCATAAAAAGCACTTGTGAATTTTTTAAAAACACCAAATGGAGTAACTTTTAAAAAAATTGAACTAAACACAAAATTGTGGTAGTGTTGTGTCTACCAAAATGCACCAGAATCAGAAGCCAATGACTTCATCACCTAACAAACCTTATAGTCAACAAAATTGTTGGTAAGAATAAATGTGGATTATAAAACTAGCTTATGATAAACAGCTAGTAAAATGGTAAGAGAAATTATGCACCACTGTATAGGCCGGTAAAATGATAATCCCTATGCTGCATAATTTCTCTTAAACAAAACTTATCCCTATTTCATTTGGACAGCCTTCTACTCCAATCCAAATCAATTCATCCTGAAAATAGCCATGGATATATATGCTACTAAATTACAATTAAACTTCTAAAATAACTAATCAACACTAGAGAAAGAAATAAGCATATGATAAACAACAACAATCAAAGCCTTTTCCCACTAAATAAGCATATGATAAAAATAATTAAAAAATAATTGCTACAAAAGGAAATTAAAACAAAACCTTTAAGCTTGTAGTATTATTCACATTTTAAAACACAGCAGTCTTACCACAAGATATCCAAAAGCAAGCCCTGTTCCTATTATTACTAAATGTGGGTATTTCCCCATTATGTCAGATGGTGACAAATAATCCCTGCACAAAACAATCACCCAAGTATTCAAACCTATGTATACAAAAGAAAATAATAAAAAACATTTATTTTTTTTAAAAAGGGATAAAGACAAAAAAAAGGGCAACTTAAGTTATACCACAAAAGAACTCCTCCCAAGAGAACAACAAATGGGTAAAGCTGCAAAGAAACAAAGAAAATACATAAACAACACAACCAATATACAAGGCAAATATCTAATGTGAAAAGTTATTACCATTGCCAATGCAAGTAGCATGCTTCCTTTTCTTGCCTGAACAACCTTATAAACATTGCAAACACTGCATGGAACCAAAATATACAACTGAAACAACCTTCATCATATCATTGGTATTATTATAGATAGAGAATACAGAAACACAAGAACCATAAGGAACCAACTTTTCCTGCTAACCATTAGAACCTGACTGATAATATGATATAAGGAATATAATTCAACTAACCAAAAATAGGACCAAGAAAAATAGCAATAATGAGAACAAGGCAATGCCATTCAATATTGTACCTTGTTCTGCGGTTTTAGCCTATCAAATTCTTATAGTATAATTAGTTACAACTTAGAGGTGCTATACAGAACAATCAACCTAAAAGCAACTAGATCAGGTAAACCAAAAAAATGCATGAATTTCAAGTGAGAATACAGAATGTGTGAACTTTTGTTGCACATACATAAAGATGCTTGAACTTTTAAGAATTTTAGGTACACAAGAAAACGTACTTGTATGCAACTGTTGGTATAATCGCAAGAGGTATCACAAAATACAATACAGCTGTGTATGTTGGAATTCCTGAAATCCAAAAACAATCAAAGCCAAGTTACAATTCATATTTCATAAGCAAAAGAATTGACACAAATTGTATGCACACTAAGCTTTTTAATGCTTATTTAACAAGGATATTAAACTAAAATCCAAAGCACCCTCCATCAACTTTGTACAGCATGTACAATATTGTTTGGCTTCTGCCTTCTAGCAACAAAGCAACAATATGATCTTTAGTGGGGATAAGGATTCTCACTCGTCTTAAAGAAACTAAAAGTACAACCAGAGATGCGAAGATAAAATTGATAAATGTTTAACAAGTACAAAATTAGATGAAAAGTTTGGAACTTGAAATTCGAGACCTAGCAGCAGAGCGTACAGAAGTGAATTTCAGGCAACTTTCCCCTCTCAAAAGAATGTAATAGACAAATAGCAGTGTCTAAGAATGCAATATTAAGGACATCACTGAAGAATTCCTACAATCTTAAATAGTCGAAACACGTCCTCCTTACACCTATTATTAATATCTAAGCTTATACAGCATCAAGCACACAATCACCTGAATTGACAAGCACTTTAAGTTCTCCTACAAACATGCAAAATGAAGACTTGAACCCAAATAAATTAAAGGAAGAAAATTGATCTATTGCAATGAAATGATCCTACTAAAATACATTGTAAAATGATCCAAACTCCAAACCACATGGAAAGCTCTCTGTGAAATCCCAAATATTTTAGTAAAGACTGTGTGATATATAATACAAAGTAAGGCGCAAATATGATCACAACTAGCAACAAAATATTTGAGTCATTCAAAGACTTTTGGTCTCAAATAAAATAAAGGCACTTACTCCCCAGAAAAGGTATCCCGCTTAGAAAGGGTATAGATTTTTCTGATTGTTGAGCCCACCACTCAGCACCTATAGACTTTTGACATTATCATTATCGATCAAGGGTAACATCCAATATTAAAAAGATAAAAAATAATAATGCAATGGACTTTATGCAATTGCAAACTTAATTACCAAGTATTATAAGGAACTCCAAGAAAGACCTTACCAACAACAGCAGTAAAAAAGTGCAAGACATATATTATCATAAGACCCTCCGTAGGTCCATTAAGAACTGGAAGTATAAGTGAATTTGTGAAATAGCTGCATCCAACACATCATTATAAATATCACTACTGTAAGCTTATATTTAGAAACGACAATTTGTGATAAAAATGTATTATACTATTATATTATATAGTTGTCCCAGTAGAGTATGGTTTTTACAACAAAGAAGATGCTTGCTTAAGATAAGCATAATTAAGAACACAATCTTGTTTAGATCCATTTAGGAAACAACTCTCTCCAACTCAAGTAGAACCAACCTTTCACAGACAGTAAGGCACTTAAAAAGGAATGTATTGCTCCAAAACAGAAAATAAAAAAACTTTCCCATGCAAGTTGGCATCATATGCAGAAAAATTAATGTAAAATTACATATATCAGATACAACAAAAATTAGCTACTTACTGTTCCCAGGTTGCACCATAAAATGGAATTGCAGATATTAACCAATACCAGAAAGTACTTCTTCCACACATGGCAGTGCTCCCAAAAGCCAATGCTTCAAACTGAAACACATTTCTAACAGCTGATAATCTTTATTTCTTTACAAGGTTAAAATTAACAACTTAAGCTCAGTAAACATACTGTACAAGCAAGTGCATCACACCCTGCAATACATTTGAAATACATCCATTACCTTCAAATTGTTATGCATAAAGAAAAACAATAGAATGAAATATAGAGTGCAGAAAAATCACCATGGTCAAATAATTCGCCCAATGGACTTGAAGAGTTTGTCCGTCGAGCTTGCTTCCCGTCAACAGCATCAAATGTCTAGTATATATCAATAAGAAAATCAATAGGATAATTGAAAATAGAAAAGAAATGGTATTCGAGAATGATGTGGTAAAAATCTTCCAAGCATATATAAACCCACAAGAGTATTCCGTAACTTTACTAAAATGACAATACCCACTTAACTAGTAGGAAATGAACCTATAGATGGGCAGAAGGAATTAATAGTTCATGAAAACTTTTAAAATTTGAACTAAAAATTCATATACTTTTTTTTTGGTAGACAATTCATATACATTTTTTATACATAAGTTCCCCTCTAATGAGAAACATGCATCAATGCATTAACAATTCTAGTTCGTGATACTATACCAGCTCTTTTACCAAGCTGCCAACATACTTCTAGTACTGATACGGTGATACCACATATATATAAGTTTTCAATATTAAAATTCCCAAATTTCATGTGTTTTTAAAATTTAAAATAAAATCACAACCATGAAAATCAAGAGAAGAAAATTAATATATTAGAATTGAAACCAAGGAAATTAATTATATCAACTATCACCTATGTAATTTATCAGGCCTGTTAGCCATTGAGTAGCACAAACAAGAATCCAACATATAAATTGAAGGTTTAAGTAAAAGAATGGAGAGGGAAGAAAAATATGATACTGCAACTAGAGATCTTAACCAGACCTGGTATAAAAAAAGAAGCAATCCATGTGCTAAGTGAACCCATCTTGGTGGAGGCGAATCTAAATTAGGTGAGTAAATCTACACAAAATAAATAAATAACAATGATAATGTTCAAGAGTCAGTACACAATAAAGCTCAGCTGAAAATAGTTCCATAATAAGAAGGCATCAACATAACATGGATTGATCAGCAATTTGAATGAGACTAAACATACCTAATTCACTCTTTGTAAAAATCATGATACCAGTTGACAAGGATTTCATCATTTCAAAGAAACTAATGCATAGGAAAACAATCACTAGTGTGACTTTCTGCTTATGAAGCATGATGCTTTAATTTAACAAATGCATGTCTTACTCACATAGCCAAGTAGAGTAGACAGGAGTAAGAACATAAATCCCGTAAGAGTTATCTGCAACCAAAATACAAAGTTAATTATCAGTGCCAAGGATTACACTTATGGCAACCAAAGTAGCAGTTATAGACTGATGCCTACTGCAAGAGGGAGCAAATCTGTACCATGTTTGGACTGCAAAACAATTCCACAATGCCAAGATGCCAACATATGGGAGAAAATAAAGGAAAATACATCAGTGCATTAAAGAACTCAAGCGCTAAACTTGTACTCAGAAAATCATAGCCAGAAGAGTAAATGACATTATCATCACCTTCAGAACATGTTAAATTAATATGAACTTACTTTGAGAAATGTACTGCTTAAGAAATTACTAGAACTATGGCTCCAGATGAGATGGTAAAAGCAGATAAGTTACAGATTGATTTGTGGTACTGCCACAAAGGCTAGTGGAAGAATTTTTAAGTGAATCATATCTTTCCAATTGTTCTTAGTAGAGCCTACTATTAAGTCTCTAACTGCTATTGATAGCTATTTAAAGCTTAAAAGCACTTATTTCTATGATAAGTTGAGAAGCAAAGCTATTAAACCAGTTATTCCAATCCAATGTAAACCAAATTCCTGAACTACTCAAAAATAAACAAACATGATATCACACAAAGGCTAATTATCACTCTGCATCCTTTTCAATTCAAATTGACAACATTGGAAGACTATATATCACAATAATGTTATGTTATATGCAATTTTAGAATGTAAAATCTCAATCGATCACAATTATGTTTATTGTATATCATTGTGGAAATGAAAGCTACTATAACATAGAGAGAACATTGGTACTAAAAAATGGAAGTACTCACGGCATCCATAAGGGGAAAATTTTAACGAAGCGAGTCCAGAAGGGCTGAAGCACGTATTTGGCAATGTAGGAATGATCTACACCACTGTATTTATATTTATGAAGAGATGCTACACCATGAGCCCCAATATAACCCATTATCTGTAATCAAAACAATGGAGTATGGTTCTTTCAAAAACCACTCAAGCCTCAGCACAACCTGCTGAACTCCAAACAAGCAATAATCTGACGCAGTGAATACAGCAATATGAGTGATTCCCTGTGTAAACATGATGGGAACAAAATTCACTTTCCATGTTCAAAAACTTGAACAAATCCAAAAATTATTAGGTTATAAACAAAAACACCAAAACCCTGAATGTATATTACAATGAACGTGAATCATCCAATCAAAATGGATCTAAAATTACAAATACATGAAAATGGCAAACAAAGATCAGAGAAACAAACAAAGGACCTGCAAATGAATCAGAAAAAAGAGAAGAAAAAAAAAAGAAATGAAGAGGAAACGCGATCACCTCTTTGAATCGCAAAAATAGAGAAAATGGGGAGAGTTTGAAGTTTTTGCAATAAAACGGAACAAGAAAGCGTGACGTGAATAAGTGCTTCTTCCCTTTTCTCTCCCGCCCTTAAAGCACAGGCTCACACCAAATAGAAAGGAAAACAACTTTAACGAGTAAAATATCATTTTAGCACCTCTTAGATGACAGTATTCTCAGTTTTGTCCTTTTTAAAATTTTGTCTTCTCAATTGATAACAAAGCAATTTAGATTGTTTCAAAAAAAAAACAAAGCAATTTAGAAGGACCAAATTGAGAAAAAAATTCTAAAAAGGACCAAATTGATAAAAAAACAATTTAATAGGGACTAGATTAAAAAAATTTTAAGAAGGGCCAAATTGTTAATATTACAATTTAAGACAATGTATAATATTACATCAATTCACAATATACACATAGTTCTTTAAAAACTAATAGAGGTCGATTAAGAGACTAGTTACTAGTATCTCACAATGTAGTAAACTAATGTTCGAATACTCTCTAAGAGAGTTGTTCACATTTGATATTCGATAATACTTTAAGTAAGATTGCCTCAAATTTTACCTGAGAAACAAAAATTAACTCTGGAAAAGAAATGTTTGCATGAAATGGACTACATAAACATGCAAAATAAGCGAGTAAATCTATTTTTGACCCTTCAACAATGGATAATACTACGATTTAATCTCTGAAAAAATCATACTACCTTTTTTGTCATTGAAATATTACGTTAGTCAACTCGTTAGTTCCTGAGTCATTAGTCATTAACGATCCAGATGATGTGGCTTGCTAAATGCTGACTTGGTGGTGTTGGACATTCAATAAAGCACTTAATGCTAAGACGACAAAATTTAATGTGTTACATCAAGTCGTCACCTAAATTACTAATGACTAATGGTTCAAGGACTAACAAATTAACCGAGAAAAATGTGGGGTGGCAATTATCCAAAGTTTCAAGTCCAAACTTGGGTGGGCACCATTCCTTTCCTATGTATTATACTTTTTTTGTGGAATAGAAAATGGGCCTAAGCCCAGAAACAAAAAACTCAATAGAAATAGAAAATCATAGAAGAGCCCAACGCAGATCATGAAATTATACTATACAATATTATTTAAAAAAAAAACTAAAAATATTTGTAAAATTCATGAAATTATTGTTTAATGGCTATGATAATTTCTTATGGATTCAACTTCAGGTTTTTGGTTATTTGAGAAGCAAGCAATGTGGGAATTAATTGCAAGTTGTGAAATTTCACAAATTCATGTGGTATTGCTTGCAAATTAAGAAATTTCCACCTCTAAATCTGGATCTGAAACATTTTCTTGCATGAATTTCTCTCAAATCATGGATGAGTCATGTGCCCCACATCTTGACTTCAGGGCTCTAGTTTATGTTTTCTTTTTTCTTTTTAAATAACCGTTATTGTTTATACTCGAGTAAATTAATGATTTGGTCCTAAAAAAATGTATGTTCTTTCAATTTAGTACTTGAAATATAAAATATTTCAATTTAATTAGTTCATATCCATTCCTAATCAATATAATTTGGTTCTTAGATTAATATAATCAATAGAAAGTTAACTGACAATATTATTAATATATATTAATTCAGTATTCAATAATTAAAAAATAAAATAAAACACATTAAATTTACAAATTAACCACTGTCAAAATATACTTTGTATAATCTAATATATTTTATTTTAGAAATTAAACATTGTTAAGACGTTTTGTTTATATTTTTTTAGTTGAATTAATTTAACATTTAACAAACAATTAACCTCTATTAATATTAGTCTTAGGTAACTTTTTATTTATCATATTAGTCAAAAGACTAAATTAATTGAAAGTTGATCTTTCAAGATTAAATTGAAGCATTTTATTTTTCAGGACTTTTTTTTTTTTTTTGCCATTGTCTATTTCTCTAAAACTCTAAATTATCAATATACTCTTTAAAGTTCAGTTGACCACTAAAAAAGTCATAATCCCAATAAAAGCATTTTTTATTTCAATTTTTTAATAAATCAACTTTTTGG
Source organism: Senna tora (assembly GCA_014851425.1). Taxonomy (NCBI): domain Eukaryota; kingdom Viridiplantae; phylum Streptophyta; class Magnoliopsida; order Fabales; family Fabaceae; genus Senna; species Senna tora. The sequence continues at coordinate 35,903,256 of CM026265.1, forward strand.
CTTAAAGAAGCAAACTTAAAATACCAAATTGCATGCTCAAAGAAAGCCAAGAGCATTCATGATTCTAATTCCCACCTTCCTTTAGTTTGAGCATTTTTTCTGGGTTTGGGTTTGCATCTCTTTTTGATTGAGCAATCAATCAAAAGGGCTTGTTTGGTTTGACTTAATTTCCTCTCTTACTCTTCATTCCCCCAATTTCCCTTCCTCCCCATTATTTCACCTCCACATCCAAACAACCCCCAGAGAGATCAATCCCAATGGGGAGGCAATGCCTTCCCAAATTCAAGCTAACCAAAATAATGGGTTTTCTTCAAATCATTCTAGGAGCTCTAGTCATATCAGTAAGCACTTTAAGTCTCTACAGATTCTACTCTTTAGGCTTCTTCTTCCACAATGAAGACCTATGCCACCATTTCTACAATCCCAAACAAGTCTTTGAAGAAGCAGCAGCTTTTGATGTCAAATCACTCTCTAGAAGAATTGAAGAAGTATTGGTAAAGTTTGAATCTTTACAAGCCAAACTTGAGTCCAAATCCCAAAAGATGGAGAATTTGGACAAGAAATACTTGGATGAAGAAATAATCAAACCCCTTCAAAATTCCAATGTGGCTCTAAGGCAAATTAGGCTTCCAAAACCAGAAGGCCCAATAAAGGAGGAGCCTTTGATCAATTTCTTCATCACAGAAGAGATCAGGAAGTACATAACCCCAAAGGAGAATAGGGTAGGTACCTTTAATGTGTTTGGCTCAGAGAGGGTATTCAACACAATAGGGCATGCTTGTGTCCTACAAAAGAAGGATCTAGAAAAGTACATGGATTATGAAATAGGGTCCTACTGTGATGATGATTGGGACTTAGCTCAGAAGCTCATGCTCAATGGGTGTGACCCTTTGCCTAGAAGAAGGTGCCTAACAAGGGCATCCAAGTCCTACCAAAGGCCCTACCCTATAAATGAGTCCCTCTGGAAGCTTCCAGATGATAGGAATGTGAGGTGGGGGAATTACCAGTGTAGAAACTTCCAGTGCTTATCTAGTAAGAACCCCAAAAGGGGATTCTCAAAATGCAGTGGTTGTTTTGAGATGGAGAAGGAAAAACTCAAATGGGTCACAAATAGTACACTTCAAGTGGATTTTCTAATAAGTGATGTTTTGGGAATCAAGCCTTGGGAGATAAGGGTAGGCCTAGATTTTGGGATAGGGAGTGGGACTTTTGCTGCAAGAATGAGGGAACACAATGTGACTATTGTGACCACTGCCCTAAACTTAGGGGCACCTTTTAGTGAGATGATAGCTCTTAGGGGTTTGGTGCCTCTTTATGTGACTTTGAACCAAAGGCTTCCATTCTTTGATAATACTATGGATTTGGTTCATACTAGTGGGGTTATGGATGGGTGGATTGACCTTTTGCTTTTGGACTTTATAATTTATGATTGGGATAGGATCCTTAGACCTGGAGGGCTATTGTGGATAGATAGGTTCTTTTGTAGAAGGAAGGATTTGGAGGACTATATGTACATGTTTCTGCAGTTAAGGTATAAGAAGCATAAGTGGGCTATTTCTCCTAAGTCAAAAGATGAGGTTTATCTCTCTGCATTGCTGGAAAAGCCTCCAAGAGCTATATGAAATTAGTATGCTACATTTCTTTATGGTATTTAATTGATGTAACTTAGTATTATTTATGCCTTTCTTTTTCTTGTTCTTCTTCCTCTTATTGTTATTTAAATGGCATGAGATTGTGCTGGAATATGTAGCAAAAGTGAATAATATAGTTCTAATGATGACCATAACTCTGTTTTCTATTCATTCTGTTGTTGTAAAGTATGGTATTCTACTGAGTTCATTCAATTTGAGGTAGAAGTTGGAGCTGTTTAAAGGTTGTTCTGTTTTTTTATTACTTAATTTTTCAAGGTAAAAATATTTTTTTTATTTTCTAAAACTATAGTGTTTCTGTCAATTTTGTTTTTAAATTTTGTTTGCTGTTAATTGTGCTCCTAAACTTTTTAATTTGCAAGTCATTTGCCCTTCATTCAAAATCCGTCTAAATCATTAATGTCGTATGCAAATGTGACTGTCTTTATGGCCTTCAGTGTTGATTGTGATGTCAAATCATATATTTAGCAACATTGTTACATTAATTTAGTCACTATTATCATTGTGGCACTACAAATAAAAGGTGTTATTGTGGCTAAATTGATGAAAATTTGTAGTTAAATATATGATTTGATATCTCAGTCAGAATCGAAAGTCATGATGACCGTCACATTTGTATATGCCGTTAATTATTCAAACGAAAGTTGAGTAGATGACAAAATTACTTATAAATTAAAAGTTTATGAACACAATTAACAACAAACAAAATTTAGGAGTAAAATTGATTGAAATCCTATCGTTTAGGGACTAAAAAAAATACTTGCCTTTGTTTTTTAAAAAACTAGTTCTGAAAATTCATCTTAGTATTATTTTTATGTATTTTATATATATGCTATTTTTATGAAGACTTGTTTTTTGTATTTCATTTGTTTTTAGAAAAAGACAGAGTTCATAATATCTTTTAATATTGTTTCGTTTTTTGTGTTCCCAAAATGCATGCTTTATTATTTTTAGTCAAAAACAAAAAAAAAAATCTATCAGGTTTTTTTAAAAAAAAATTACTACTCCCTTCCGTTCACAATATCTGCTCCGTTGGGTAAGTGTGCACAGACCAAGAAAATGATTAGTTTACTTTAAACTTTAAAAAATATAAGATAAAAAGACTGAATTATCCTTATTTATTCTTTCCTATTTTCAAATGATACTTATTACTTGTTCATTAAATTTGGAGAGTCTAAAAGAGAATAGATAGGGATAAAATTGTAAAAAATAATTAATGCTATCTTAATTTTGTAAAATAGTAGATATTTTGAAACTTTGAAATTTCCTCACTCATGCAGATATTATGAACCAGAAAGAGTACTAAACAAGCATGTTTAATGTACAATCTTGCATTCTTCTTTGACAAACAATATTTCAACAATTTCAAATTTAAAAACACATTCATTAACATCTCACGATACCATATATTCCATAATCCACAAGAACAAGATAAAGCAACAAACTAGACATTATTAATAACAGCAACATAACTTTTAATGGCGGATCCAATCCACAACCTCCCATTGTGTTCTTCCACTTCACTCACAGAGTTAAGCTCTTGGCCTCCTTCTCCATCCAGAACCTCCAAACTCTCTCCCTTCTCATTGAATTTCATCCCCACAGGGTCCTCTTTCCTCCATGGCAGAAGAGCTTGGTTTTCCAAGCTTCCACTATTGGCGGCGGTTTGAAGCGTTGCCCTATAACTATTAAGCGCCACCCAAAAGTCCCCATTTTGATTCCTCTTGATATTATCAGGGGACCTTTTAAGCTGTGCAAAGAATTCAGAAGTATAGGCCCTTGATCCCTTGAGCCAAACCTTGTGAATGGTGTTGAAAGTGGATTCAGCTAATAGGAGAAATGAGCCATCTTTGCTTAGAGCCACACCATTTGGGAATGCAAAGCCTTGGAGTATGACTTGTGCTTTCTTGCTCTTTGGATCATATTTGAGCAATCTTCCTGTTCTATCTCCTGTTAGGATTATTATTTGATACTCCCTTCATGATTAAACAAGAAGTATATATCAAAGTTATTTATGGATAAAAATTTAGTATTATTATATACTATTGAACTTTTCGATGCATCTCTCCAATCATGCAGTGTCATTTGTTAATATTAATAAAAAGTCACATTAATAAGGACACCCACCTTGAATGGATTAGGCACCAACTGATTAGAGGGATGTACTGAAGTTCAGGACTACCGTACTACTGAATATCTATTCATTATTTATATGTCTTACTTTAGTTTTTCAATTAGTACTAAAACACTAATGATCATATTTAATTTTAAAATGCAAGATGTAGTTAAATTTAGAGTAAATTAATGATTTGATCCATGAAAGATTAATGATCTTTTAATTTGGTCAATTATGAATGATCAATTCCTAATCATTTTAGTCCTTTGATTAATGGGGTGAATAAAAAGTCAACCACGCATCGCCAAAAGTTAAAACACACTCTTTTTTTGTTTTAGTTTGATAAAATCCCATTCAACTGTCCGTTAACTTCTCATTCATTATATCAATCAAAGGACCAAATTAATTAAGGATTGATCTTTCAGGGGACCAAATCGAGATCTTCTATGGACTAAATTGAGAAAATATGCATCTTTGAAGGAACAAATCATTAATTTACTCTTAAATTTTGTTAATTAATACCTTCTTCGAAATAGAGTGCTGCTGTCTGAGAAATAAACCACACCAGTTTGCTCATCAATATCTAAAGCATTAAGGAATTGGAAGGGAGCACCATCATCAGCAGAAGTGGCTAGTTGTTGGGCCACACCACCATTAGGCCCAACCATTAGGAGCCCAAAGTAGGCATCTGCAATGTAAAGATTACATGTTTTGGGCTCAAATTTGAGGCCCAATGGCCTCCCGCATGTAGCTTCCTTGCTTCGGTCCGTTGAACCATCACATAATTTTCTGTCCCTATAATCAGATAGTTATTAAAAATAATTAGAGTTTATTGTAGTTTTGATACTTAAAAGATATATTTTGTTCTAATAATTTAGTCCCTAAAATAGTGAAATATTAAAATCCTCAATTTTATTTTTCAAAGATTTTTTTTTCAAATAATTTAGTCCTATATATATATAGATATATCTTATATGGATGCCCAAACATTATTACAAAAAAATAATTATAATAATAGCCAGTTTATAATTGTCTCATAATTTTTCTCATTGTATATATATATACATATGGGATTAACACATGTTCCAACCAAAATTAGAAATAGATTGTGTTGTGAAAATCAAATTAACAAATAACGATGTTAATTATTGATTGTAATGTCAGTTATTAACAAATGATATTAATTAATTTATTCCTATTATAGTCAGATGCGTGATACGGTCTGAGTCTGGATTAATCAAGATAAAACCTCGGAGACCAGAAAGACAATAAAAAATATTGATGACGACAAAATATATCTTTCATATATTAAAACAATAATTTACTAAAAAAAAATACAGTTCAAGCCTTGAAAGTTGGAGCTTTCCATAGACCTTTCCTATATTATATATTAAAGTATTGTTTTGGCAAAAAAAATTATATATAAGTACTGTAAAATAGTTTTTTCCTTAAAGTATGATATTAATTAATTAGAATTATTTGCCATGAAGAAACACCATTACTTTTCTTATTCTACTCTATAAACAAAACGGGCTAATTAAAATGACTGAACAATTTAAAAATCAATGTTATAGCTGCAAGAAAGAGGATCATGCATGCCAATGCATATAGTCATATACATATATATTTATATATATATGGTTTCCAAAACCAAATATTTAATTTATATATATATAATTGGTATGAAATGTAGATCTAATTAATTACCTTCTTGAAGAGGTGACAGCAAACTCCACCCATATTTTCTCACTTTCTCTCCATTTGAGAATCCGACCGTCCGACACGCCGGCGTACGGCCCTTGGCCATTGCAGTCGAACGCTAAGCTTTCGGGACCAACTGCAACATCTATTGGGAGAACGGTGGTGAGTTCATTATTGGAAAGAGTCAATAAGGTTTTAGAAAGTGAGAGTAATATTAGAGACACCAAGAAAATTAGTGAGGGACAAGAAAATGGCTTCATATGGAAAAAATATATATATTTATTTATTGGAGTGTAGTGTATATATTGAGGGCTAGCTAATCACATGCACTAACTCTTCTTCTATATATATATAAATGAAGGAGGTAGTGAAGATGATGAACCTTGTTTTTCTAAAGACATGTGAATGAAAACTGATAAGTCGTATAGTAATTAAAGAAGATGCCAGTTTTTCTAAGGACATAGGATATGGAAGTTGAGTTTGGTAGTAAATAATTAATGGTGGAGTAGCAAGAATCTAACTTTGAAAACGACTACACGTAGTAAATGTCATTAATTTTTTTTTCATTATCAAAATTTTTAATAAAAAGAATATATGCTTTTTTTAAAAAAAAAACAATTATTATAAGAGAAATAAGGTATTAGATTCAAGTTTTGTGCACGTAAAAATTCTTGCTATATGAAAGTTCTACCATTATTATGTGATCTTATAATTAATTCAAACTATATATTAGCCGGAGTCTAATGAATTTTAAATACTAATAGACGAGAGAATTTAATGACAAAGATATTAAAATCTCACCTAAAAAGTTTTTTTGCCTCTGAAAAGTATGTGCTTAATTATCTTGTTAAATGCCATTAATATATATATGTATATATAGTTAGTTAGTGGGACATGAAAATAAACTATCAAAGTGGAAAAGTATAAAGGAAAAAAACACTAGAAGAAAAACTAGTCAATATTAAAAAACAGTTTAATTGGTAGGGTTTTAGTTGGTGCCACATGCAAATTGCATCGACCATTTAATGTATATCTATCATTCTTTAATAATTAATTTAGGTTATATATCTATATTAATATGGTTGTGGAGTCTTCCCGTCAACGGTCTCTTAAAATAGTCAATTAATTAATTAAAAAAAAATAAAAATATGATGTGAGAAGATCATGGGTGAGAGAAAATAAGAATAGTGATAACTTTCTGGATTTCATTTATTATTTTAAATATAATAAATATTTTAAAATTTTGAAATAATTTAATTTTTTATTTTTTATTAATTTAAAATATAATAATCATAATTTTATAATATATTTTTAAAAAAATTACAAAAATAAACTACATGTACGATACGTGCATGCGAAGCCTCTAGTATATATATATATATATATAGTATATCATATTATTTTTTAGATATAAAATTATAGTTATTTATGTAACCCTCTTAAATATATTAGGTTAAATACTCACATAATTTCTCAAAGACACGTACAAGAATTAAAAAGTAATCCTAGGATTACAAAATTTGGTATTTTATAAACCTAAATTTAAAAAACAAGCTAAAAAAAATTCACAAACTTGAAAAGTCTTCCATATTCCTTTTTTAATCCCACCTAAGAGGTAGTATTATTATTATATCATAGAATGCGATTATTTTCAATTATGTGATGAGAATTTTATAAAATAATTTCGGAAGAATAAAAAATCAGCCCGTATACCAAACGCTCCCTAAAAACATTTTTAGTTGAAAAGAAATTGCAAATAGAGATGATATGTTTCCTTCAAGGGAATATGTTTGGTCCAAAATGAGGAGAGAAAAAATGAAATATGGGCTCTCCTATTAGAGAAAAGATGAATTATCTTTGGTAGGGAGAAAAGATATGAATGTGACAGAGAAGTGGTATATGAAATATCTATTTTACCCTTAATAAGTTATCAAAATTATGTTTTTGTTGTTCATAAAAAAAAGTTATAATTTTGTTGGAGAAAAAGTTGAAAATGGGATAAGTAAGGATAAAATTGGATTTTTATTTTTTATATAATTTTATTTTATTTTCCTATATAATAAACATATTTTTTAAAAATTATATTTTATTTTTCTCTTACTTATTTTCACTTCCACTTTTATTTCTTATTAAATATCTTTGATTCTTCATTGTCACCAAATGTCACCTAAGTCATACAAATATTACATAAAAATTTATCTAGAACCGCGCATTCTGATTAAACTTCATAATTTGTAGGAAAAACTCATTTTTCGTTAACCTCTTCATTTAAAATCCTAACAATTTGTCAACATATCAATATAATGTTATGATAATTAATAATTATCCACTTGAATATGTAATATTAATAATCATATTCTTCAGGCATATTTGTTTTGTTGAATTTGCGAGGGAATGTTGGAAGTAATCTAACATTCCCTTGCAAATTCTTTATACAACCAAATATGTATTACTTTTTATAATGTGATGAAATTATATTTTTGTTTTTATTTTTTTTAACATTTTAATACAAAGGTAAAATGACAATTTTATTCATTTTTATTTCATTCTCATTTCCTATTATCAGACTTAATCTAAGCAATTACATTCCCAATTTTATCACATTCTCGCATCAAACGAGCCCTTCAAATATTATTTGTGAAAAAATTTCATATGTGAAAATTTCATTAAAATTTAGTTCCATTCATTTCTTTTTATTTTTTAAAATTTTTTTTGCCATTTGCATCTCAGCATAAATTTCAGATTTGGGTGCCAATATTATGTTTGTTTTATCTATACACTTACCAACCAGAGATCATTTATCACCTGTAATCCAATTATGTCAATCAATTAATACAAATTTTTAATTTGCGTCTTCTTACTCAATTAATTATATTATAAACATATTTATAAAAAAAATAAATCTTACATTGATTTTAATATATTGATTATTTCTCATACATAAAGCATGATTTATTCAAGCAAAAAAAACATGATTTATAAAATTTATCATAAAAATCAAATGAAAATTATTTATACTAACTACCAAGAAAGACAAAAAATAAATCCTTAACGGCCAATTTGGCTGTCAAAATCAAATTTGAAAGAATGAAAATGATAATAAAGTATATATGATAGAGAGTATTATTATCACGTCTGATTAATTATAAAAAGAAAAGCATGCATGAATATTATATTTTTTATATTTAGTTGACAGAATCCCATTAAAAAAATATATGTTTAGTTGACAGAAAAAGTTACTATAAAAGAGAGGTAATAGGATAAAATGGCTGAAATAATACTCCATCAGGATGTATTTTTATTAGATTTATGATTTATTTTTTAAAAATATGTGTCTTTTTTATTTATTGTTTGAAAGATAAATATATTTTTATTTTTTATGTTTAATATATAAATATCATATGTTTTTATTTTATTCATTATCAATTTCATGGAAGAATGTGGGGTTAATTTTGAATTTCTATGGGGGCATTTTTATCCATAAAATATCCATTATGTAAAATGTTAAAATTTCCTATATAAAGGAATAAGCTTTAAATTGTTGCTTTCAAATAACCTATAAAATTATCTTGCAACTAAACATGAGGAGGGAATATTTTGTTCTCACATTCCCATTCTATCACCTAAATTCTTGCAACCAAACAAGCCCTAAGTATGAATTATAATTTTTTTTACTCTAATTAGTACATCACGAAGTGTATTGTCTCTCTTTTGTATTCTCGCATTGTCAATAAAAAGCAGACATATTCTCATATATTTTAATTTAGTGTATTTGCTGTCTTACAAAATTTTTGCAAGATTATTAAATGATGCCCTTACTTATTTACAAAATGGACCGAATTTTCAAAAGACTATTCTCGTCATGCGGCAACCTTCCTTATATCGTTTTCCTCTTGCTCAATGAAAATGAAATCTCATATTGGCAAAAATAAAATAAAAGAAAAAGACAATTTAACCAATATATTCAAAGATATTCAATTCCAATATAGAGTGGGGACTAGTTAAGGACTATTAGTTCACTCTTTGTAAGAATTGGTGGTGGAGCCATAATAAGCTAGCTAGTCTGGCCATGGGCCCTTATATAGGCTATATGTATAAAATGTTCATTCAAAAAATATATCTTTTTTGAAAAATGAGTTTGTGTGAGCCTCGAAAGAAATATATTAATATCTAATTTAAATTTAGGGGGGGTTCTATATAAAATATTTAAATATTACTTTTATATTATAACATATATTTTATATTTTTTTTAAAAAAAAATTTTAAACTTCTATTATATTATAAAAAAAACTAAACGACACTTACAATAATTTAGAAAAGTTCAATTTAATAATACTGAAAAATAAACACTAACAATTGTTGAATTAGATAAACAAAGTGTAAGCTCAACTGATCTTATTTCTTCAGGATGAAGAATCTCACTATCCTTGATGTTGCCAACAGAGTTGTTACTCTTAATTATACTTCCTGCATATCAGATCTGAAGTAATTTTTAAAGTTGAAATTGTCGTAGGCTCTTCTAACAACATGATGAACGAGTAAAATTTTTTTAACATAGATAATTCGTAAATTTTAGATATGATTATAACAAACCTTGAATCGTCAAGAAATATTTTATAAGTGTAAAAAAAATTAATAATTAATAAACATATATATAATATATTTCAATACATACATATATATATATATACACACATTTGTGTGTGTGCGAAAATTCATTATATATTTTATTTTTAATTATTTATAATATTATTAAGTTCAACCAACAATTGAACCAATTGAACGGATTCAACTCTTAAGTGCATATTTGGTTAGAGGGAACCTTAGATGATAGAAAAGTTTACTTCCCTTTTATAAATGTGTTTGGTTATGTTTGGTTATGTACAGGAATGATAGGAATAGGGAAGTTTTGTTATTTATGGATATGAAAGTTTTGTTGTTTGTGGAGAGTGAGATGTAGGGAAGTGAAGGAGAAATGTCTATTTTGACCTTAAAAAATTATCGAAAGTGACATTTTTAAAAGTGATAATAAAAGTGACATTATCAATTTTAATTTCCATATAATTTAATTCTATTTTCATACATATCAAACATATACATTTTTAAATCATATTCAATTTTCCTCGTTCTTCCACAGTTCTACTTCCACTCTCATTTTTTTTACCAAAACAACTTTCTTACAACCAAACACTATCTAAACGGTTGCATCTAACATAGAAGTAAAGAGGTATTTGGTACAAGAGTTAAAAAAATAATAATGAAATTACGAGCTCTAGTATCTTATAATCCCACATTTGGTACGCAAATTGAGAAAATAAGCTCTAGAATATTGTAATTCAATTTTTTTTCCTCACTTTCTTAATCTAACATAAGGTGTGGTATCACTACTTAAATGTTTTTACCGACATTGAAACTGCCACTAAAAATGACTAAAGCTGCTACTATGTAAATGTTATACCATCACTTGTAATTGCTACACTTAAGGTCCAATGTGCTGCTATTACTTTGATAGTAAAAAGTTTTACAACTAGAATACAAACTATTGATATAAACTTTTTCTGTAGTGACAAGGAAAAATTTACTGCTATAAATAACAAAAATCACTGATATAAACACATTTTATGCAAGAAAGAATAAACTGCTATATGCTATATACTTTGCAACAACTATAATAAGTTAATAACTATTTTTATTAGCATATAAATTGTATTAAAAATGCCATAAAATTAAAGTAGCCAAGTGTATAAAATATGAAGACACCAATTATATATATAACCTTTACAATTGTAGCAAGACATATTTTCTGATAATCTATTCTCGGAAATATAAAAGCTAAAACAAACGATTTTTATAATATTATTGTAATTATTGTAATCTCACAAGATGAAATCATTTTTAATTATAGGATAAAAAATCTTATAAAATAGTCTTGAAAAAAATAAAAGTTAAACTAAACAACTTTTATAATACTCTCCACCATAATTCCATTCCAAAAAATGTGATTCCTAAATCTAAAATGATCAAAAATAAAAATTTAATCTTGTTAATTAATTTGGACATCATTATCATGATGTGTGTATTCCCTTCATCACATGCAGTGTATTGCGCCAACCGTCATCTATATATCTCATTCTCATTAAAAGCAAATGAATATTCATAAACTTTTACCTACAAATTGACATTAATGTGTATTAGTAAGAAAAAGAAGAAGAAAAAGAAGATAGATACCCATCATATCCAGAATTTATAGAGGTGAGTCCCATACATTTAATTTTGAGGCAAGAAAGGACGCTGACAGGAAGGCTGTTGATACTGATAGTGTGAGACTTGGATTTCTTCAACTTGGGATTTTACAAAAATTTTCAACTTCTCTTTAAATATATATATTTTTTTAATTTTAGACCGATCAAAAGTTAGTATTAAATGAACTTTTAATAATTTTAGAAAAGTCTAACTTTAGATGATCCAATCTTTTTTCGGATGTGTGTAGCCTCTTGCCACGGAAGATGTTACTGTAATTTTACATTTTGAAAAGATGAAGAAGATCTAACCAAAAAAATAATAATAAAGATGAAGGGAGATGCACGTTTTCTTTTTTTTTCTTTTTAAATAAAATATGACATGGACAAAATTGAACGTAATTCAGTCAGATATTATTGTCACATATTACGCATAGTTAGTAAAAACTAAAAATTGTTAACTATTTTAACAGTGTTATTGAAAATGGTAAGATTGTCCAAAAATTGAAACGTTGGGGGCATATTTAACCGCAATCAAATGTTTGGGGTATATTTGATCGAAGGCGCAAACGTTGAGGATACCAAAGATACTTTACCTTAAATTTTAATATGTTTCTCTGAGCATTTAGATTTTAATATATTAAAGATAGATCTTTATTAACGTGAGTTCTTATTAATATTAAAAGATGTATACTAAATTATATAAAGGAAAAAGGATGGACTAAAATTTGACCCACTAGTAGTCTGGCAGGGATACAAATTTAATATTATAAAAGTATTGAACTTTATTATATTTTTTTTTGTTTTTTACATGTATCTTTTTAATAAAGGCAATTCTTCTCGAGCTAGCTAAGGTTCAATAACAGGAGTGGAGCTCTCCTAGTAAAGATTTTTCCATATACAAGATTCAAATCCGAAAGCTTGCTTAAGGGGAATAGAGTACCTACCATTTCAACTAACCACCTCTGAGTGAACTTTATTATATTCTTCTAATTATTTAATGCTGTTTTTAATATTTTTAAAATTTATATAAACAATAATTCACCTTAAAAAAATTACTCACTAAATGATTAAAGGGAAATGCTGAATTATAATAATATTATAGTAACAAACATCCTTTATTGAATTAATAGCAACAAAAAATAAAAACTCAAATAAATAAAGAGATTTATTTTTTTTATTTATAAAAAATTTGAATAAAATAGAGATCGATCGAGTTTAAGGGCTTTTTTTTAAAAAAAAAAAGTTTAGCTCAAAATTTAATACGTAGGTGCTTTTATTATTAAAATTTAATAGTTCAAAATTTAATACTAAACTTTAGTACATCTTTATAATTAGCTAATACAATAATACTAAATTTTAGTCTATTTAATACATGCCTTCTTCTCTTCACTTAAATTTGGTTCGTAATTAGGTTTGATTGTCACGTGTTAATTACTATGTAGGCGCTTTTATTATTATTAATTATTTTTAATAATTAAGTAATGTTTTTGGAGGAAGTACTGTTTAAGATCGTATTAGGCACAAAATATAAATAGTGGAACATATAATACTAAAAACTCCCATATTATTACCAAAATATAAATACTTCTTTTAATAAAAATTCAAACTTTACTTTCTTAATAAGGGATTCATCCCTTTAATTTTTTTAAAAAATCACTTTAATTAAACTCAACGCAGTTAATTATGGAAGTGCCTTTAATTATGCAAAATTGATGAAATTGTATCCTGTGCAATTCTTTTTCCTATCATTTTTATGCAATCCTTTTATAATGGACATTTTTGTTTTATTTGTAAAGTAACAATAGTAATTCACACTAATAAAGATTCACTGTGAATGGATTAGGAATAAAATTATTATTAATATTGATAAATATCATTACTAAATAGTATTTTGACTTGTGAGGCTATTTGTCAAAATTAATAACAATCCGATCCCTAGCTAATCCATTTATGGTCCCTAATCTATTCATAATGAATCCTTATTAATGTGAGTTCCTATTATTACTTTACAAATGAAACAAAAATTTAAATTTTAATGAAATTGCAGAAAAAAATTGCACCAAATTCAATTTTAAAATAGAAGCACCAACAAGTCTTAATTCACGCGTGACAAAAACTGAGGCTGTGTTTGGTATAAGCACAAATGAAAGGAAGGGAAATTAGGACCCGATAATTTATATTGTTTGGTATACTTTACATGTAAAATACTATTCACCTTTTAATTTTTCTTTCAAATTTGATTGAAGGAGAAATGTCAATAATGCTCTTTCTACTAATTCTTTATCTTTACTTTCTCATTAATATATAAATTTACAAATCAAGTGATAATCGGAGAAAATATATGTATTTTTTTTCAAACAGTAACTAATATATTAAAACAAGATAAGTAGCTAAAATAAATTATTAACAGGTACTCATGATATTGTCGAGCCAAAAAAAAAACCATGATATTGGACTCTTTTAAATTTTTACATATCTATTTTTTTTTAATTTCTCATTTAATAACTTATTTCAATTTTTGATGTATATTTTAAATTATTTTTTAATTATATTTATAATATGAAATTAATATATATATATATATATATATATATTGGCAATCAATTTTTTATAGGATCAAAATTAATATATATTAATAATTTATTCTAGTTCACAATGTCTATTTTGTTAAAGATATTTTCTTTTTAAAATATTTGTTATTTTTACAAACTTATTTTTTTTTTTTTATAATTTTATCCCTACCTAACCTCCACCCAAGATAAAATTAATAAAAAAATAATTAAAAATATTTTAATTTTCTTATCTCATATTTTTAAAATTTTTAAATAAATTAATAATTTACTTAATCGACAAAAATATATTGATTATTGAACCAATTAATTGCTCCACAGCTTCACCAATTTAATGATTGATTTGATTTGTAAAACATTAATGACATTTTTAGTTATAGCCTCCCTTTGACCAAGTCTTCAATTTATTGCAAGAAATACGTGCCAACTGCCAAGCTCTTAATTCTTTTTTCATGTGCAATACTAAAGGGAGAAATTTGAGGATAAAAGTTGAATGGTACCGTACTACTGAACTTCAGTGCATTCTTTTAATTATGTAGTACCATTTGTTAATATTAATAAAAACTCACATTAATTAGGGCCCACCTTAAATGGTTTAAGAACCAACTGATTAGAGAGATGTACTGAAATTCAGTACTACCGTACCACTGAACATCTATTCAGAATTTGGATGCCTATTTTTTGAAAGGCGAAATTTCATTTTGTTTCTTGTTTTATATTGCTACTTGAAAACGCTTAAAATATATTTTTTTTAAACATTTCTTATTTTCAACTATTTTTAAAAATTCCTCGAAAAAGTTTTGTAAAATTATATTAAGTGACTAAAATATTATTTTGATCCCTTGCAGATTCAGTTGTCAATTTAGGTCCTATCAAATTTCAATCAATTTGGTCCCCTATAAATTAAAATATTATCAATTTGGTTCTTTACAAATCAAAACTTTATCAATTTGGTCTCTCAATCAATTAGCTAACCATTTAAATACTTAACAAAGTTAGCGATGTGTGTAATTAATTGTTGATAAAGCAAATTTACAAAAAATAATATAAGACTTGGATTAATTTACTTAGTAAGCAGTTAATCACTCACATCATCAACTGTACCAAGCATTCAAACGGTTGGTTAATTGAGGGACCAAATTGATATAATTTTGATTTGTGAGAGGCCAAATTAACAACATGAACCTATGACTATGAGGAACCACATTGATAACATTTTGATACGTAAGAGATCAAATTAACAACATAAATTTGTGAGAGACTAAATTAACAATGCAAATATATAATTAATCAAGATGATGTTTCAGTCTATACTCTATACTAAACACATTTCCGAAAACATTTATTGTTTTCATTGGAAACAAAAAATAAATAAAACATTGAAAATAAACACAAGTATTTACATATACTATTGCAAATCAATCAAAAAAACTTATATATATCTAAGATTGAAATAATTCATAAAAATTCCAAAGATGCAATTAAATGAAAAGTTAGAGATTAACAATAGCAACATAAGATTTATCAATTGACCCAATCCACAACCTCCCATCATGTTCTTCCACTTCACTCACACTCTCAAGCTCTTGGCCTCCCCTCCCATCTAAGACCTCCATGATCTCTCCTTTCTCATCAAATTTCACTCCCACAGGGTCTTCTTTCCTCCATGGTATTTCCGTCTGGTTTTTAGCGGCGCTTCGGAGTGTCGCCCTATAACTATTAAGCGCCACCCAAAAGTCCCCATTTTGGTTTCTCTTGATGTTGTCAGGGGACCTCTCAAGCAGTGCAAAAAGTTGATAAGTGTAGGCCCTTGAGCCTCTAAGCCAAACCTTGTGAATGATGTGGAAAGTTGATTCGGCTAATAGAAGGAATGAGGCATCTTGGCTTAAAGCCACACCATTTGGGAATGCAAGCCCTTTCAGTAACACTTGTGCTTTCTTGCTCTTTGGGTCATATTTCAGCAATCTTCCTGTTTTGTCTCCTGTTAGGACTATCACTTGGTACTCCCTTCACAAATTAAACAGGAATTTAATTATTTATATGTCTTACATTTCAATTAGTACTAATTAAAAGAGTTTTTTTTTTGTTATAAATATACAAAGCGTTACAAAAACTACAATTAAAGTCTTTTTTTTAATTATTAAGTAAGGTCGATTATACGAATTAAACGACGTTAACGTATTATATTTTAATTTTATTGTGTCAGCTGTGCTAAATTTGACTTGAATAACTGGTAAATAATAAATACTAAACTTGTAAATTTTTGTAGTCTTTATGATATGATAAAATTTATAAAGCATTAAAAAATGGATAGTCTAAAATGAAAATGTTGTTAAATTTGAAGGACATATATAAGAAGGGAAAATGAGTAAATTATCATTTTAGCTCTTAAAAGATGCAATATTTTCAATTTAGTCCCTAGAAGATGGAAATGTTAAATTTAGTTCATAAAATATGCAATTTGTCTCCATTTAACCCCTGAAAGATGAAAATATCAAATTTAATTCCTAAAATATGCAATTTGTCTCAATTTAATCCTTGAAAGATACAATTTAGTCTATATTAATCTCAATTAATATAATGGAAATTTTTTAAGAACTAAATTGATGTAAATTGTACTTTTAGGGGCTAATTAAATTCAAGATTCGCATTTTTCAGGGACTAAATTGAGATAAATTGTATCTTTTAAGAACCAAAAACAACAATTCACTCAAAAAAAATTAAATAGGGAGATCAAACATGCAAGAGGAGGTAGTAGTGTACCATCTTTGAAATAAGGTGCTGCTATCTGTGAAATAAATGACACCAGTTTGATGATCAATATCTAAGGCATTGAGGAATTGGAATGGAGCGCCATCATTGGCACAAGTGGCTAGTTGTTGGGCCACACCACCATTAGGCCCAACCATTAAGAGCCCAAAGTAGGCATCTGCAATGTAAAGATTACATGTTTTTGGGTCAAATTTGAGGCCCAATGGCCTCCCACATGTGGCTTCCTTCTTTTGATCTGTTGACCAATCACATAATTTCCTGTCCCTATAATAATCAAATATATATATTAAGATTTACATATTCAGTATTTAATTATTTATTACAAGTTGTGTTTAAATTAAAATTATTTAAATAAAAATTGAATTATTATCACTTAGCTAGTTCGTAAAAACAGTGAAACACCATTTCAACTCAAGTTTATTTTGGGGAAAGCTTTATTCCCCTTAAATTATGCTGGTCAAAACACTAAATTGGTCATTTATGTTTGTACGAAATTTTATATTGGTCCTTTATGTTTTAAAAAGTCTAAATTGGTCTTTTATGTTTGCAAGAAGTTCCAAATTGGTCCTTCCGTCCACTTCTGTCAATTTTTTAAGTTAAGTGCTGATGCGGCGTGCTGACGTGTCATGCCACGTCATCACCATGTCACTGCCATGTCATCACATATGATATTGGATGATGACGTGGCATGCCATGTCAGCTTCAATTGACACGTAGGCGAGATGGTGTGTCCACGTCAGCATGCCACATCAGCACTTAACTTAGAAAATAAACGGACTTGGACGGAAGGACCAATTTGAAACTTCTTGCAAACATAAAGGACCAATTTGGACTTTTTGAAACATAAAGGACCAATATGAAACTTCGTGCAAACATAAAGGACCAATTTGGGTTTTGACCAATTATGCTTGATGAATAACATATTATTCACCTAAATTTTATTTGTAATTACAAATCAACCCCTAAATGATGAAAAATTATTAAATTGTTAATTTACAGTTAATTTTAATGGACTTTAGTACTCACATGAATTTGGGAGTATTAATGAAGTATGTGAATTGAAATTAACCATAACTTCAATTTTAAAAATTTCTTTATCTTTATTAAGAGGGTGATTTGTTATAAATGAAAGTTTAGATGAGTAATATATATGTAAGTAAAGTATACTTTTTCATTCTATTTATAATCTCTAATAATGATGGTGAGAGACCCAGATTATGCAGCTTGCCTCTCATAAACATAGTCATCATTTGGCCGCCCTTAAAACAACACTCCCATTCAAACCTAAAAGTTCTCACTATGATCACCCCTACACTAGAAGAAAAATAAAGTTTAGAGATAGATTTTTTTTTTTAAACTAGGGTATTCATATAGTGACTAATCCCCCTGCTGATTTGCAGGCACTTCGAAAAGTGAGACAACTGTCTCAAAAATTTAAAGTTGTTCCATACCGAAGATAAATGATCAAATATGATTACGTTAGAAATAGATTAATGATGCTAATTTAGTTAGATTTTTGTTTTACTCTCTATTTGTTTAGTGGAAAAATAAAAAATTGTGATTTTTTTTGAAAAAAAAAATCTTTTATTTAGATCAGATGGAATTAAAGAATATATTTATCCAACAAAAGGAATCCAAAGCAAAATTATTTAGAGCTTGGTGGAGAGTTTTTAAAAATGTGTCTTAAGATGTTTATTAATAGAATGGTGTGAAGTGAAGAGGGTTAAGCAAATCACTCTATTAATTTAGAGTTTAAAAAAACGAGGAGGACAAACCGCTAGTATGAATGTTGAAAAATTTAATATATATTACCCTTATAATAAAAATTCCTTTGAAATTTTAATACGAGTTATTTTTAAAAACCAAAATCATTTATATTTATATATATATATATATATATAAATTCATTTTGTTTCAATTTCTATACTTCATATATACAATGTTCTACTACTAATTTATTTTCTACCAATTATTTTATCGGTATAACTATTTAATATGAAAATAAAAAAAATAGTAATACAAATTATAAGAAAATCTAAAAAAGGGTTAAAACATTATATATATATATATACACTAAAATTTGCATAGATTTAATAGGAGATAGAATTTGAAATGATTAAAGTAAAAATTAAATAAATATAAGTAAAAATTAAATAAATTAAATAAATTATATATAAGCAAACCTTTTAAAATGCTCCAATTTTGAGAAGTTTGAAAACTGTGTTATTATTTGGAATAATTTTTAAATTATCCTAAACTATCTTTAGATCTGTTTTGTATAATACTGAATCATCGAATTAAGGGAGAAAGAGAGAGTGGGTACGTGGGATATTGCCTGTGGTGCCCACACAGGAGATTTACCCTCTCTCTCTCTCATATTATACTAAGATCTAAACCATCTATTCTCATTCATATTATCGTTCAACCAAGAATTTATAAACCTAAACGAATACTACACTTCAAAATATACTCCTAACTGAGATTTTAAAGAAAAATATTATTTAATGACTCGAAAGTTCTGACAAAATAATGCACAGTACCAAACAAGACATGAGAGAGAAACACAGAGTTGGACTGACTTCTCTCTCTCTCCAGTCCAATGCTGCACAGCACCCAATCTGGAAGTTGACTCTACACATATTCTTCTGATCAATGAGGTCACACATAGTTTTCTGCCATATATTGATATAGAAAAAACATGTGAAGCCCTAATTAAGATCTTACCTTTGATGTGAAGTAACAGCAAACTCAACCCATCCTTCCCCATTTCCTCTCCATTTGAGAATCCTACCGTCCGACACACCGACGTACGGCCCCTCACCGTTGCAGTCGAACGCCAAGCTTTCCGGGCCGGAAACTTGTGGAAGTGTGATCACTTCATCGGAAGCCGCCGCCGCCGCGGCCACTTCACCAGAAAGAGTAGTGACATTATTTGGAATTGAGAGTAGTAATAGAGAGACCAAAAGAATTATAACTAGTGTAGGGGAAGATAATGGCTTCATGGTAGCTAGGATAATAATAGAAAATTCCTTTTATGGCATATGACTTAATTGAATAATACACACACAAAACAAAACAAAACAAAACAAAAAAATTTGAATGGTGAAACAGTATATATATATATATATATATATATAAATATAGCTAGGTATTTAATTTAATTTGAGTCTGAAAATTATTTGTTCAAAGTGGATCGAGATAAATATATCTATATTGCTGCAGTAGCATTGAACAAAAAACTTTCTGGGAGAGAATGGAGAATGAAGGAAAACATATATGCATGGGGATGAATGCAAATAATAAAAAAAAAAGATCTTACAAGTTTGAATTAATTAAAAAATAATCACTTATGGTGGTTACTGGTTAGTTGGCAATAAAATCTTGGCATCTACCAAATATTTAAAGATGCAGTGTCCGTACTGCATGTGTGTTTATTACTAGGTACGTTCGGTCCAAGACTTTGATAAGAAAGAAATGCTTCCACATGTAAATAATAAATCCACAACGTGCAAGTATACCCCAATATGATATAAATAATGGGTGAGTATGCAACTTATTGTATGCATGTAATGTAGTTTTGGACGATAGAATTGTGACATATGAGTAGGATAACTTGAGATGCAATGCAATTTTTCACATGTCACAATCCTATCGATCAAAATTGCATTGCATGCATGCAACAAATTGCATCATAGACCAACCCATAATATAATATAATATAATAGTAGGAAATATAATTGTACTGAGCACTAATGATATCATAATTATTTTGTTGGAATGAGGATTTTTTATACTCTTTTTAACATTTAAGATTTTGATCAAATATGCGATTAATTATGTTCTCAAATTTTTAATTTTGAGGTAAATTATTTTTTGGTTTTTGAATTGTTAGTCAAACTATTATTTAGTCCATACATTTTGGAAATAGATTATTTAGTCCCTGAATTTATATATACTCCCGTCAACTATTTAGTCGCTGAAATGTTATCTGATAAGTCATTGCGTAACGTGGTCGTTATGTGCTGATATGGTGCCATTAGTTTGCCACCATGTTGCTCCTTCATCTTGTTACATTATCTGAATATTTAAAAGTAATACTAAATAGTTTCTGTAGTTGTTATTATGTTTCTACTTTTAACTAATACAAAGATTATTTAGTATTATTTTTAACTAATGTAGAGACTATTTAGTATTATTTTTAAATATTCAGATAATGTGATAATGTACAGTGGCAACGGTACCACATCAGCACATAACTGTCAAGTCATGTGGTGACTTAACGGGAGTGTAAATTGAAGGATCAAATAGTATATTTCCAAAATTTTAAGGACTAAATAGTAGTTTAACCAATAATTTAATGACCAAAAAGTAGTTTACCACTTCAATTTTCGAGCAATCTTGCCATTTTTATTTTTTACTACACCGTTAAAATACATAATGATTAGGCTTTATGTTGCGTAACACTTGACAAGTAAATCTGAATGAGTTTATGTATGCTACGTCATATTTTCCTCCATCTTCACAAAAAATCTAATTTGATTAAATTATATGTACTACGTTCATATGCTACTCTAAAAGTTGTGAAGTGTAAGCCTAGAGATACCACTAAAGTTTGATGCTAAATGTAAATATTAATGGACTCGGATAAATTTCAACCACATGGTCCAGGCAAAAACCAATAATTCATGACCTCAACCCAACAATGATTCTATATTTTTCTTTTTATAAATACTCTTGTAAATATTTCTGAAAATTATGGTAAAAAATAAATTCAAAAGTAAAAGTAAATGAGAAAAAACATGTGTTTCACTGGGTGTTCGGCGAGCAGTTTGGGCAGTTTTTAATGAAAATTTAGTGCACTTATCGATTTAAGTTGATAGCGTCAAACCAAACCAAACCATAAACGAGGGATATTGAGCGGTTCGGTTTGGCGATTTAGGACTTTTATATCATCAAACTTACATATCTAAGTTTATTAATAAAAAAATATAATTTTATTCAATATAAATAACAAAAAGTATAGTAATACTTTATGTACTTACAATATACAATCAACTTAGTTCTAAAATTAAATTTCTAGATTGACTAAATATAATCTAACATTCTAAAAACAAATTAAATTTTAAACTTTATTATTTAGAAATTTTAACATAATATGTACATATATATACATGTATGTGTATGCAGTTTGGTTTAGTTTTTCGACATACCAAACCGAACCAAACCAAACATTGATCGGTTTTATTCGGTTTGTACTAATTCGGTTTGGTTTGGTTCAAGTGCGGCGGTTTTGTTCGATTATGAACACCCCTATGTTTCACTATATTTTTTTAGAGGCTAAATAGATTTCGTGTATCATCTACATGACATCTTTCTTAAAAAATAGATATTGTGTCAAATCATGTCAAATCAAAGGGGTATAATAGATATTTTGTTTTTTTTTATTTTTTTTTTTGAAGTTGATGAAAATAAAAAAGTAAAAAAGTAAGTGGAACCTAGTGGATTCAACTTATTTTTTAATTTTTATGAAATTAGTTTCTTGTTAGTTAGTGAACATCCCTTTTATAACTACTTAGGCTTAATGCCACCCAAAATTCTCCATTTTTGGTTCTCTTGATGTTATCCGGAGGGCTTCCAAATTGTGCAAAAAGTTCTGAAGTGTAAGCCTTTGGGCCTTTAAGCCAAAACTTATGAATCTTTCCTACAAGAGATTCTCCAAACAGTAGGAATGAGGCATATTGGTTTAGAGCCACACCATTTGCACATACTATGCCTTTGACAAGTACTTGCACATCATAGGCAAAAGTACCTTTCCTACCCCTAACGTTTGGGGGTTCTATCAGTTTCGCCCCTAACGTTTTTTCGCTGTCAATTGTACCCCTAACCTTTTACGTTTCTGCCAATGTCACCCTTTTCACTAACACCGTCAAATATTTAACAGTTTTTGCTGACGTGGCATCCTATGTGGCAAAACGTTCTTTTATGTCAATTGTACCCCTAACGTTTTACATTTCTACCAATGTCACCCTTTTCACTAGCACAATCAAATATTTAATAGTTTTTGCTTACGTGACATTCTATGTGGCAAAAATATCTGACTTGATATATTTTTTTTCCACATAAGATTTCCTACTCATCTTTTCCCCATCAAAGTTGTGTCGTTTTGACCTCAGCCTATTCCTTCTAAAATATAACTCAAACGCATTTTGCTCATAAAAACATCATAGACGTTATCCATTCTCTATTTTAGGGTAACGTCTCCGACAAAATAGAGAATGGGTAACGTCTCCGATGTTTTTGTCTGCAAAGTGGCACGTGCGTTTGAGTTATATTTTAAAAGAAATATGGTGAGGCTAAAACGACACAGTTTTGATGGGAAAAAGATGAGTAAAAAATCTAGTGTGAAAAAAAATATGCCAAGTCAGATATTTTTGCCACATACAAAAACTATTAAATATTTGATGGTGCTAGTGAAAAGGGTGACATTGGTAGAAATGTAAAATGTTAGGGGTACAATTGACAGAAAAAAAAACGTTTTGCCACATTGAATGCCACGTCAGCAAAAAATGTTAAATATTTGACGGTGTTAGTAAAAAGGGTGACATTGGCAGAAACGTAAAACGTTAGGGGTACAATTGACAGCGAAAAAACGTTAGGGGAGAAACTGACAGGACTCCCAAACGTTGGGGGTAGGAAAGGTACTTTTGCCTAAATCATATCTTAGCAATCTTCCTATTTTATCCCCTTTTAAGGGAATCATTTGCCATTCCCTACATGTGATAATTAGGTTTATATTATTTAATCAAGTACCGAAATTGTAAAGATTTGTGGTATAAATATACATTGTTACTGTCAGTCCTAAATCCTATTTACTATCAATTGTGTCCTTAAATTTTCAATTTGTAAGCAGTTTTGTCCTTCACTCTAGCTATGTTTAAATAATTAACGTCATATGCATATATATGACTGTCTTTGTGGCCTCCAATGCTGAATGTGATAACAAGTCATATATTTAGCTACGTTATTTTGTCAATTCACCCACGATTGTTACTATGGCATTACAAAAAAAAAAGGGTTCTAAATTGACAAACTACTATAGCTAAGTATATGACTTAACATTACTTTCAGCATTAGAGGCCACACAAAAGTCATACTTGCTTCTGTCATTGATTATTTAGATAAAAGTTAGAGTGAAGGGTAAAACGATTCGCAGAATGAAAGTTTAAGAATGTAATTGATAACAAACAAAGTTTATGGTAAACCCGAACGATACTTTTGGCTATATATATATATATTAATTTATCAAAGATATTCTTCTATTAGAGACAATTTTGTTAAAATACTATCAAGCACTAAAGTGTCACAGCATAAGCTTAAATGTTAAGAC
This sequence comes from Senna tora, assembly GCA_014851425.1. Taxonomy (NCBI): domain Eukaryota; kingdom Viridiplantae; phylum Streptophyta; class Magnoliopsida; order Fabales; family Fabaceae; genus Senna; species Senna tora. The sequence continues at coordinate 35,927,693 of CM026265.1, forward strand.
ATTAAAGAAGAGAAGAGGAAAACTGAATTACCTTCTTTGATATACAGTGCTAGTATCTGTGAAATAAATTACGCCATTTTGGTCATCAATATCTACCCCATTTAGAAATTGAAAAGGGACACCATCATGGGAAGAGATGGCTAGTTGTTGGGCCACACCACCATTGGGCCCAACCATTAGGAGCCCAAAGTAGGCATCTGCAATGTAAAGATTGCATTTTTTTGTGTCAAATTTGAGGCCCAATGGCCTCCCACATATAGGTTCCTTGTTTGGATCCGTTGAGCCATCACATAATTTCCTATCCCTACAATCCAACATTTCGAAAAACATTTTCACTACAATTATATATATAGGAAATTATGGAGGATTTAAATTCACAAATGACTCAAACATATATATATCAAATGCATAATTATTTTATTTTATTTTAAAACATTATTTTTTATATTAGTCAAATGCATATTTATTTATATAAATAATTAACATAATAGTATCTTGATCAAAATAAAAAAAATTATAAATTTTCTTATCTCAAAAGAGACGAATGTGGATATAAGTATATATATATATATATGTCTTGTGTGTGATGAATTAACATCAAATTCGACCCATTTGTTGTGAGTTTGTCTCCATCTGAAAAATCTACCGTCTTGTATGTCGGTGTATGGGCCGTCGCTGTCGCAGTCGAAGGCTAAGCTTTCGGGGCCGGAGACATTATTTGGGAGTCTCAATTCATGGTAGTTTTTGAAGCCATGAAGAATAGAGAAAAACAAGAGAAGAAGGGAAGAAGATAACTGCTTCATTGGTTTATTTAACAAGTACTATCAGCTTTCTTTGATTGAAATAAATCATCGATCAGCAAAACCAAACTATAAGGGAAGATAATTGTTTTATTGATATATGGTAAGAAGCAAATTATTAGAGAGCTAGCTCTTTTATTGAAGGATGAAACAATACGTCAATTTCCCGTTTATCAAGTGACTATGATTTGATGAACTGATGATTTATAAAAAACTATCTATATACTGTACTTTAATTGAGAAATCTTATAAAATATATATAAAAGTTGTACCCATGGTTTTTAAAATTGGACCGGACATCGAACCGGTCGAGGCACTGGTTCACGGTTTACTGGTTCAACCGCGGTCGAACGGGTGGTAATTAAATATATATTTTTTAATTTAATATACTAAAATATATCATATTAAATATTAGTTACATACTTTATAGGCCAAATTACTCTTTTGGTCCTCAACGTTTGCATCAAGTTTAATATTGGTCATCAACGTTTTAAAAAGTTATTTTAGGCCCTCAACTTTTTCTTTTGGTCAAAATTGGTCCTCCAGCATAACTCCGTCTGATTTTTTTTGTTAAATGCTGACGTGGAAGGCTTATGTGGCACACCCTCTCTCCTACGTGTCATATTTGGATGATATGACACCCTCTCTCACTCCAATTCAGCAAAACGACGTCGTTTTGCATCACTTCTCTCTCACTCCAACTCAGCAAAACTGTGTAGTTTTGCTCAGTTGGAGTGAGAGAGTGTATCATATCATCCAAATATGACACGTAGAAGAGAGGGTGTGCCACATAATAAGCCTTCCACGTCAGCATTTAACAAAAAAAAATCAGACGGAGTGAAGTTCGAGGACCAATTTTGACCAAAAATAAAACGTTGAGGACCTAAAATAACTTTTTGAAACGTTGAGGACCAATATTAAACTTGGTGCAAACGTTGAGGACCAAAAGAGTAATTTGGCCTACTTTATATGTGTCTATCTCCACCTAAATATAATTAACCACAACATTATACCATAAGTAAAATACTAGAATTAAAACAAGCTGCACACTTAACCACAATATCATATCAAACTCAAGCCATAATACTATATCAAACTCATCTAAAAAGTCCAATGATCAACATACCTACTATCTAGTACTCAACAATCAACACATGCAAAACTAGAATCAATATGTCCACATACTAAATCACAAATAAGACAAATTGACAATAAAATTCAATTATAATATTCGTTGACGTTAATTCCATCAAATGACACCAAGTTATGATCCAAACAAGGATAATCGCCAATAGTGTCATTTTGAGATCTAGGTTCATCATCCACTTCGAATTTGCTCTTCTCTCGCGTGCGGCTGCTTTTGTGCGATTACAATTTGCTCTTGTGCGGTTGCTTGTGCTTGTGCCCTTATAGGGCAAGGGATTTTCAATTTTTTTTTGAATTTTAAACTTTTTAAATATATATGTCTATAATTCTAAACAAAAATATATATCCATAAAAAATACATGAAACGAAGTCGTTTTAAGTCAAAAATTTTTTTTTTTTAAAAGTCAGAACCAGGTGAACCGAGCAAACCACCGGATAACCGATTTTCCATCGATTTATTCAAAGAGTAATTTTATGATTGTTCTGGACCGGTATACTGACTGGTTCCCGGTTCAACCGATTGAACCGGCCGATCCGATCCGATTTTAATAACCATGGCTGTACCTAAACTTTTTTTTTTTAATCTCAATTTGCTTTTAAATAATGTTATAGATTTAATCACGTGAAACTAGCTATGAGAAAGCATGGCAATGAATGCGAGAATACCACTCTGCAATGAGGCATCTAACAATTATTTGGACGGTCATAAAATTGCATCTTTTTAAATATTATGTTACATATTTTTTATTACATAAATTATATTTAAGTTTAGTCTTAATTTTAAAATCAAATATAAAACTAATCAAATTGAGAATGTTTTTTCCAAAACACATTGGGTGAATTCCAATGACTCAAATCAGTTCTACAAACATCCTATAGATAAACCATGGGATTGAGTCAGACCACACACCTTAATACAATATAATTAAGTTTGATATCTACTGAATAAAGTCATGGGTTTGTGACTTTCTAAATATAATTATTTTTGTTGAGAGATTCTCCCACCATAATTAAATGTGCGACACGGATCGAATCTTAATTAATCGAAATAGTATCTCAAAGACCGAATGGCAACGTAAAAAGATGATAATCTCGTGATACATAAATTGTAGCTACAAAAATAAATAATTTAAAGATAATACACCTTATATTAAAAAAAATCTAAATAAAAAATATATAAATATGTATATATATATAGGTCAAAACTCCAAATTGGTCCCTTATGTTTGCACGAAGTTTCATATTGGTCCTTTATGTTTCAAAAAGTTTAAATTGGTCCTTTATGTTTGCAAGAAGTTCCAAATTGGTCCTTCCGTCCACTTCCGTCAATTTCTTAAGTTAACTGCTGACGTGGCGTGCCGAGGTGGACACATAATCTCTCCTACGTGTATCAGATAGCTGACGTGGCTTTAGATACACTGAAAACACTCAAACGACGTCGTTTAAGCCAAAAATAAAATCATGCTGAGAGGACCGATATGAAACGTTAATGAAACATAAAGGACTAATATAAAACTTCAATGAAACATAAAGGACCAAATATAGAACTTCAATGAAACATAAAGGATCAATATAGAACTTCAATGAAACATAAAGGACCAATATAGAACTTCAATGAAACCTGAAGGACAAATATAAAACTTTTGGGAAACATAAAGGACCAATATAGAACTTTTGAAAGATAAAGGACCAATTTAAAACTTGTGTGAAACATAGAGGACCAAAATGGGTATTTGATCTATATATATATATAAGTATAAAAAATTTGATTCAAATTTTAACTGAAAGTGCTACTCCTAGAGTTAATAGTTGAAGTTGGCATGAATTAAATTCAGTCAACTTTTTTTGTTACATATGATGCCATGCCACACAAACATTTACTGTTGATTATTTTAATAGTATTAATAAAAATGGTAACATTGATAAAAAAAAAAAGGTCAAATACCCATTTTGGTCCTCTATGTTTCACCCAAGTTTTAAATTGGTTCTTTATCTTTCAAAAGTTTTATATTGGTCCTTTATGTTTTCTAAAAGTTTTATATTTGTCCTTCAGGTTTCATGAAAGTTCTATATTGATCATTTATGTTTCATTCAAGTTTTATATTGGTCCTTTATGTTTCATTGAAGTTCTATATTGGTCCTTTATGTTTCATTGAAGTTTTATATTAGTTCTTTATGTTTCATTAAAGTTTAATATTGGTCCTCTCAGCATGGTTTTATTTTTGGCTTAAACGACGCCGTTTGGGTGTTTTTAGTGTGTCTAAGGCCACGTCAGCTATTTGATACATGTAGGAGAGATTATCACTACAAAAAAAAACTGATTTAGCTACGGAAATTAGCTAGGGAAAATTTCCCTAGCTAATCCCTAGCTAATTAGCTACGGATTAGCTAGGGATAAAATCCCTAGCTAATTTGGTAAAAAAATTTGGCGCGAAAAGGCGGGAAAATTTAGCTAGGGATTTGCTACGGATTAACTAGGGAATTTAGCTAGGGGAAAAAACCGTAGCTAATTAGCTAGGGAAAAAAACCGTAGCTAAGCCCTAGCTAATTAGCTAGGGATTTGCTACGAATTTCCCTAGCTAATCCCTAGCTAATTAGCTAAGGAAATTAGCTACGGATTTTCCCAAGCTAATCCCTAGCTAATTAGCTAGGGAAAAAAATTCCTAGCTAATCCCTAGCTAAATAGCTACGGATTAGCTAGAGAAAAAATCCGTAGCTAATCTATTATATGTATATATATAAAATGTTTTACATTAATAAATCAAAAAGTGAAAAATGGCCTAGTGGTTGGTCTAAATGTTACCATCCATGATGTTCCGTCTTCGAGGCCTCCTAGGACCATTTTTCAAAAATATAAAGTGGTTGCCGGAGGAGGTCGCCGGCGACAATTTTTGGAGGGGTTGAGTTAGCTAGGGATTGGCTAGGGATTAGCTACGGATTAGCTAGGGAATTTAGCTAGGGATTAGCTACGAAAAAAATCCCTAGCAATTAGCGTCCAAATATTAGCTATTAGCTACGGATTTTTCCCTAGCTAATCCTGTTTTTTCTTGTACTGTATGTATTCACCTCGGCAAGCCACATCGGCAGTTAACTTAAGAAATTGATGAATTTGGATGGAAGGACCAATTTAGAACTTTTGGGAAACATAAAGGACTAATTTAAAACTTCTGAAACATAAAAGACTAATTTGAAACTTGAGTGAAACATAAAGGACCAAAATAAACCTTTGACCTAAAAAAAATAAAACATTAATAATACAATTGACAATAAATAAAATTTTAAAGACATAATTAATGATAGCTTCAAATATTAAAAGTATCAAAAGTATTTCTCCTTAAATTAAACTGTGCCATGTAAAAAATGCTTCTCATAGTATTTAGTTATCAAATCCGTAGTTACAATAACTTTAGGTGTAACGATCCCCCTTTTGGGGTCGGCCAACGTGTCCACCTCTGAGCTCACGTGACCCACATTATATTGTTAAATTTGAGTTCATCTAAAACGATTAATGTTCATATTACTTTTCTCATATTTTTTTGTCAAAAACTTTTTATCATATAAACATAATAAATTTATCTTATAACATTTTCTGTATAGTTATTTTAATACTCACAAAATTTATTGAGTATATAAATATATGTATATAGGTAAAACATTTTTTGTTAGTTGTTAGATTAATGCCGCCATGCACTAAAACTTTTTTAATGATTGAACTTAGCAAAAATCTAAAAGCAATTCTTTATCTTTCAATATATATAACATAACTCAAAAGTAATTATATATATGGCTATTTTATTATATAATCGTTCATTCATATATAATATTTAATTATAACATCATTTGAAAGTAATTAAGGTCTTTTATTTAGAAAGCTTAATTTGCCTTTAGAAGATTTAGACCTTAATTAACAACAACAACATAAGGTTTCATGGATGATCCAATCCACAATTTCTTATCATTTTGTCTCACTTCACTCACAGAGTCAAGCTCTTGGCCTCCTCTTCCATCTAAAATCTCCAACATCTTTCCATTGTTATCAAACTTCACTCCCACAGGGTCATCTCCTAGTTTCTTCCATGGTATCGGAGCCGGTGTACTTGTTGTCCTATTACTAAATAGTCCCACCCAAAAATCTCCGTCTTTGTTTCTCTTAATGTTATCTGGAAACCTTTCAACTCGTGCAAAAAGTTCTGAAGTGTTGGCCTTATTGCCTTTAAGCCAAAACCTGAGAATCCTGCTCGAACTAAATTCTGCTACCAATACGAATGAACCATCTTTGCTTAGAGCCACACCATTTGCGAATGTCACGTTTTTTAGTAGTACTTGTACTTTTTTGTTAGTTGGGTCATATTTGAACAATCTTCCTGTTCTATCTCCCGTTTGGATGATCATTTGAACCTCGCTTCACACAAAAAGGAAATACAAATTATAATCAATAAATATTAAAATGTTCTCGATGCAATCTTTAGGGCTCGTTTGTTACTGAATTTATTTTGAGGGAATGAAAAAAGGAATGAGAATGAGAATGGGAATCATATGATTATGTTTGGTATGATATAAAATTGAGAATCGAAAGGAATGAGAATTGAGATTACAATTTTACCCTTCATTAAAAAAACTATTTTTTTCTCAGACAAGTACAAAAAGTAAAAGGTAAAATAGACATTTCACATACTAGTGGGATTCTTAAAAAAAAACCTTAGATATTTGTTGTGTAACTAACGTCAAACCCTTTAGCGTATTGGCCATAACTACTAACACCAAAGACAATTAGTTTTGATTTTTTAAATAAAATTCTATTTTTGATTGATCTTAATTAATTGCAAGGCCAAATTTGATTTTGTTGTTTGTGACTCAAACTACATTGTTATTTTTGGATCAAGATAATTAATTGGATCACTCAAGTGTGCTTTTCTTAATATAGAAAAGAACTCATTTTGATTATAAATCTACTAAGTTATGAATGAGAAGAGGGAAAACTAAATATGAATTTGGAAGAGTACTTACCTTCTTTGATATATAGCACTGCTTTCTGAGAAATAAACTTCACCAGTTCTCTCATCCACATCTAAGTCATTCAAAAAATTGAAAGGGACACCATCATCATCAACCCTGGCTAGTTGTTGGGCCACACCACCATTAGGCCCAACCTTCAGGAGCCCAAAGTAGGCATCTGCAATGTAAAGATTGCATCTTTTGGTATCATATTTGAGGCCCAATGGGCTTCCACATATAGGTTCAATGTTTACATCTGTTGAGCCATCACATAATGTCCTGTTTCTGTAATCAATTATTTGGAAAATTACATTCAATATAATATTATAGGAAATTATGTTATGGGATATGCGTATATATTATTATTTTAAGAGTAAATTACACTGCCCTCCCCTGAGAGATGCTGAAATTACACTGCCCTCCCCTCTCGTTTGCAAAATTACACTGCCCTCCCTTGAAAGATCAAAAGTCATTACACTTTGATCCAAAATACTATTCTCCCACTAAAAAAAAGGTTTAAAAAGTCAATGTAATAAATATTAATGACTAATAAATATTCATGACTAAATTGACCCTCACACAAGATAAAAAATGTTTAACGTTATGCTTCATCGAAATTTATAAAACTGAATCTTTACCAAAAAAAAATTTATAAAACTGAATTCTAGTACATCTAACAAATTTTTTTGATATATTTTATTATTATTATTATTATATATATATATATATATATATATATATTAAACTTAATTATCAAAAATTAAGTAAAATAATAGATGTTTTATATTACATTACATTATTAATATAAAAATCTATAAACTATTTTAAGTTACAAAATTTTTTTTTTAGAATTTTTTTTGTTAACAATAATAATTACTATAAATACTAATAAAATAATAAAAGACAATAAAAAAATGAAACAATGTTATTATAAGAGGATAAAAGTATGTATAGGTCACATTTTATAGAGTTTTATTCTTTTGTGAGGGGTAATTTAGTTATGAATATTTATTGTATTGGAAGTTGAAAAAATTTGACCTTTTAGACTTTTTTTTTATTGGAGAATGGTGTTTTGGACCAAAGTGTAATGACTTTTGATCTCTCAAGGGAGGGCAGTGTAATTTTGCAAACGAGAGGGGAGGGCAGTGTAATTTACTCTTATTTTAAATAGTAGGATGGAAGTTGAAACATATTAATAGGGAGTTAAATAATCTTTTAAATTTAATGTTTAAAAAGTAAAATTATTAGGTCAAAACCCCAAATTGGTCCCTTATGTTTGTACGAAGTTTCATATTGGTCCTTTATGTTTGCAAGAAGTTTTAAATTAGTCCTTCCGTCCACTTCCGTCAATTTCTTAAGTTAAGTGCTGACGTGTCCATTTAAGCTGATGTGTCATGTCACATTATTGCCACATCAGTGCCACGTCATCACATATGATAGTAGATGATGACGTGTCAATGACATGGCGATGACATGGTGACACGTCAGCTTAAATGGACACGTAGGAGAGATGATATGTCCACTTCAGCACGCCACGTCAGCACTTAACGGAAAAAATAAACGGACTTGGACGGAAGGACCAGTTTAATTGGAACTTCTTGCAAACATAAATGACCAATTTAAACTTTTTGAAACATAAAAGACCAATATAAAACTGCGTACAAACATAAGGGACCAATTTGTGGTTTTGACCTAATTATTATTTTATACTATGTTTTAAAATTAAATTGAAGAAAAAAATAGGCCCTGCTAGTACCTATCTATTGATGACAAACATAATACTATATCCTCTAAAGACTTGTGAATAACTTTTATATATCGTAGCCATTATATAAGTGTAGAATCATGATTAATTAATTTTATTATAATTTCTAAAAAGTAAAGACACATAATAATTAACTACTTGAAATTTGATAGTTATTAAGCCTTTAAAACAACATTAATTATGAGAAAATTGAAATCTAATGACTTGAAACCCTCTTAAATTCTAATTAAGACCATTGTTAGTTTAGTTACTTGATAGAAGAACATGCATGTGATGAACAAGGGCTCATATTCTTTATCATATACATAAAGTTGAGATATATCTTACCTGTTTGGTGAGGTAATAGCAAACTCCACCCATTGTGTTCCTGTCCATTTCAAAATTCTACCGTCCGATACGCCGGTGTATGGCCCTTCGCCGTGGCAGTCGAAGGCTAAGCTTTCCGGACCAGAGGTTCCGTTGGGAAGTCTCAGCTCGGAGTAGTTTTCCAAGCCATCAATGACTCTCACTCCACTAGAGGAGAAGGTGAAGGTAGCAAATGAGAGTAACAAAGAGATGAAGATCAAAAGATGGGAAGAAGAAGAAGAAGAAATTGACTTCATGGCTAGTATTATGGAGAGATCACCAATATTTGTATTGATCACTTTTACAAAGTGTGATTTTGATGTATGTATTTATAATGGACTGAAACCCTATTTTGGTCCCTCACATATGCCTATGTGTGGTCCCTCATATATGCCAAATTTTTTTTCAATTAGGTCCTTCATATATTTTGTTCTCATTTTGGTCCCCCACAAAGCACATCGTTATCAATTTGGTACCTCACAAAATAAATCATTATTCATTTGGTTTCTTTGTATAGCTGGTATTTAAATAATTAATGGATCTAATAAAGTAAATTGTTTGATGCTGATCAAGCAACATTTAAAGTCGTCTAGTAAAATAATTTTTCCTAATTTTATTCTTAGTTGCATTTGTTGTTGATTATGCAAATTCGATAAACACAACATTTTTGTTGAATTTTAATGTATCATTTTGATGATTACAGGAAAAAAATATTTTATTAGAATTTTATTTTGCTTGATATTTTATTAGACTTTAAATATTAGTCAGCACAAAAAATTCCATTTCATCAGATCCATTAAATATTTAAACAACTGCAGCAACAAAGATGAACCAAATTGAAAACACAAAACTGTGAGGGATTAAATTGAAAAAAAAGAGAGCATCTATTAGAGGTCAAATTGAGAAAATAAGCATGTTTGAGAGACTAAAATGGAATTTTAATCATTTTATAAAGAATGGAGTTGGAGTTGTTCTAACTTGTAATTAAATGAATGGCAAAAGGACACTTTTAGTCCCTTAACTTTATCATATGTTTCACTTCTTCAGTCCGTTAAATTTGATTGGGGTTAGTTTAGTCCCTTAACTTTACAAAATTAATTAATCAAAAACTTCCTAATTAGTAATTACCACTAACAATATTAGTTTACTTAATGAAAAATACTAAATTAAAATGATTTTATGCCAAACTTTGCAAACATCAACACTACATATTAATCTTAAATGAGAAAAAAAAAATTCCCAAATTTAAACTTCATATTCTAAAATAATTATTTATTAATTTTAAACCTAAAGCTAAATCTAAATTCTATGTTGCGGCTTGGCTTTCCTTTCTTTTGCCAACAAACACTCTATTGAAAAATGAAAAAGGATTTAAGTGCAAAAGTTTTGAAGATCCTACGTTTCTAGGTGATACTCCACTCCTAGATGTAGACAATCAAAACTATGATTCACCATCATACAACTAAAGCATTATAGAGCAAACACAAATTTTTTTAGAGATTTGTAAAAATATTTCCCTTCCCTCAATTGATACCTTACCAAACACAGCCATATATATGTGCTTGGTAAGTGATTTGAGAAATGTAGTTAGGTAATATAATTAAGAGGCAAAAATATTATTTAGTCTCTGAATTGTTGATTAAATTATTATTTAGTCTTCGAATTTTTTTAAAAAAAATACTATTTAGTCTCCGAATTTACAACATCGTCAACTATTTAGTCCTCGAATTTGGAAAAAATACTACTTAGTCCCCGAATTTGCAACTCTGTCAACTATTTAGTCCCTGAATTTGCAACTCTATCAACTCTAACGGATCATATCATGGGACTAAATAGTTGGTAGAGTTGCAAATTTGAGGACGAAATAGTATTTTTGCCAAATTTAAAGACTAAATAATTGACAGAATTGCAAATTCAATGACTTAATAGTATATTTGCCAAATTCGGGGACTAAATAGTTGACAGAGTTAAAAATTTGGAGACTAAATAGTATTTTTACTAAATTCAGAGACTAAATAATAATTTGACCAACAATTTAAAGATTAAATAATATTTTACCTCTATAATTAAATACCATTGTTTTCTAGTCAAACAATATTAATGAAGCAGCCGGCGGTAGCTTAAATATTTTAATTAGGAGTAGATCTAATTAATTAGTATAATGAAATTGTTATATTTCTTTTTTGGTGAACGAAATTGTTATATTTCAAGAATGATGCAAGATGATTTCAGGGGCAACGAAATTGGTGGGGCATTAATTGGACTTTGGAAATTCACTGTTCAGATATTATTGGAATTTATCATAATTTAATTAGTTGAACTTTATTTTTTAATAAGTTGAACTTGAAAACGGGAGTAGGTGAAGGACAAAATTTTTGTCATTGACATTAGTAGATTAAGACACTCTATCTTTTGATCAAGGATTATTTATTTTTAGAGTATATAGATAATTTTATCTCTGAAAGATTCGAAAGTTGCCAATTTAGTCCCTGAAAGATCATAAGTGTACAATTTTACACAAAGAAAATATGTATCTGTATATCTTAATTATTTGAATTCTTATTTCTTATATCATATTTCTCAAAGTTGAATTTGTTTCACTTGATAAATCAAGAGGATTGATTTATAATGAGTTTTTTATGGCATAATTCATTTGAGTACAATAAATCTTATAAATACTATCAAATGATAAAATCAAGCATCCCTGAAGGATTGCACAGAGCAATTTTTTTTCTTTGGCATCATTTTGCATCAAGAACTGAAGACAAAATATCTCGTTATCAAAGAACCTGTAATTCTTTGGAATAATTTGGATGAGAGGTATGAGCACAAATAAAAGATTATTTTTTGTCTAGAGCTCTTTAGATACACAATCAAAGAACTAGTAGTTCTTTATAACATTTGAAATATATTATATAACAAAGTCTTATTCAAATTTAGCTCTCAATGGAAATTATGTAGAGAGAGAATTATTGATGAATATATGTTAGAAAAACATATTTTACTTTGATGCTTTGAATATGCTCCTAAAGTAGCAATATCGAGAGCATAAATTTACTAATTATTTTGAGCTAATTTCTTGTTTGCTTATGTTAAGCAAAAGTCCTAACTATTGGTACCAAAATATGAAACCCGTCCTAATGAATCATTTCCATTTCCTGAAGAGAATGGAACAAGGTAGAATAAATTTTGAAAAAGTATTCCCCAAAGTGAATGCAACAAATAAAGTATGATGAGTTTGGTAAATGACTCTGTTCATAGCCATGGTATTGGACGTGGGCATGATAAAGGACTAAAAAAAATTTAGCATCGTCATGATTGACATTATAATAATTAAGAAAACAATAGAGGTTCTCTCAATATAATCCTTTTAAGAATAAAAATATGAAAGGTCATTGGTCACGTGTTTGTCGTGCACCTGAATAAATTGTTGAATTTCACAAACTTCAACAAATAAAGCAAATAGTATTGACGTTAATTAATTTGACCTTTCAAAATGGTAACATCAATTGATTAATGGACATCCAAGGGGGAGTGTTAATAGACATCCTTCACTAGATTTTTTCTCACAGGGTTTTTCCTAGTAAGGTTTTAATGAGGCACATTTTGGTTAATGGACATCCAAGGGGGAGTGTTATGTATATTAAAAAGTGAATGTCCGTACAACCCCCAAATTGATTGGGTATTATACCATTAATTAGGATTTATATTACCATGTTAATTCTTTTAACTTATTATTATAAGTTACTCATCTAATCCAATAAATCAAAGTGCGCATAACACATATATCATGAGAAATTATATGAAAATTGTAGGTAGTACAAAATACAGAAAAGCCAAAGTTTCATTTTCTAAAAGAATAAAATTTGGCTACCAATAAATAACTATTTTGCAGTAAATCTCAACGAAACATAATTATTAAATTTCAAAGATATATCGTTGTTAGCATATTGAGACTACAAATGATGAAAATATGGAATATCATTATATTACTGCAATTGTGATGGGTAAGAAATGTATTGATTACCGTACATTTTCTTCTAGTTTGTACTACACAAATATTAGCATGTTGAAACGCATGTCATAGTAAACCAGAAGTTTACATAATTGAAACGTATGCTCTATTTGTAAACCAGAAGTTTACATAGTTCAAATATTTTTATTAGTTGGCATGACCGGTTAAACCATCTCGGTTCAATTGATATGATGCGCAAAATTATTGAGAATTTAAATGAAAATAACCAAAAGATTCTTTAATTCTCTTATGCAAATTGTTCTCAAGGTAAATAATTACAACAACATCACTAGTTAAATTTGGGATTGAGTCCCTTAAAACATTCCTAGAATATATAGAAGGTGATATATATGGGCCTATTCACCCACCATGCATCTATAAGATGGTCGCATGTGTGCATACTATGAACTCGCAATATAGTATTTGTGAGATTATTGATCAATAGTGCAATTTCCAGATTATGCAACTAAGACAATTTGTCTAGATAATTCTAGTGCCTAGTAAGTTTGTCTTAAGTTGTAATGACTATGATATTTCTATTGGGATAACAGTTGAACATCCTGAAGATTATGTTCACACCTTGAATATTGGTCTAGTGTAATAATTTATTAAATGCCTCCAGTTAATAGCTTAACCAATAATTATGAGAACAAAACTCTATATTACAGCATGGGGTATGCTATTATACGCATCAGACCAACAAATTCTCCCTATTATTGGCTTTTGGTCAGGAGCCAGATATTTCCATCTTAATTTTTTTTATTGTGCATTATATGTTCAAATTGCTCCCCCACAATTGACAAAGATGGATCCTCAAAGGAGGTTATGAATATATGTTGGATATAAATCTCCTCTTATAATATAATTAAGTATCTTGATTAATGACAGGAGCTTTATTTATAGCAAATAAATTTGCTGATTCTGATTTTGATAAATCAATATTTCCAACATCAGGGGGAGAAAATAAATAACTGGAAAATGAGATTCACCGAAGAATATTATCTTTATCTCATTTAGATCATCGCATAAAGCAATGTGAACCAGAAGTTCAAAAGATAATTTAATAAACTGTCAGACATGTTTACTGACCTTAAAAGAATTACAAAATCTCATATATCAGCTGAAAATGCTCCAATTCAGATTAATGTCCCAGCAGGACAATATGTTAATGACAATGAAAGTAATTCACGTGGTAAATTAACGGTTCTAATGATAAAATTCCTTGAAAAGGAAATGAGCAAATAATCGATGGTCATATTATGGAGGTGGGTTCTCCTGAAGAGACCCAAGACATAACTAATCATGAAACCTCGAAAGAGGATCAGGTACCTGATAATGATAATAAAGAGATCTAGATAAGTTATGTCAACATTGAGAAAATAAGAATGGAACCAAAAGAATATTATTGTCGACAACACAATTAAAATAAAAGAGGATCTTGAATTTGAAACTGTTAAGGAATGTAAACAGAGAAATGATTGGCCAAAATGAGAAAAATGAAATTCAAGCATAATTGACTTCACTAATGTGAAGGTTCTAGACCTGCAGTCCGAACACATGAAGGTGTATAAAGCTAGTTAGGTACAAACGAGCTTTTGTACAAAATAAAATAATTATATGGAGAAATAATCTCTTGTAGTGGATGCAATCACCTTCATATATAATATTAATATGGCAATGCGTGAAAAGCTTGATATGTGTCTTATAAATGTAGCTACAAAACTCAATAAATAGTGAAATTTATGTGGAATCTTTGAAGCAATTAAGATTTTCTGGAAAATTGTATGATAAGATTAAATAAATCCCTATATGGATTGAAATAAACTAGACGGTAATATCGTCTTAATAACTAATTGTTGAAAGAAAAATTATTGAAATGATTTAATTAGTCTATGTGATTTCATAGAAGGATATAAGTTAAATTTTACAATAATTTACTGTGTATATTTGAATATTATTGGAACTCTTGAAGAGTTTTAAAAACACAGTAAGCTGTTTAAAGAACAGATTTGAGATAATGAATCTTGGAATGTCAAAGTTTTATCTCGACCTGAAGATCGAGCACATTATTAATAGAGTTCTTATGATCTTATGTACAAAACATATCCGTTGAGTACCCTTATGGTTATAAGATCATTAGATATAAATAAGTATTATTTTTGTCCTCGTGAGAATGATGGAGAATTTTTTGGTCCAGAAGTACCATATCTTAAGTACTATAGAAGTACTGATATATCTTGCTAACAACACTTGACTTGATATGTCATTTGTAGTAAGTTTATTAGTAAGATTTAGTTCTTCTCCAAGTAAAACATATTGAAATAAAGTTAAGCATATATTTAGATATCTCCGAGGGACACTTGACATATTATTATTTTATGAATCAGTCTCCACAAGTTGGATATGCAAATGGTAGATATTTATCATATCCCTATAAAGGTTGGTCTCAAATTAATTAACTATTTATTTACATGTGGTGATTATACATCACAGCATTCGATAAAATACTTACTGCTATTTCAAAATAAATGCAATACATAAGGCAAGTTGAGAATGTATTTGGTTGGGATTATTAATCTAAAATATCCAGAAGATATGTAATTTGCCTTTAAATAGAAAATGACAACTATATTGTATAAGAATAATATGTATCGTTCAACTCTAGCATATTTGTTCATTAAGGCATTACCAACCATAACATTTGAGAAGCTAGTTCTCAAAATTTGAATGCGCCAATTAAGAGACCTTTAATGATGCTACAATGAGGGGGAGATACGCGTTGTACTCTTTTTTCCTTCGTTATGGTTTTGTCCCACTGGTTTTTCCTAACAAGATTTTTAATGAGTAAGCCTATAATGTGTATCAATAAATTGTGAATATTCAAGGGGGAGTGTTATAAATATTATTTATGAATATTCACAATTGACTTTATTATCTTGAGTTTTTTCATGTACATAAATATGAGTTTATCCTATCATCATGTACATTAAGTATGAGCTTATCTCTTCATTATGTACATTAAGTTAGGTACATCCCCCTTGAGATCTTTCATACTATAAATAGAGGTTTCTTGTGATGATATATACAGAAGTGATAACATAAATAAAAGAATTACTCTCTTACTCCCCAATTCTTTATTTCTTGCAAGTCTCTTATTCTTATAACTAGATCTTATTATTTTATACATTTCATAACACACCCGTATATATAAAAATAACACCGACACATATAAACGGGCAAATATATGAATAAAATAAATTGCCTTTTATAGGTTAATGTACCAAACTAACCTACTTCACTATTTCATAAAATTTATACTTTAGAGAATTTTATTTCCATCTAAAAGAAATAAACCCCTTAATAAACAAATCAACACAATCAAATTTTAAACCAATTTTTCTTGGGCACACTAGACTACGGTGTATATATACACACACAAAAGTGTAATAGAAGGTTGAGATGAATTGGGATATAATGAACCAAACCTTCTTGGCCCATTATATTAACTTTAGGAAAGGTTTGGTATAAGAGTTAAAAAAAAATAGTTTCGAGATTATAAATTCTGACATCTTGTGATTTTACGTTTAATACATGGATTTAAAAAATAGTTTTGGAAGTGTGAAATTTTAAACAAACGACTTTTTTAATATTTTCGAGAATCATATTCTCAGGAATGTGATTCTAAAGATTAGAATTCTTGAAATCCATTAGAATTAGTATTTTAACATTTGAAAACAAGGTATTAATAATAATACACACAAAATATAATTTTACCAAGTCTAAAAAATCAGTGTAATTGGCTAAAAGCAAAAACTTGTATTCACTTCAACCACAGCAACATAAGACTTGAAAGGAGATCCAATCCACAACTTGTCATTATGTTCTTTCACTTCACTCACAGAATCAAGCTCTTGGCTTCCATCCAAAACCTCTAAAATTTTTCCTTCCTCATCAAATTTCACTCCCACAACCTCTTCTTCTTCTTGATTTTGCAAACTTGAATCATTATCTGCATTTTGAAGTAATGTACTGGTTTTATAACTTCTTAGGCTTAATGCCACCCAAAAATCTCCATTTTTGGTTCTCTTGATGTTATCCGGAGGGCCTTCAAATTGTGCAAAAAGTTCTGAAGTGTATGCCTTTGGGCCTTTAAGCCAAAACTTATGAATCTTTCCTACAGAAGATTCTCCAAACAGTAGGAATGAGGCATCTTGGTTTAGAGCCACACCATTTGCACATACTATGCCTTTCAGAAGTACTTGTACTTTCTTGCTACTTGAGTCATATCTTAGCAATCTTCCTGTTTTATCCCCTTTTAAAGGAATCATTTGCCATTCCCTACAATAATTAGGTTTACATTATTTAATCAAGTACCGAAATTGTAAAGACTTTTCGTATAAATATATATGTTACTGTCAGTTTTGCTCCTAAATTATGTTTATTATCAATAACGTCATATGCATATATGACTGTCTTTGTGACCTCCAATGCTGAATGTGATAACAAGTCATATATTTAGCTATTGTTTTGTCAATTCACCCACGATTGTTACTATGGCACTACAAAAAAAAAAGAGGGTTCTAAATTGACAAACTACTATAGCTAAATATATAACTTGACATTACATTCAGCATTAGAGAGTAGAGACCACACAAACAGTCATACTTGCTTCTGTTGTTGATTATTTAGACAAAAGTTAGATTGAAGGGTAAAACAGTTCGCAGAATGAAAGTTTAAGAATGTAATTGATAGCAAACAAAGTTTATGGTACAAATTGACAAAGATCCTATAGTCTAGAAACCCGAACAATACTTTTGCCTATATATATATATATATATATATATATGGCTGTGACCCTTTCTGGTCATTGGGGTCACAAAATAGCTATATTTTGTAATTAAAAAATACAAAAAAAAATATAATGGGAGGTAGTGGGAGAGAAAAAAAATATACCATGGGTAGTTACTAGAAAGGTGGACAAGTAAATAACTTCTCATCATTTAATTAATTATTTTAAATTATGATAATAATTCTAATTTAAAAACTAGCAAATATCTAATTTAATTTATTATTGCTTTAAAATATCATAATTATATTTTAAAAATTAAGAATAAATTGCATGCACGTACGTGCATGCGAAGCCTCTAGTATATATATATTAGTTTATCAGAGATATTCTCATATTAGAGACAATTTTGTTAAAATACTATCAACAACAACAACAATCAAAGCCTTTTCCCACTAGGTAGGGTCGGCTATATGGATCAAGCGACGCCAACATGTCCTGTCTTTCCACATTTCTATGGTTAGGTTGTTTATGTATAGATCCTTCTTAATCGTTTCTCTTATTATTTTCTTTGGTCTTCCCCTACCTCTAGTTATTAGGCTATCTTCCATTTGGTCAACTCTACGTACAGGAGCCTCTATCGGCCGTCTTTGTACATGACCAAACCACCTAAAGCGTGTTTCGACTAATTTTTCGACAATAGGTGCTACCCCCACTTTGTCTCTAATATAATCATTCCTAATCCTATCTATTCTAGTGTGACCACCCATCCAACGCAACATTATACTATCAAGCACTAAATATTATACTTGTCACAGCATGAGCTTAAATCTCAAGACATTAAAGAAGAGAAGAGGAAAACTGAATTACCTTCTTTGATATACAGTGCTAGTATCTGTGAAATAAATTACACCATTTTGGTCATCAATATCTACCCCATTTAAAAATTGAAAAGGGACACCATCATGGGCAGAGATGGCTAGTTGTTGGGCCACACCACCATTGGGCCCAACCATTAGGAGCCCAAAGTAGGCATCTGCAATGTAAAGATTGCATTTTTTTGTGTCAAATTTGAGGCCCAATGGCCTCCCACATATAGGTTCCTTGTTTGGATCCGTTGAGCCATCACATAATTTCCTATCCCTACAATCCAACATTTCGAAAAACATTTTCACTACAATTATATATATAGGAAATTATGGAGGATTTAAATTCACAAATGACTCAAACATATATATATCAAATGCATAATTATTTTATTTTATTTTAAAATATCATTTTTTATATTAGTCAAATACATATTTATTTATATAAATAATTTCCATAAAAAATTATATAAATAATTTATCTCGATCAAAATGAAAAGAATTGTAGATTTTCTTGTATCAAGAGAGATGAATGTCTATATATATATATATATATATATCTTGCCTGTGTGGTGAATTAACAGCAAACTCAACCCATTTGTTGTGAGTTTGTCTCCATCTGAAAATTCTACCGTCTTGTACGCCGGTGTATGGCCCGTCGCCGTCACAGTCGAAGGCTAAGCTTTCGGGGCCAGAGACATTATTTGGGAGTCTCAATTCATGGTAGTTTTTGAAGCCATGAAGAATGGAGAATACTTCACCAGAAGAAATGGTAGTGAAGCCACCAAGTGACAATAACAAGAGAAGAATGGAAGAAGATAACTGCTTCATTGGTTTATGGACAATATGGTAAGAAGCAAATTAGAGAGCTAGCTCTTTTATTGGAGGATGAAACAATAGGTCAATTTCCCGTTTATCACGTGACTATGATTTGATGAAGTGAGGATTTATAAAAAAACTATTTATATACTGTTCTTTTATTTAGAAATCTTATAAAATATATATAAAAGTTGTACCTAATAACCTAAACTTTTGTTTTAATCTCAATTTGCTTTTAAATAATGTTATAGATTTTTTTTCATTTCCCACATGTATCTTCCTATTGGAGGCAATACTGTTCGAGCTAGCTGAGATCCCACAACGGGGATAGAGCTCTCCCAACAGATATTTTTCCATACACAAAAACTCGAATACGAGACCTTGCTTAAAGAAAATAGAGTACCTACCACTCCAACCAATCACATATTATATATTTAATCACGTGAAACTAGCTATGAGAAAGCATGACAATGAATGCGACAATACCACTCTGCAATGGCCAATGAGCCATCTAAATCACGGTCATAAAATTGCATCTTTTTAAATATTATGTTACATATTTTTTATTAGATAAATTATATTTAAGTTTAGTCTTAATTTTAAAATCAAATATAAAACTAATCAAAATGAGAATGTTTTTTTCCAAAACACATTGGGTGAATTCCGTTAACTCAAATCAGTTCTACAAACATCCTATAGATAAACCACGGCATTGAGTCAGACCACACACCTTAATCTATATTTTATATCTATATAATCTATATATCTATATATAATATATAAAAGTAAGAGACAAGAAGTCTCGACATGACACATAAGTTTTTTCAGCATATATTTTTTAACCACGTAGCGCTGATTAAACACCAACTAGGATTTGATTTGGCGGATGACATGGACCCTATTAATTCTGATTGTTGATAATATATTCAGAATCTGCTTTAAATTTTATGAAATTAAAAATCATATAATCCTCCTGATTTAATACTATTAATTAAATTAAAAATTGAACATTGAAGTTAATTGAAAAATCAAAATGAGAATCCTTTCAAATTTTTTTTCCCAGACTGTAAATGGGACTAGGATTTAACAAGGATTTAAATAGGGCATGAGTTGGCATCTGACGTGGTTAGTACTTAATCTGATAACAGTTGACTACTTATCATATATGTGGAGATTTGTTTGTTTTCAGGTGTTATCCTGCATGTAATCGAATTTGAATTCATAAATTTTAAAACATAATCATAAATTATATTGTTAAATTTGAGTTCATGTAAAACGATTAATAATGTTCATATTACTTTTCTCATATTTTTTTGTCAAAAAAATTTTATCATATAAGCATAATAAATTTATCTTATAACATTTTCTGTATAGTTATTTTAATACTCACAAAATTTATTGAGTATATAAATATATGTATATAGGTAAAACATTTTTTGTTAGTTGTTAGACTTTTTCTTAATGCCGCCATGCAACAATCTAAAAGCAAATTTTTATCTTTCAATATATAAAACATAACTCAAAAGTAATTATATATACTTATAAAAAAAAGTAATTATATATAAGGCTATTTTATTATATATTCTTCAAAAAAAAAATATATATATATATATATATATATATATATATATATATATATAATCGTTCATTCATATATAATATTTAATTATAACATCACTTGAAAGTAATTAAGGTCTTTTATTTAAAAAGCTTAATTGCCTATAGAAGATTTAGACCTTAATTAACAACAGCAACATAAGGTTTCATGGATGATCCAATCCACAATTTTTTATCATATTCTTTCACTTCACTCACAGAGTTAAGCTCTTGGCCTCCTCTTCCATCTAAAATCTCCAACCTCTTTCCATTGTTATCAAACTTCACTCCCAAAGGGTCGTCTCCTAGTTTCTTCCATGGTATCAGAGTCGATGTACCTATTACTCTATTACTAAATAGTCCCACCCAAAAATCTCCATCTTTGTTTCTCTTAATGTTATCCGGAAACCTTTCAACTCGTGCAAAAAGTTCTGAAGTGTTGGCCTTATTGCCTTTAAGCCAAAACTTGAGAATTCTGCTTGAACTAAATTCTGCTATCAATACGAATGAATCGTCTGTGCTTAGAGCCACACCATTTGCGAATGTCACGTTTTTTAGTAGTACTTGTACCTTTTTGTTAGTTGGGTCATATTTCAACAATCTTCCTGTTCTATCTCCCGTTGGGATGATTAGTTGAAACTCCCTTCACACAAAAATTAGGAAATACAAATTATAGTCAACAAATATTAAAATGTTCTCGATACAATCTTTAGGGCTCGTTTGTTACTGAATTTATTTTGAGAGAATGGAAAAAGGAATGAGAATGGGAATGAGAATCATATGATTATGTTTGGTATGATATAAAATTGAGAATGGAAAGGAATGAGAATTAAGATTACAATTTTACCCTTCATTAAAAAAACTATTTTTTTCTCAGAGAAGTACAAAAAGTAAAGAGTAAAATAGACATTTGTCTCAATATACTAGTGGGATTCTTAGAAAACCTTGGATATTTGTTGTGTAACGTCAAACCCTATAGCGTATTGGTCATAACTACTAACACCAAAGACAATTAGTTTTGATTTTTAAAATAAAATTCTATTTTTGATTGATCTTAATTAATTGCAAGGCCAAATTTTATTTTGTTGTTTGTGACTCAAACTACATTGTTATTTTTGGATCAAGATAATTAATTGGACCACTCAAGTGTGCTTTTCTTAATATAGAAAAGAACTCATTTTGATTATAAATCTACTAAGTTATGAATGAGAAGAGTACTTACCTTCTTTGAAATATAGCACTGCTTTCCGAGAAATAAACTTCACCAGATTTCTCATCCACATCTAAGCCATTCAAAAACTTGAAAGGGACGCCATCATCATCAACCCTGGCTAGTTGTTGGGCCACACCACCATTAGGCCCAACCTTTAGGAGCCCAAAGTAGGCATCTGCAATGTAAAGATTGCATCTTTTGGTATCATATTTGAGGCCCAATGGCCTTCCACATATAGGTTCATTGTTTACATCTGTTGACCCATCACATAATGTCCTGTTTCTGTAATCAAATATTTGGAAAAAAAAAAAAATACATTCAATATAATATTATAGGAAATTATGTTATGGGGTATGCGTATATATATTAATATGATATGATTTTGGAGACTCCTCTTAAATTAACTACTTGAAATTTGATAGTTGTTAAGCCTTTAAAACAACATTAATTATGAGAAAAATGAAATCTAAGGACTTGAAACCCTCTTAAATTCTAATTAAGACCATTGTTAGTTTAGTTACTTGATAGAAGAACATGCATGTGATGAACAAGGGCTCATATTCTTTATCATATACATAAAGTTTGAGATATATATCTTACCTGTTTGGTGAGGTAATAGCAAACTCCACCCATTGTGTTCCTGTCCATTTCAAAATTCTACCGTCCGATACGCCGGTGTATGGCCCTTTGCCGTGGCAGTCAAAGGCTAAGCTTTCCGGACCGGAGGTTCCGTTGGGAAGTCTCAGCTCGGAGTAGTTTTTCAAGCCATCAATGACTCTCACTCCACTAGAGGAGAAGGTGAAGGTAGCAAATGAGAGTAACAAAGAGATGAAGATCAAAAGATGGGAAGAAGAAGAAGAAGAAATTGACTTCATGGCTAGTATTATGGAGAGATCACCAATATTTGTATTGATCACTTTTACAAAGTGTGATTTTGATGTATGTATTTATAATGGAGTAAAACTCTATTTTGGTCCCTCACATATGCTTATGCGGTCCCTCATATATGCCAATTTTTTTTTCAATTAGGTCCTTCGTATATTTTGTTCTCATTTTGGTCCCTCACAAAGCACATCGTTATCAATTTGGTCTCTCACAAAATGAAATCATTATTCATTTGGTTTCTCTGTATAGCTGGTATTTAAATAATTAATGGATCTAATAAAGTAAATCGTTTAATTAATGCTGATTGAGCAACATTTAAAATCATCTAGTAAAATAATTTTTCCTAGTTTTTATTCTTAGTTGCATTTGTTGTTGATTATGCAACTTCGATAAACACAACATTTTTGTTGAATTTTAATGTATCATTTTGATGATTATAGGAAAAAATATTTTATTAGACTTTTTTTTTGCTTGATATTTTATTAGACTTTAAATATTACTTAGTCAGCACAAAAAATGCCATTTCATCAGATCCATTAAATATTTAAACAACTACAGCAACAAAGATGAACCAAATTGAAAACACAAAATTGTGAGGGATTAAATTGAAAAAAAAAGAGCATCTATGAGAGGTCAAATTGAGAAAATAAGCATGTTTGTGAGACTAAAATGGAATTTTAATCATTTTATAAAGAATGGAGTTGGAGTTGTTCTAACTTGTAATTAAATGAATGGAAAAAGGATACTTTTAGTCCCTTAACTTTATCAAATATTTCACTTCAGTCCCTTAAATTTGATTGGGGTTAGTTAGTCCCTTAACTTTACAAAATTAATAAAAAAACTTCCTAATTAGTCGTCATTACCACTAACAATATTAGTTTACTTAATGAAAAATACTAAATTAAAATGATGATTAATGATTTTATGCCAAACTTTGCAAACATCAATACTATATATTAATCTTAAATGTGAAAAAAAAAATTCCCAAACTTAAACTTCATATCCTAAAATAAATATTTATTAATTTTAAACCTAAACCTAAATCAAAATTCTATGTTGCGGCGTGGCTTTCCTTTCTTTGAAAGGAACTTCCTTTTGCCAAACACTATTGAATAATTGAAAAAGGATTTAAGTGCAAAAGTTTTGAAGATCCTACGTTTCTAGGTGATACTCCACTCCTAGATGTAGACAATCACAACTATGATTCACCATCATACAACTAAAGCATTAAAGAGCAAGATCCGTATAATTTGTGAAGTAATAATAGGGAATCATATTAATAAAGATCAATTACAAATAAATTAAAGACCAAAATGTTATTAATATTGACAAATAACATCACCAGACAGCTTCATGAGGCTATTTGTCAATATTAATAAGTAATAATTATTTGATCTTTAATCCATTCAAGCTAATGATGTTATTTATCAATATTAATTAATAATAATTTGGTCCTTAATCTATTCATGGTGAGTCTTTATTAGTGTGAGTCCCTTTATTACTTTACAAATGAAACAAAAATGTGTATTTTAAAAGAATTGCAAAAAAACAAATTGCACCGAATTCAATTTTATCAAAGAGCAACAACGTTAATCATATAGACGAGTAGACGACCCCAAAGGCTCTAAAGGTCAACCCTTTTATTATGTTAGGCATTCTTTGCCTTGTTTTTTTCACTTTTTTTTTATTATTTTAATTTGAATCCTCTGTATTATATTAAAGGAATTTTATAAAAATTAGGAGAGAAATTATACCGAATTTTCTAAATTAGGATCTACTATGGTCTATGAATAGAATAGGAGACTAACTTTTTAGTCCCTAATCTATTCATGATAAGTCTCAATTTGTTTGAGTTTTTTTTTTTTGTATCTATATATCTTATATATTACAAAAATGTATAATTTTTAAATTTCAATAAAACAAGTGAAGAAAACAAAGCAAAAGAGACGAAGTATATTAAAGCACAGAAGATGCCATGCCAAAAATCAATGAGAAAGCAAAGAGAAAAAGTGATACATAAGTGAATCTCGATCTTTTTTTATACTGGAGAACATAAAATCCATTCTCAAAAGCAATATTAGTGTGAACAAGCTTAATTACTACTGCAGTTCGATTTTTTACCGGTTGGCAGGGGCTCCCTTGCGTCTTGGATAATTTATTAGGGGATTTTAATATTTTTATTTTAACACATGATTAATAAGTTGAAACAATAAAGACTTGGCATAAAAATATTATAAAGAATTTTAATTCAATATTTTTCGTTAATTAAATTAATGGTATTAGTGGTTAGGAAGTTTTTTTTATTAATTTTGTAAGTTAAGGGATGAAAATGACCGGAATCAAACTTAAAAAGACTAAAATTAAACTTAAAGCAAAAATTAAGACACCAAAAGTAATATTTTGCCAATATATATAATGTGTAAAAATGCACCGATATAAATTTAAGTACTGTAGAGTAAAGAAAAGTAAAAATAAAAAAATTGTGTTTGGTATATAAAAATGTGATGTAAAGTTTGTAAAGTAAAATAGTGGAAAAGACTAAAATGCCCTTACTTTATATAATTAAAGTGTTTCTTGATAGATGAAAAAGTAAAGAGAGAGAGTAATTAGGAGAGATATTTTGATCATTTCAGCAAAAAACAGAGTCAACAAAAACTTAATGTGTGAACAATACTTTGCAATGTAATCCTAACCAAACACAAATTTTTTTTGAATTGATACCTTACCAAACACAGCCATATATATGTGCTTGGCAAGTGATTTGAGAAATGTATAAGAGGCAAAATATTATTTACTCTCTGAATTGTTGATTAAATTATTATTTAGTCCTTGAATTTGATAAAAATACTATTTAGTCTTCGAATTTACAACTCCGTCAACTATTTAGTCCCCGAATTTGGAAAAAATACTACTTAGTCCTCGAATTTACAACTCTGTCAACTATTTAGTCCTCAAACTTGACCAAAATATTATTTAGTCTCCGAATTTGCAATTCTGTCAACTCTAACGGGTAACTATCATGGGTTGGTAGAGTTGCAAATTTGAGGACGAAATAGTATTTTTGCCAAATTTGAAGATTAAATAGTTGACAAAATTGCAAATATGGGGACTTAACAGTATATTTGCAAAATTCGGGGACTAAATAGTTGACAGAGTTGAAAATTGTGGACTAAATAGTATTTTTGCTAAATTCGGGGTCTAAATAATAATTTAAATAATAATTCAAGAACTAAATAGTATTTTGACTCCCTAATTAAATACAATTGTTTTCTAGTCAAACAATATTAATGAAGCAGCCGGCGGTAGATTAATTAGTATAAAGAAATTGTTATATTTCAAGAATGATGCAAGATGATTTCAGGGGCAACGAAATTGGTGGGGCCATTAATTGGACTTTGGAAATTCACTCTTAAGGACAAAATTTTGGTCATTGACATTAGTAAATTAAGACTCTATCTTTTGATCAAGGATTATTTATTTTAAGTAATTAAAATTTATGCTTATTATCAACGAAGGGATGATCCAAATGACAAGCCATTTAGTAATTTACTTAAATAAAGAGTTGGATTTGAGATATTGTAATTACAGTTATGTAAACCTCATTGAGAGACTCTCCCATTATAATCATATGCGCGACACGAGTTAAACTCAGATACTTAATTAAAAAAAACTCTTTGCTTATTTCTTTTTTTTTTAATAAAAAGGCATTAAAGCTTCATTATATTGTAAAAAAAGCCAAACGGCACTTACAATAATTTAAAAAACTCCAATCTAATAATACTGAAGAATAAACCCTAACAATTATTGAACTAAGTAAACAAAGTGTAAGCTCAACTGATCCTATTTCTTCAGGATGAAAAATCTCACCGTCCTTGGTGTTGTCAACAAAGTTGTTACTGTTATACCTCCTGCATATTAGATCTGAAGTAAAATCTTCAAAGTTGAAATTGTCGTAGGCTCTTCCAATATCATGATGAACGAGTGAAAATTTTTGAACATAGATGATTCGTAGATTTGGATATGATTATAACAAATCTTGAATCCATAATCACCTGATTGTCAAAAAAAAATCACAAAAGAAAATAAATACACACAAAAATAAAACAAATTCCACTTACTAGATCTGAATCGATCTAACAATGGGAGACTACACTCTCACAAGAGAGGACTACAAAACTCAGAAGTAAATCTAAAAGAAAATTACTACCAAAATTGGGAGAATGAATATCTACCTTATTTATGAAACGTAACAACAGTAACAAAAGAAAAAAAAAATAGGGAGGGGTTGCCAAAATTTGTACCCAAGCCAAAATTTGTACCTCTTTGCTTATTTTAGAGGTACAAATGTGTGTGCTTTGGAAATTGGAATTTTTACTTTAAAATATATATCTTTAAGTTTTTACCTCAAATTCCGAAATAATTATACCTTCCTTTAGGTATGTGGAATATTTGGGTACAAATTAAAAGCTCGAGATTAAAAATCAGATTAGTTATTGAATCAAAATAAAAAGTGGTTCATAGTTCAAGATTTTCATATATATTGGTCGAACTATTTTCAATTTTCTTAAAAATATTTCTTTTAGTCTAATTTCCTTATATATATCTATATCTATAATATAATATAATAATTTTGATGTATACTTTATAATCGCTTTGGATTACTTTGGTTATTGGTAGAGGTATAAATGAAACAGGTCGTTCGTGAACGGTTCGGACTTGGTTCGCATAAGAGCTCGTTCGGGCTCGTTCATTTATTAAACGAGTCGAGCCTAAACATAAAAATAAACTTGTTTAATTAAATGAGTTGAGTTTGAACATTTAAGGCTCAACTCGTTTAGTTCATGAACGGTTCATTTAAGAATAAAATAATACAAAAATATTTTTTTTCTCCATCTTACATGTATTATTATATTTAAATATATAATGAATACTCACCCTTAACAATACATAGGCACCTAAGTTTCCACCTAAGAATAAGTCCTCTAAGATAAAAATCCTTTGCGATTCTTTTATTTAACAACAGAATTATCTAAGACAAAAACGACAATTACGAGTTCGTGAAACAATTTGATTATAATCTATAAAATTAAAATAATAAACAACATGGGAATCTTGTTTCTGGTGTTGCAACTTGCAAAAGCTTCACTACTAGAAAATTTTCCAACGCAAAACACATCATGATGAATCGTGATTGTTAAACTAATAAAAATCTTTTTTTTTTTCGTTCTAAAAAAAAATAAGAATAATTTTTTTAAGTATTAATTATTAGCAAAACCCTTTCATGCTTTGATTAATAAATTGTTAATTCTCGTTTCCGATCTGGATTTATTTCACTACTTCATCCAATGTGGTTATATAACAAAATAATTTTTTGTCATGATCTGATTAGAATATTTATTAAAACAGATATAATAATTAATTTATTGAATACCGTTAAACTTGTTGTTGAAGCCCAGATGTGATTCTCCCAAAAGACAATGGTTAAGAAACGCAAATCTCTTATTATTTATGTCAAATCACATTTTGTTATAACAAAATAATTTTAAAATCAAATACATAGCATACTTATTTGACATTTTAGTCTAAAATTTCCTTGGATCAAGACTTGTTTGAATAATATAATTAATATAATTAAGTTAAGATCTAACCTATATTTGTTTGAACGATAAATTTATCTTGAATTTTTTGTACTTGGACTCATCACCCAAACTGCTACTCCAAAGAAATCCAAAACTGAACTCATATAATTTGACTTATCAAATGAAACAATCAAATTTTTTATATTAACTTTATAACAATTTTTTTCCATAAAAAAAAAACTTTATAACAATTTTTGTTTCAAAAAAAAAAACTTTATAACAATATTTTAATTGTGGTTAGGCTCACGCAAGTAATGACTAAATAATGATGTGTACTAACAAAACATCAAAAGTCAAGCCAAATTATATATAAAAATGCTATTTAAAAATATAATAATACTATTTTTAAATTAAATATTTATATAAGATCACAATGCAAGGAATAATGCTAGTGTTTAATCTAATAATAAGCATTTGATCCATAACATTAGAGTCAATGCTACAATTTGAATCTAACAACGGTTTATAGAAATCAAAGGTGACTTGTGGTACACATACAAATAAAGATAAAAATCTTTATTCTTAAATATCACATAAAGTCATATATAAAATTAAAAAAAAAAACTTATTTTCAAGGTAGAAAAAAGATTAGTATCTAGAAGTTCATTGATCAACTCTGTGTAATATAACTCGAGTTAGCTGAAATCCCATATGTAACGCTGGTAGAATTTCTCCAGCAAATTTTTTTCCATACACAAAATCCTAATAAAAAACCTTATTACCAGTCTAACCAACCCGTCGGTGATTCCAAAACAACGACGTACGATTTAAGAATAGACCCGATCCACAACATCCCGTCGCGTTCTTCCACTTCACTCACGCAGTCGAGCTCTTGGCCTCCTCTTCCATCTAAAACCTCCACAGTCTCTCCGTTCTCGTCGAATTTCACGGCCACGGGATCGCCGTGATCTTCTTCATTTTCTTCTTCCTTCTTCCATATTGGAATTAGAGCTTGGTTTTGTAATAAACTTGCATGAGGTAATAATGCCCTATTAGTATTTAGTCCTATCCAATAATTTCCATTTTTGTTTCTCTTGATGTTATCTGGTATTCTTTCAAGTTGTGCAAAAAGCTCTAAAGTGTAGGCCTTTGAGCCTTTGAGCCAAAACTTGTGAATCTTTCTTGGAATACATTCTGCTACCAATAGGAATGAGCCATCTTTGCTTAGAGCCACACCATTTGATAATTGTAAGCCTTTAAGCAGAACTTGCACTTTCTTGCTGCTTGGGTCATATTTCAGCAATCTTCCTGTGTTATCTCCACTTAGGAGTAATTCTAGCATTTCCCTAATTTTTATTATTAATATCATCAAAAAGAAAGAACTTTTGTTATTAACATATAAAATAACAAAAATGAATTTTCTCAAATGCAAAATTTAAGTGCACTTTTTTATATCTTTGTCATCAAATTCTCCAATAAAAAATCGACTAGTATAATTTATACAACTCTTTTATGCCATGATTGATTCACTGTTAAATTTTTTAGAATTACTAATTTGGTCCCTGAAAGATATGAATTGTTCTAATTTAGTCCCTAAAAGATGAAAATGCCTAATTATTTAGTTACTGAAAGATGTTTTTTTATTCTAATTCGGCCCTTTTTGTCCCTAAAAGAAATCACAGATACACCGACAGAAAAAACTAAAAGGACCAAATTGAGACAAAAAAAACATCTTTCAGATACTAAACTAAGCATTTTCATCTTTCGCTTTCAGGGATTAAATTGAAACAATTTATATCTTTTAGGGATTAAATTAGTAATTTTTCTAAATTTTTTTTACATGCTTTTTTTGGTTAAAGAACTTAATAACAAAAATATAAGAATCTGTATATATATGTAAGTCAAATTCATATGAAATAAGGTAGAATTAAAAGTACCTTCTTTGATATACAGCACTACTATCTGTGAAATAAACAATTCCAGTTTGGTCATCGATATCTATGCCATTCAAAAATTTGAAGGGGACACCATCATCAGCAGAAATAGCTACTGTTTTTGCCACACCACCATTAGGTCCAACCATCAAGAGTCCATAATAGGCATCTGCAATGTAGAGATTACATGTTTTTGGGTCAAATTTGATCCCTAATGGCCTCCCACATATAGGTTCCTTGTTTGGATCGATTGAGCCATCACATATTGCCTTAATCCTATAATCAAACATTGGGAAAGAAAATTCAATACAAGTACAATTATATATATAGGCTCAACACTTTTAGAAAGAAATGATTTAGTGACGGATTCGTAAATATTTATAACGGAATCCGGTTTTTAGTGACGGAATTTCCGTCAATAGAACATTGTTTTTGGGTATATGTGTATCTTGCCTGTTTGGTGAGTTGACTGCAAATTCAACCCATTGATTCTGAGTTGGTGTCCATTTGAAAATCCTACCGTCGGCTACGCCGGTGTATGGCCCGTCGCCGTTGCAGTCGAAGGCTAAGCTTTCGGGTCCCGAAACACGATTCGGGAGACGAAGTACTTCATGGTAATTTTTGAATTTGGAAGCTATTTCTTCACCATAAGAAAAGGTGAAGATAGCAAAGGAGAGTAAGAGAAAGATGAAGTGAAGAGGTGAAGAGGAAAATTGCTTCATGGGTATAGAGTCACACACACACACACATAGAAATCTTCTAATTCTATGGATGGAGTAGATTTACAAAGTGTGATATATGTATATATATATATATACACAGAAAGAGATATGGATGATTTAGCTAGATTATTTTAATGCATATGGATCATGACTAGTCCACACAAATGTTTTTTTTTAATAATTTTATAGTCAACATATTGTACTTTCATTAACATTATAAATTGGTCCCTCTAATTATTTTTATTTTTGTGCGTCTCGGTCATTGTAATTTTAAATTATTTATTATATGGTACTTAATTATACATAATTATCTGCTTAATCCATTAAGTAAGCCACAAATTAAAACAAACCAGTAGTTTAATTTGTAGCTAGTGCTGTTTGCATTTTGGTTTATGTATTGATCAAATTAAAAATATTAACTCTTAATTAGATATCACTCATCACTCATATAGCTTGCTTCCCTCACACATGTGATCAATAATTAAATTCTTTAGTATATGTATTTTGGTTTATGTATTGATCAAATTAAATTATTATATTGCCTTTCTTTGTTTCGAGAGATTCTTGGAATCTTAGGTAGACAAGCTGCATGTGAATAATTAAATTAATGTTTTTATAGTATATACATACCATTTTTTGGGACTTCATGCTTAAATTTCTTAATGCTTAGAGAGAGAGCCGAGATTTGGATCAAATAAAGTGCAAGTACATAAAGTGTATGATCTAAATCGTCAGATAAAAATCGAGATTCGTATTCGCATGATAACAGTCTCATTCAACGATTCAAAGTGTGAAATTTATATACTTTATGAATCTATTTTAGTATATCCGAATTCGAGAGAGCAAAAAGAGCATCTTCAGACTTCAATATTCTTGACTCTTCAGAATTGAATATTGGAATAATGTAAATTAAAATAACTAACAAAAGGTAATTCTTTTTTCATAAAGAAATTAAAGAGAAAGAAAAAGAAGAATAATTAATAAGCAAAATTTCATAGTGAAAGAATCAATGTTTTAAAATTCCTATGGATCATTCAACCGATAAAATAAGTGGTTTACAGTTTAATGATGCAATACTAGTTGAACTAGTATTAGGCGATTATGCAATATTGGAGGCAATTAAATATTTTTTTTTAATATATTCTACATATTAAACAACCTTATTTTTTGTAATATGATGAAATTGTGTTTTTGTCTTTATTTTTTTTACCCACTTTTATTCCATTTTCACCTCATTTTATTCACTTTTATTCCATTCACATAATATTTACATTCTCATTCTTATTCTCATTTTTTCCAATATTGTTCATACCAAACATACCCTTAATATTATATTATCGTTGAAAGAAAGGGAAACAAAAAACAATATTATAATTTAATTAATTAATTAAAATAAATATTAGAAATACACCTTACATTACATATATTTATAAAAGTAATATATTAATTATTCATCAAATTAAAGTAAAAAAAATGTATAATAAAAAACCTAACGTACATATTAAATCATCGTAAAATATTTTTGGTATCTTCAATGTTTGAGCCTTCGATCAAATATGTCCTAATATTTGATTGTGGTCAATTACGCCTCCAACGTTTCATTTTTCGAACAATTTTACCCTTCTCACTAACACCGTTAAAATAGATAATAGTTATAGCTTACGTGGCATGACACCATTATAGAGAAACTTCTTCCATTATTGAAGATGAGTCGATTCGCCAAGTTTCAAAGCAAAACGATGATAAAAATATTACACCTTAGGTGATTCTCCACAAAATTTGATAGACACGAAGGGTTAGCATTCCATTTTTGTTATCGTTTTGTTTTCAAACATGATGATGGACACATCTTCAATATTAAAAAGAAGTTTCTCTTTAGTAATATTAATAAAAATAATAAAATTACTAAAGGGACTTTACACTTAAATCAATGAATCATTTTCTTTCAATTTCTCTTGTAATTTTAGTCAATCACGACACCGTCTTGAGTATCGTTGTTTTTTGTTTATATTTTTCTTTCTTCCGTCTCTCTCACCTTTTCAATACACTTTATTTGTTTTATTTTAATTTTTCAATGCGATATACTTTTCCTTCTCTATCATAAGCCTTTTGCAATCTGACTATAGTCTATAGGCTCCAAAATTTGCTTAGACTAATAAAAATAGTGAGAATTATCGATTTAGTTATTAAAATACTTAATTTAGTCTCTAAAAAATATATTTTTTGTCTTAATTTGATCCTTTTAAATTCTTAAAGAAGTTACACATACACTGACAAAAAAAAAAATTAAAGGATCAAATTGGGAAAAAAAATTCAGAGATTAAATTGAAATAATATGTATCTTTTGAGGACCAAATTGATAATTCTCTTATAAAAATATAATATGAGTCGAAATTTAAAAAAAAAAAAAAAAAGGTCAAGCTCAGGATTTTGTTTAAGTTTGGCCTAGGGTTTGGAAGCTCGAATTATTTTTTAAAAGTATATATTTCTGGAATAAAATTTTCAAAATATACATTATAAAATTTGTTTGGATTACCAAAACATTCATAAAAATATGTTACAATTTTTTTTAAGAAATTGTTACATTTGGTTCAACTTTTATATTTTTAAAAATGTTTACTAATTTTGACTGTTTACTTTAGTGGCATTTTATCTTATCTTCAATAAAATAATTTACAAAACTATCTTAACTTATACATTTAAAATTTTTTAAGATAATCTCATATCAAGAAAGATGTTAAGAGCAATTTAGTGAGGGTGAGAGTTTAACGACAAAAGAGAAATGTTAAGGATAATTTAGTCAATTTATACATCTCAAAACAATCTCACGTCATGACTTAACTTAGGAAATTGACGGAAATGGACGGAAGGACCAATTTGAAACTTTTTACAAACATAGAGAACCAATTTAAACTTTTTGAAACATAAAGAACCAATATAAAACTTCATGCAAACATAAAGGACCAATTTAAAGTTTTGTCCTAAAAATAAAAATACAAGCTTCTCAGTTCTCACCCTCTTAGACGGGAATATTACCAAGCACCGAAATATAATATTCTGGGAACTTATAATTAAGTGAATATAATATATTGATTTTATTCTATAACAACTTGATGATTATAGCTAAATAATTCTATTTTATTGATATATAGATGACAATTATATTGACATGACATGTGCTTTGTTTCTAAAATTTTAGTCAAAGTTTGTATAATTGTAATTAACTATAAAATATAAATTGAATTAAGCATTTGGTTTATATTTATTTTCGCCAAAATCATAAGTCGGTCCCTTTATAACTTTTATTTTTGTATATCCAAATAACTTCACTTTCTTAATCCATTAAGTAAGCCACAAAACAAATAACTTAGATACCATAATGCTCTTATAGACTTGAATATATATAAACCATATTATTCTAATTTAATTCCTGTAAAATGAAAATATTTAATTTAGTCATTGAAAAATACTTTTTGTCTCAATTTGGTCATTTTATTTTTTCCTTCGGTGTATGTGTGACTTAGTTCTTCCAAATACTAAAAGGACCAAATTGGAATAAATAATCTTTCAAGGACTAAATTAGACATTTTCATCTTTCATGGACTAAATTGAAACAAGTAATATATATCAGGGACCAAATTAATAATCCTCTCTTTTTTTAATCTGGAATATTCAAGTTTACTATATATTCTTATCAGAAAAAGAAAGTTTACTATGTATTATAAGTGCCAAAAAGAAAGTATTTTTGTTATTAAATCATAAAAAGAAATAATTATCTAAATTGCAAAATGAACTTAAATTTCAAGACATAAAAAAGAAGAAGAAAAACTAAATATGAAATATGAGTGCCATTTTTTATATAAAATATTGTTGTATGATAATTTTTTTTTTTTGGACGTGTTGTATGATAAATTAACTTATTCTATTGCAATTTGCTCATCAACATCTTATATCCGTGCAAAAATATATATATATATATATATATATATATATATATATATATATATATATATATATGGTCAGTTTTTTTTTGGTATCATCAGAATCAGAAATGGCTAGTATAGTTGGGCCATTCTACATATGGGTTGGGACTAATTATTAAAAGCCCAAAATAGACATCCGCAATGTATAGATCATGTGTTTTGTGTCAAATTTCAGGCCCAATTGCTTGCCACATGTAGATTCCTTATTTGGGCCAATTGACCCATCACATAATGTTCTCTTTCTCATAGTTCATGTTACTTTTTGGAGCCATTTCACCCTAAATTGATTCTGGGCAATTCTTTTTCTTATAATTTTTATGTATATTCTTTAAAATATTTTATTTGTAAAGTAATAATAATTTTTGTAATATGAACTCATACTAATAGAGAACTATTATGAATGAATTAGGGACACATTGTTATTAATATTAACAATGACCCACCGTTAATGAATTAGGGATTAAATTGTTATTAATATTGACAATGACCAGCCATGAGTGGATTAGAGACTAAATTGTTATTAATATTAACAAACAACATGTCAGTTATTTAGAACTTGGTCCTTAATATTTATGGTTAGTCCTTATTAGTGTGAGTCACAATTAAAAAATTATTATTACTTCACAAATAAAATATTTTTTAAAACTTGCATAAGAATTACAAATAAAAAAATTACACTGAATCTAATTTCCTTTTCAACGTAGCGAACGGTGAAGCTAACAATTGATAGCAACATAAAGATGAAGAGAAGAGGGGAAGAAGATGTTAATTGCTTCGTTGCTATATAGGAAAACACATATTTCAACTAAAACACCATTTTCGTTTCTTTTTTTCCCAATTTGATCTCTCCTAATTTCTTTAGGTTGATTATGACATTTAAATAAATAATGATTCTGACAGCTTGGATGTTTTACTACAAAAAATATATATATTTTTTCACTCATCTATATTTCAACAATCACTTAACTATTGAAAAAAAGATAATAATAATATTTTTGACAGTCAATAATTATAAATGATACTTTTTTTGATGGTATTTTTTTGGGGGATCATTGTGAAAAAACAATATTATTTTTTTGGTATTGCAAAAA
The DNA here is from genome assembly GCA_014851425.1 of Senna tora. NCBI lineage: Eukaryota > Viridiplantae > Streptophyta > Magnoliopsida > Fabales > Fabaceae > Senna > Senna tora. The sequence continues at coordinate 35,964,233 of CM026265.1, forward strand.
TAATATTATTAATAATTATTGACCGTAAAAAATATTATTATTGACTCGTTCAACAACTTATTTCGACAGCTAAAATTTTTTTTGGCTTGACAATTAAAATTCAATTATTGAAAAAAAGTATACTTTTCAATGGTTAATATAGTGACAGTCAAAATATAGGTTGTTAAAAATACTCATTTTTCTTGTAATGTTTAGTGTTCATTAATTAAGAACATTAAAAGTCAACTAAGTTTAATTTCTTCACCTTTTTTTTTCAACTTGTCAAAATTTGCATTTGGTAACAAATATTAACAGTTAATTGGATTGGAACACATAGTATTGATGTATTAGAATAAAAATAGGAGAAAATTATTTTAATTGCTTTTAACAGTTACTCACTAAACATCCAAATCATCAAAATTGTTATTTATTTATTTAAATGATATCTAAGTGAAAGAAAACAAATCATACGGAACCAAATTGGGAAGAAGAAATTGTAAGAAATTAAATTGAAAAAAAAAAACTTCAATGCGGGAGGAAAACGATGTTTTTTCCTTATGCCTACATTATTAGTTTGGTCCCCCACTCTTTCTTCACTAGACTTTACTAGAAACCACTCTTTGATGGTTAAATTGTGTAATCCTTTACAATTAATGTGCATTTATTGTCCTACTTTTTCCTTGTTTCACTTTCACCTATGGGGTGAATACACATGTACAAGGAACTACAGGTAAAAAGTCTATTTTTCCCTTACAAATTTTTTAAAATTATATCTTTGTGCATATTACTTTTTTTTATTACTTTTTTTACCTACCATGTTGGTGTGGGGTAAGGATAAAATTGACATTTTAAACTTTGCTGTATATATAGATTATGTTTGATAAGGATGTAATTTTAAGAGAAGGGATGTAATTTCATACTTTCTAATAAATTTTACATTATATTTACACTTCTCATCATACTTTTTACATTTTCAACACACTTTTTTCTACAGTACTTTAAGGTTTCTCTAATACAAATAAGACACGTGTCAAGAAGTGTTTTTATGATCAATCACGATAAAGACAATACAGAAGATACAAAAATATAAATAACCTTACCTAAGGGTACGTTTGGTAGGTAGAAAGGGAAAGAGAATGTGTTTGATGTGTTTGGTAGTAAAAATTTGGAATGAAAATAGAATAGAAATATATTAATATTATCACTTTACCCCTTATATTAAAAAAAATATTAGAATTGTATCAAATCAAAGAATATAATACACATTTTGTATTTTATTTTTTTAAAAACTGTCAGAAAAAACAAAAAAGTAAATTCCACCTACTTTTATTTTTCCATTCTCTACTTTATTACACCAACCCAACGAGCCCTAAATTTATTCCATTTTTTTTCTCAAATACTTTCACTTTTCTTTCACCAAACTAATTTTCCATCCACCCGAAGGTGATTTTAGCATAGGTTGTTGTGATTTGTAAATGAATATTGAGGGATATATAATTGGTGGTGTTGATGTGATGATGATGGAGAGGCAGAATCACATAAATGTGATGAGGACCATGTGAGTTGTGCAGGGCATCACAACTACACGTCTTAAATTGTGGACAGTATTCAATTAATGAGATGGGAAACACACACGCAACAAACAAAACCACAATAGTTGGCGCAAGTGATAAGCAGTTTAATATTAAAATAAAATTTTGAATTTGTGATTTTATAAACGTAATTATTTCAATTGAGAGATTCTTCTATCGCAACTAAGTGAATAATGCGATTCTGAGTCTGAATTAATCGAGATAGTATCTCAGAGACCCGACACGGGCAAACAAAGGAGAAGAAAGAAAAGCATCTTTGAATTGCCTATTCCTTTGTTTGGTTCCCACCACCTACCCTACCTCCTATCTTATCGTCCTTCAATTTAGTTCATTTGCCCCCACGAATCTGATTCTCCTTTTCTTTTTCTTTTCTTTCATCCAAATCTTAGTTTAGAGGTTCTGCATTTTTTATTTTTTTTACTAATTAGCAGCCATCTTTGACATTTGTTCAACCAACCAAATTCTGTTTTCTAGTCTTAATTTGTAGATCATACAATTATTAAACTTACAATTACTGAATAAATGACATCTTGATATATGATTGTAGATCTCTTACAAAAATAAGAATATCAAATTAATAAATAATAATTTTCCTTTCCCGGATTTTTAACTTGGTTTGTTAATAAAAATAAGAATCTACCTTTTTGGGTCTGAATATTTTTGGGTAAATTACACTTTCTCCCTCATGAAAAATAATATAAAAAAATATGTATTTGACTAATATAAAAGAATCATAGAAATATAAAAAATTTATATTTTAAAAAAGTAAGATAAAATAGAATTTAAATTATTTATTTTATAATGAATTAAAATTATTTAAGAAAATTATTAATTTTATTAAGGTACTCAATATCTTTTTCATGTTCTTATTATTCAATTTGTATTTATATTTTATTATTTACTTAATTAAAATATTTTGATATTTTATCTATTATATATCTTCAAGCACTACTACGGAAAGAAAATCACAATAATATTTTTTTTTTATAATTATCTTCTTGTTCGAATTAACTGAGATTTCATAACGATGTAAAATATCACAATGAAAATAAAACTTTCTTAATAAAAATTTTTTTTATAAACAATATTCGAATTTAATACTTTATTTAAAGAAAACGAAGTAACTATCATTCGAATCAATTATACTGTTGGTATAATAATATCTTAAAATCTTATTGATAGTTAAGCAATTTACTATCACCAATCCCATTCAATGTAGATATTCATTTATTGGGTGACCTTATGTCCTTATCTATAATAATCATTTCCAACCTCCCTTTCTCTTTCTCTCTCTCCTCATACACGCACACACAATTATAGAAATATGTGATTTTTTTAACAAAATAATAGTAAAATAATGCACTCTCAATTAGATTACAAAAATGTCACACTTTTGGGATATAGTTTGAGATCTAGACTTTGAAACATAAAAACAATTTACTTCAATCCAATATAGTGAATAAGGGGGTATTTGATATATGGGAAAAGAATTTATGTGTTATTTTTATAATTTTGCCATGATTTCTTTAAGGAAAAAACTTATGTCCATTTCCTCCATTTCCACCAATCATATATTATATTTACAGTCTCTTTCTTCTATGATTGGTCATATAAAAGGTGGTCTTCTATATTCTCTCTCTACTGTGATTGGTCATTTAAACACTTTTTGCCACGTGTCATAATTATATTGGAGAAATGGAGGAAATTGACATAAGGAAATTGACATAAATTTTTTCCTTTCTTTAATCAGAAATTATTTATCGTTTATATTGTTAAATAGATATGCTTGCGGAGGATACTCATAAATTTTTTAAAAAATATAGATAATTTGTTGCAAATGTAAATTAATGTAAATTTGTTTTTGGAATGGTCAAATATACTCTTTTAATTTTGCTTAAATAATAATGTACATCTTAAAAATTTATAATATGTTACTATTTTTTGGATGAAAAAAAAAAATTTAAAAACCTCATGAACTTCTCCTTCTTCGAGTAAATATACATTTTTTTAGTAATATACAAAATAAATTATTTATTACATATTACATGATAACTTCTTAAAAATAATTTTTTTATCAAGATTTCAATTGTTATAAAAAAAAATGAGTAAAATTAGTAACTTGAAAAAAAAGTATCCCAATAACCCTTCACATACATACATGTGATGATCTTGTTATCACACATAGGGGTGTGTAGAATTGATCCAAACCGAACCAATCAATCCGATCCAAACCGACCAAAACCGACTACATAATCGGATGGATTGGTTTATTTTTTTGACAACCGATTTGGTTCGGTTCGGTTGATGAATAAGGTCCAATCCCAACCGAACCGAACCAAACCAACTGATTATAATTTTTTAAAAATATTAAAAATATTTTATAATGTTGATTTTTATGGTTTTATGATGTTGGATTGTAATTTTAAGTTTGTAATGTTGAAATATTGTACTAATAACTTTAGTTTGTTGGTTTTCATGATTAGAAATAGCTATTTTTATTTTTTAGGGTTTAAATTGAAGAGAAAAAAATAGTAAATTTTTTTTTAAAAATTTTTGTCAAAAACCGATTAAACCGAATCGAACCAAACTGACTATAATCGGTTTGGTTTGGTTCGGTTGATGTTCAAAGAGCGGATTGGATTGGATGACTTTTTTAGTCATCGGATTGGATTGATTCGATTATCCAAATCGTCAAAATCGAACCAATCTGCACTTTACTCACCCCTAATCACACATAATAATATACTATACATTGGCATTTAATTTTTAATTTCTAAGATACCATTGTAAGTGAGATAACATGACCAATATCTAACTAATTAAGGCACATGCATGGTAGTGGATCCTGGATGGATGAATATTCTTATAAAATATATTTTTAAATTGCTTGTGTTTTTAAATTATGTTTTAATTCATATAAAAAAAATTATGTTTTACTTATTTTGTTCAGTTTTTAAAATCTAACGAATAGAAAAAATTCATAAAAAAACAAATGAAAAGAAATTGATTAGAAAATAAATTAAATTGTATATCAAAAGAGAATTACCAATTTAGTTTCTGAAAATTTCAGATTGTTTCAATTTAATTATTATAAGATAAAAATATATAATTTAGTTTATGAGTATATTTTTTGTCATTAACTTGATCATTTTAGTTATTGAAATAAGTCAATACATACACAGACGGAAAAAAACTACAAGGATTAAATTGAGACAAAAATATATATTTACGGGACTAAATTAGACATTTTGTATATTTTTTAAAGATTATAACAATTTATATCTTTCAAAGATCAAATTAATAATTCCTTCAATTAATATATGTGATAACAAATAAAGGTTCAATATTATATATATATATATATATTAAATCATCCATATCCTTAACTTTAGGCTAATCAATCATCAAATGGGCGCGAAGAACAATTTTATCATGATTTCCTTCACCCCATGAAAGATTATATTTGGATCCAAAAAGTAATTATAAGATAACAAAAAGTGAATATTCTATCATCACTTGTTAGGGTATCTCATGCAAAAAAGGTAATCATAATTGTGTTCAAAGGGTAATATTCTATCATCATCATCATGCACTACATATTGCACATATCCAACAAAAAAAACACCGGAATCATAAACAATTTACTTGCTCCACAAGAATTAAAGTAATATTTGGAGCAAATTACTTTATTAGTTCACAAGAAATTTTATTAGATTCAATTTAGCCCCTAAATCATGAAAATATCAAATTTAATTATTAAGGGCACGCTTGGTATAAATGCACAGATGTAAAGTATTGTAAAGAAAGTACTGTAGAGTAAAGTACTTTAGAATAAAAGAAAGTACTATAGAAGAAAGTAAGGAGAGAGATAGAGAGAAAAATCATGATAAAAAGTGTGTTTGGTATGTATAAAATATGATGTAAAGTTTTTTGGAAATCGTGAGATTACTTGTATTGTAATGTTTGGTATTCATACCAAACGTGCCCTAAAAAATTGTCTTAATTTAGTAACTGAGTTATAAAAATATCAAATTTATTTCCTTAAAAATACCTTGTATCATAATTTCATCTTTGCATTTAGAGTTTATGGTTTAGGATTTAGAGTGTAAGCATTAAGGTCTAAATTGAAATATTTCAAGAACTAAATTTGATATTTTCATAATTTAGAGATTAAAAATGAAATAAATGATTTTTTATGGGACTAAAATTGATGTTTTTATTATTCAGGGACTAAATTGAGAGAAGTACAATATTTCAAGGACTAAAAGAATAATTTATTCTACTATTTTTCATATTTAAAAAGTAAGATAACCAAACGGTTGGGTATAGTGGAAAGGACTAGTCTCTCACAACGTGATGAACTTAGGTTTGAATTCTCGTTATGAGAGGTGTTCACATTTAGTTCACGACAATGTTTTAAACATGATTGCTTCCAATAGAAGTAGAAGGATACATATTAAAAAAATAAGATAAAAATTAATTTTTTTCTAAATAAATTAGTTAAACACTTTGTAATTTTCTAATAACAAATATCTTTTTCCACTTGCTCTATTTACTTTTAAATTAACAGGAAATTAAAAAAAAATATTTGCGCTTTCAAATTGCGTATCGGATAAGAATGCTTGCTTGTGAGTTGTGAACGTGTACAAATTGGGCTAAAGTAAAATTATATAAAAATAAATAAAAAATATTTCAGTGAAAAGAAAATCGGATCTGATTTAATTTTTAAAGGATCATGATCCGATACGACACGGAGATTTCTCTTTTTGAGCTCTTTTTTTTTTCTTTTCTAATTATTTCACCCAAAATTACAGGAAGGATATTTTAGTCAAACGATCGTCAACCATGAAACATCAGGGAAGCGGCGAAGGGTAGCGCGGTAATTTCAGAAATAACTAGTGGCAAACACGCTTTCGGCATTTCACGTCACCTATAAATTCACGTTGGCTTCGTCGCCCTAACAGATACAGCTATACACAACGCTTAAGGAGGCTTAGGCTGCGCGGCTAGATTCTTCGCTTTCGTTCTTCGTATTCGTTTCCTTTCTACGGTTTTCCGTTCCTTCTCTCTGTTCTGGTTTCGAATTCGTCCGAAATCTCATCGATTTGATATATGTAAGGATTTGCTAATGTTTTTTTCTCGATCTTTGATTTGTTTCGTTTCGTTTCGTTTCGTTTGTTTTTTCTTATTTCTGATTTCGATATTGTTTCAGATTCTCAACGGTTCGTGCTGTGGTTGGAGGTGTTCATAGAGTTATCGATTAAGAAGCCGTTTCTCAAAATTTATCCATTCATGTACGTTCCCTTGGTTATTGTTCTTTACTTGCTCGTTTTCTATCTTTCCTGTTTTGATTATTGCGTTGTTTTTAGATCCGGAAACATTATATCGAGCGCAGGGCTTCTTGTTTAATTATCTTATCTTTCTGAATTTCTGTATTGATCGTTTAGTTTCTAAGCATGATTTTGTTTCCTTTACGCTTTTTAATTTTTGTTCTGGTTTTCCTAAATTTTTTGGATAATTATTTCTTAGCATCTAGAAAATTTCTTTGATTAGCCTTTTACGTGGTTCTGGTTGTTACACGTTCCTGCGGTTCTTTCGATCTAAAAATTTCTTTGATTAGTCTTTTCCTGCGGTTCTTGTATTCTTTGCTTAATACCTAGATCTATGGTCTTTCCTTATGTAGACCCGTTGTTGGTTTTGGTTGTGTCGAAATAATTTTTTTTAATGGTTTACATATATGTAGTTTAAACTTTAAAGTCTGCGTGAGTGAACTAGGGATAATTTAGACATGTATCTATATATACTTTGCTGGCTTATTTCTGGGTTGTACTTTGGATTTTCAAGTTTTTCTTGGGCTACTATATCCATTTTGAACTGGTTTGCTGAAATGTTTGTAAAACATTTTTGTGTAGCAGAACTGTATGATCTAATGGAGTCGAAAGGTGGGAAAAAGAAGTCTAGTAGTAGTAGTAAATCATTATTCTACGAAGCTCCCCTCGGCTACAGCATTGAAGACGTTCGACCAAACGGTGGAATCAAGAAGTTCAGATCTGCTGCTTACTCCAACGTAAGTTTTCCGTCACTTTATGTGATTTATTGCTGTAGTTTATACTTATTTGATTCATTAATCAATGCTAATGCATGGATTTTATGCTTTTTGTTTCAGTGCGCTCGCAAGCCATCCTGATATCCCCAGCTGCTTCCAGTCATTTTTTTTGCTTTCTAGTTTTTATTTTTCGTAGGATTAATAACTACTCCACTTCAATTGGCGTCTTTCCAACCCCTCTTTTTGCAATCGCGCTCTCTTCACACCAGTGGTTTAGATCTACCGTTTTCTTCTTTTCTGAGACAATATGGCGATTTCTGTTTCTGCAATTGGTTTTGAAGGTTATGAGAAGAGACTGGAAATATCCTTTTTCCACCCTGGAATATTTCATGACCCTGAAGGAAAGGGTCTGAGATCTTTGACAAAATCCCAGTTGGATGAGATTTTAGCACCGGCTGAGTGCACCATTGTTTCTTCACTCTCAAATGATGAGGTTGACTCCTACGTTCTCTCTGAGTCTAGCCTATTTGTCTATCCATACAAGATCATTATTAAAACCTGTGGTACAACCAAGTTACTTCTTTCAATCCCACCCATACTGAAGATGGCTGAGCTCCTTACTCTTTCCGTTCGATCTGTAAGGTACACCCGTGGGAGTTTTATTTTTCCTGGAGCTCAGTCCTTCCCACATCGTCACTTTTCTGAGGAAGTGGCAGTCCTGGATAGCTACTTTGGGAAGCTTGGTTCAGGCAGCATGGCTTACATTATGGGTGGCGTGGATAGCCCACAGAAATGGCATGTGTACTCTGCTTCTGCTGAGCCAGTGAGCTCATATGACTCTGTTTACACCCTAGAGATGTGCATGACTGGTTTGAACAGAGAAAAATCTTTGGTTTTCTACAAAGATCAATCTGGCTCAGGCGCACATATGACTGTCAAATCTGGTATTAGAAACATCCTTCCGGATTCACAGATATGCGACTTTGAATTTGAACCCTGTGGTTATTCAATGAATTCAGTTGAAGGATCTGCTGTTTCAACCATTCATGTTACCCCAGAAGATGGTTTCAGCTATGCTAGCTTTGAGACAGCTGGGTATGATTTGAAAGTGGTCAATCTGAATCAACTGGTTGAGAGGGCGCTGTCATGCTTTGAACCATCGGAGTTTTCGATAGCAGTGCATGTGGATGTTGCAAGCAAGTCATTTGAGCAGAGGTGTTTGCTGGATGTCAAGGGGTACTGCCGCAAAGAGAGGAACCTGGAGGAGCTTGGAATGGGTGGTTCTGTTGTCTACCAAAAGTTCGTCAAGACTGCTGAATGTGGCTCACCTAGATCAACCCTCAAGTGTTGGAAAGACGAAGATGAAGAAGAGTAGTTTAGTGTGTGTGTTTGTTTTCCCTAAAATAACAGAGGCTTCCTCTTGTGCATCTTTTAGTTCTCGTTTTTAATTGTCGTATTTGATGTGGTTTTTATGATCTGTCGTTTTGTTAAAATAAAGCTCGTCTTAGAGCTATTATGTCGGCTTCTATTGTAGTCTTTGATGTGGGACCTTTGAACAGTCCTTATTAATGGATTTCATGTTTATGTTTGTGTCTAGTGCTTGTCTTTGTTGGTGGTTTATACATCTACAATGTACTAATTCATAGCAATTATTGAATTGAAGAATAAAGTTGTGTCACTATCATTGATTTCCAAACAGCGAAGTTTGCCATTATAATGCGTTTATGACTCGTTTTGCGTCTTTTCTAGTGGAATAGTTGTGCACGGTACTTGGTCTATTCTTTTCTCGTAAAGATGGAGTTTTTGTAAACTCTATAAGTAGAGAGAGCTATGTGTATCTTACCTTAATCAGAATATATATCATTTAAAATTAAAATTCTATTTATGTTTGAACTTTTTTTAAAGCTTTCTAAAGATTACCACCCGTATTCTATTCTTATGTTTTTTATGGGCACATTCTTTACGCAGAAATGGAAATGGAAACAGAAACGAAAATGAAAACGGAATGCGTTTCCTGTGTTTAGTAGTAAAAGTTTGCTAATGAAAATGAAAAAGGAATGTATTAAAATGACTATTTTATCCCTTATATTAAAATAATATAAAGAAAAAAGGTTATAATTCTGTCAAATCATGTCAACTCAGAAGGGTATAATAGGTATTTTGTATTTTTTTTTCTTTTTTTTTTAAAGTTGATAGAAATGAAAAAGTAAAAAAGTAAGTGGGACTCGGTGGGCTCCACCATTTCCATTTCTATTTCGATTGGGAATTCTTGCAAAAGAACATGCCCTATATGTTGCCATCGTTTTAATTACTATTTTTTTGCCCTTACTATATCTTTGTGAGAATTATCAACTTGGTCCCTAAAAGATACATATTGTTTCAATTTAGTCATTGAAAGATATAAATATTTAATTTAGTTCTTGAAAGATGTTTTTTGTCCCAACTTGGTCCAATTGATTTTGAAGAAAAGTCACAAATATACTGCCAAAAAAATTAAAAGGACTAAATTAAAACAAAAAGTATCTTTCAGACACTAAATTAAATATTTGTATTTTCAAGAACTAAATTAAAATAATTTGTATATTTTAGGAATGATAATTCTCTGTGTATCTTTTGTTCCGGCCACACTCTACCTCTTCCTCTTGCTTACCCTTGTGGGTTAAGTAATGTGGTTTTGGCCATTCGGAAGCCCTTTAAAATTAGGCATTATTGAGGGAGAACCGGAAATCCAATATTGACACGTATGATATTATAATATATATATATTTTGAAATAATTTGTCAATGTCAATTGGCAACCATTGTTTTCTTTCTCATAATGTTTGTAATTATCCAGCTTTTCAAAGACGTCTTATAATTTATAAATATCGATAATTATTCTATTATTTTACCAATAACAAAACTTCTATGAGTCTTTATTAAAAATATTTGGCCAAATTAAAATAGCATTTTCTTCCCTAATATTTAATTGATACTCTTGATTAATGACTCCTCCTTCTAGATACACACATTAATTAGATTTTTTTTACTCAATATGTCATATCAATTATTATTGTTATTATTATTTTGTTTTCTAGGAGTACACTCTTGAGTAGATGCAATTATATATTGGAAATATTGTATAACAAAAGTTCGAAACTTGGTTTATGGAAGACTCGCCTTTTCGTTACACTTAATCTCTATTAACATTAATTTTTGAATGTATAATTATCTCAAAAAGTTTAACAAGTATACAAACATGATGAAGGTAATATTTAAATGTAGAATAGAAGTTAATATTTTACATGAAATCCATTATTCAAACCAAAAATACATTAAAATAAGATATTTAACTTAATCTCATTTGTGCTTCATACAATTTGAATCAGCTGATGTGCACTGTGATTTGAAATGTACATAACCTTTAGACAATTACTATAATTGCACTTCATACAATTTGGATAAATTGATGTGCATAACTTAATCTCGTCTGTACTTCAACATATTTAGTCCATGCTTCATAGTTTTAGACTTGAGTGCATAACCTATAACCGAAAGATAATAAGTTATGTTGGCATTAAGAGTTTTATGGTGAATGTCAACAATTTTATTTTAGAAAATTTTTTAAAAAAAATCAAAATTTAAATTACAATTTAAAAAACAATACATCCAAACAGAACTAAATTTTTAAGCAAATGAATCAATATGATTCAATGTATGTACCAAGATTAAGATTAAGCTAAAGCTAATGATCAGATTAGGGATGGCAATCTTAACCGGATCCAACAGGTACCCGGTAAAATTATCCGTTGGGTCCGAGTCTGGGTATTGAAAAAATGGGTCTGGGTCCGGGTCCGGATCCGAAGATTTTAACGGGTAAATTTTCAGGTCCGGGTAAGGGGGTATTCACCCCGATCCCGGACCCGGTGATATAATATATATAAAAATATTTTATATATAAATACTTTTTATATATTATTTATATATATACTGTGTGTTTAAAATTTTTTTTAAAAAAAATTGGAAATAGTTAAATTTATGATTGTGTATTCAATACTTGTTGGTTTGAAGTTTTTTTTTAAAATTTAAAAATAATTAAATTTATAATTTGTAGAAAAAAGTAATAAATTTTCCGGGTCCGGGGATTTAAGTATTCAATGGGTCCGGGGATGGGTCTCACATTTTATACCCAGCCGAGGACGGGTCTGGGGATGGAGAAAAAAATGAGTACCGGGACCGAGGCCGGGGATTACAGTATCCTCCCCGTACCCTACCCATTGCCATCTCTAGATCAGATTAAAGTTGAAGGGATTGGGAGGGTTAAATATGCTTCCGTATAAAACAATATTGTTAGTTTGTTACCTACAAATTTTTTAATTTATTTTGATTCCATGGGGAAATTTTTTTTTTTTTGGTCGAAGATTCCATGGGAAAATTAAAGGTAAATTTTTCCATTTGGAATATTCCGTCCACCATATCTTTTTTTTTATTATTTTGCGTCAATTTGGGATTTAGATTTTTTTTTTTTTTTACAATTTCATACTGAAAAGTAAATTCTTACAAAAACATATCAATGTCGTTATAATCACTAATAAGTAATAACAGCCGAATGAAGATAAATTTATCCAAAATAATGCTTATTCTGGCGGGATTGATAATAAAATCTCATTCGTAATTAATTTGGAAGAATAAATTAAATAGGCCATAAGGTGTGTTTAGATTGAGGAGAATGGAGGGGAAGAGAAGGGAATTGAATTTTTTATTCTGATATTTTCTTTTATTTAGATTAAATATAATGTGTTTTTTCTTTTCATATAATTTATTCTTATCAATCTAAACATATTTTAATCCTTTTTTTTTACTACTCATTATATTTAGATAAAAATAGAAGAAACTAGAAATAAATAAAGACAACTCTTCACAAAAAAAAAGACAAATAAAATTTTTCATAAGGGAATTGACAAAAAAAAATTAGAGAAAATTTAAAAGTGACTTTAAAACTTCAAGGCAAAAAAAAAAAAAAAAAACTTTCAATAGTTACATGAGTCTACTCAATTCTTGTTATGTATTACATGATAGTTGTTAGAGTAACCATGATATGAAAACTAACTCAGTGAAAATAGGAAAAAAAAGAAAAATAGCAATATTACATCGTGTTTTGCATCGTTGTGTTGCGTCCTCTTATAGCACGATTCATTCATAAGAGGATTGAGCAGGAAAAGTGGGATGATTCTCACTTAATCTTCGTGTTGATGGGTGTTTTTGTCTTTTCATACATCACGGACCTTCTTGGCACACAATCCATCGTTGGGGCTTTCGTGTATGGCTTGATTTTGCCCCATGGATAATTTTGTTTCGGGGACTATGTCGCCAATATTCTTCTTTCGTTCAGGTTTAATGGTTAACTTGTTTACGGTTGCACAACAAAGATATTGGCCCCTCATGGTCCTCCTTATCATCCTTTTATCCCTCCCAAAAGTTGTAAGCACTTTGGTGGCTAACTTGTTCTTTGGTATGCCCACTCGAGATGGTGTGGGTATTGGACTACTTGTCAACACAATAATTTACATGCTACCAGCATGGTCAATGTTCTGAGAGCTACAAATACTACAAGAATTTCCCCTTTGCATATATAACTTGGCAGAGAAGAAACGAACATCATTAATTCTGCTTCCTTTTCACAAACGACACAGTGTAACAGGCAAGTTTCTTAACCATTCTATTGCGATTTTCAACTTGATTTTCAGATGTCAAATCCTAAAATTCTACAATTTTATTATTTAAATCACGATTTTAACATTCTAGACACGACTAACGAAGCATACAGAGACATAAACCTAAATGTTGTACGAGATGCACCTTGTTCTGTGGCAATCTTTGTTGATCGTGGCCTTGGCTCATTGTCTAAAACCAACTTCAACATTCTAATGTTGTTTGTTGGTGGGCCTGATGTTATGATAAATCAGTGATTAACAAAGAGTTAGGTACCTTTAGGGGTAGAGTCTAGTTTAATTTATTTGACAAGTTTTAATTCAAAGCAATTTTTTTTTAATGTTTTGTTGTCACTATGATTTTTGGGCAAAGTATGATTAAGTATATGCAGCTGGATTTTTCACCCGTGTATTATTTGCCTTTGGTAGGACAACCACAACAAAAATATTCATCTTGAGTGAGAAAATACAAAAGAAAAGTTAGAGAACTAATCAAATAAATTACTCGAAGCATATATTCAATATATATTATAAAAAATTCCTTGTCAACAATATTGTTGTAGAAAATCATATAATTTAATATAAACCGTATGAATTATTTTTTTATTAATCTTTATAATATAAACTATTGAACTATTCAAATTAGGGTTGTTAAGGCTAGAGTTGGTCGGACCGAGTTTTTTTTTTTGGGGTTTATTCAGGCTTACAACTTATAATGGACTTGTAAGGGTTAAATTGAGTTGACCCATATAGGTTTTTGTTAATATTTTAAAAAAATTTATCTTATATAACTTGAAGATTATAGCTTATGTTGATATATAACAATATTCATTATTAATATGTTGATTTATAAATAAACTATACTAAATAATTTTTTAAATTTTATTTTTATAAGCTAATTTGTTGTATTTATTCTTAAGATGTTCATATTTGATCAACAACAACAACCATCAAAATCTTTTTGTATTAGGTGAGGTTAGCTATATGGATCAAACGACGCCAGCATATTCTGTCTTTACACATTTCTATATGGTTAGGTTATTTATAACTAAGTCCCTCATAATAATTTATCCTATTTGATCAAATAAAAAATTTAATTAAAAATTAAAAATTGAAAAAGGATAAAAAAAGGACAGCCTTTGGCCCAGCAAGAACAGTATTTTAGAGGGTGGACCAAGCTTGGCCCATCTTAATGTATTGGCCTATTTTGACATCCCTAATTATAAAAAAAATCAAAATTTCCTTGCAAATAAATGTTACGGATGCTAAAAATATTAAGCAAGAGTGTGTGGTAATCTTCAATTCTAAAACATATTTTACTGAATCATTAAATCCAAAAAATTGTAAGAAAATAAAAGAAATAAGTATATATGAGCTATTAAATTAATTTCACTAAAAGACAACACCAAGTGGCTGTAGTTTAGTGGTAAGAATTCCACGTTGTGGCCGTGGAGACCTGGGCTCGAATCCCAGCAGCCACATTATTTTTCTGATACTATTGCTTTCTTTTTTCTTTTAAGTTTAATTTTGCTTTTATTTTTCTTGCACAAGAAAGCTTTATATACTTCTTATTTATTTATCTATCTCTCTTCATAGTTTTGGATTTACTGAAGATGCATTATGCATATCCTCTTTATTTATATTCCTAAGAGCTTGGAAAATTTGGTCCTAAAAATATGTATATATATATATATATTGCTTCTCATAGCTCTAAGATATTTTTTTTATTGAAGACAATTTTATTAAATATATTGTGCAGCACTAAATACAAACATTCTTTATTCTTTTGCATTCAAATGCTTTCTAATTTTTCTAGGCCATATATATATTCAACCATAAGATTTTATGACTTTCATAGTTGAAGATGTAACAGATGAAGCTCCTTAAGAATTATAGGATTAGATTAATCAATATGCAGTTCATCATATCTTTACTTCTCGAATTAAAATAAAATATGCCTTGTCTCCTTGGGTTCCAATAGATACCCATAACCTCTTCATGGACACACACTGAGAGTTATTCTTTGCCCTCAAACTTTCTCTTTGCTCCTGAAGACTTGATTCTGGTAACTAAAGGTTACCCACTCGCTTAAGACTCGTTAAAATCAATCATAAAAGAAATGAGTTGTACTTAACATACATGTCAAGTTTTCTATTAAATATGATAACAAAAATATAAAAACATCTTAAATTTTTTGCTTGAGTACACTGAACTCCTTCCATAATTTTGTTTAATTTCTACCTTTATCTTTGGGCCATAACGATATTGATCATGGGCCCCCTTTATTCTATTCCCACCCCTCTTATAAAAGCTTGTGTGTTAAATTAATTAGTATCTTAGCTTTTTTATAAAAGCGATCTTGGAGATCTATATATATAAGCTGCAAATATAAAGCTTCCCAATTCAGGCTCTTAAATATTTGGTCGATAATTTTTTTCTCAATTATTGAACAACAGCATATATATATAACAAGTAACTTAGGACGGAAATCCGCTTTCTTCTGAAATAGTGTCATTTAAGCAAATTAATTATGGGCAAAATGCACAAAACCTGAGTTTCAGATCATATAGGCAGAATTCTATAAATTTTAAAACCTTGTACTCAATCTTCTGAGCTTTTATCTTTAGGCACAGAACCTCTTTTGTTAAGAATTATCAATTCAGTCCATTTTCAATAAAGTTTTTTCATGTCAGCGCGCGAATTACCATGTTAGTATTTTTTTTAGTCTATTCAGGGATATTTTGGTCATTTAAAAGACCTCCAATTACCCATCAACCCATCAAAATATTTTACCGAACTGCTCTTTAATTAATTAATAAATGTTTTACTGATATAACAAAATTCAATTAAAAAAATGGATGAAACTCAATCTTAACGGAAGAAGTTTTGTGTCAAAAGTTAAGAGTTTAAAGGATTTGATGCAAGGTTTAAAAAATCAAAGAAAGTTCTGCATTCGAGACCCAAAATTAGGGAGAATTCTGTACATTTTAGCTATTAATTATCTAGCATTTTGACTTTCGCTTGGCTTTTAAAAAAATTCCAAATGATGTCAATTTGGGGGGAAAATTGGGGACCACCAAAACAAGAATCAATGCACGCCGGATTGAAAAAAAAAATTATTATATAGAAAATTAAGTTCAACTCTTAATGCAAACAACCAAACAAATATTGTGTGTGTGTGTGTGTGTATATATATATATATATATATATATATATATATATATATATATATATATATATAGAGAGAGAGAGAGAGAGAGAGAGAGAGAGAGAGAGAGAGAGAGAGAGAGAGAGAGAGAGAGAGAGAGAGAGAGAGAGAGAGAGAGAGAGAGAGAGTGAGTGAGAGAATTTTAGTTCTAAATTTGCAAAGAATTTTTACTTTATGAACATTTTCCAAATTTTGACAAGCATGCAATTGCATGCTTTCTTAATCTTAATTAATATTGAAAACAAATAAATAAAGAAGAGAGTTGATTACTTTATGTAGTGGTTTATATATATATATATATATATATATATAAATAGGGTAAAATATATTTGGTACCCCCAATATTTGCATGTTCGGTCAAATATACCCCAAACGTTTGATTGTTGTCAAATATACCGTCAACGTTTCATTTTTGGGCAATCTTATCCTTTTCACTAACACCGTTGAAATAGTTAACGATTTTTGCTGACTAGGCATAACATGTGGCATTAATATCTGATTGGGATAAATTTTTTCCATTTCATATTTTATTTAAAAGAAAAAGAAAAAGAAATCGTTTAGATTTTGAAGAAGCACGTTTTCTTTTTTTCTTCTTTTTAAATAAAATATGAAATGAAAAAATTGATCCCAATCAGATATTAATGCCACATGTTATGCCTAGTCAGCAAAAACCGTTAACCATTTTAACGGTGTTAGTGAAAAGGGTAAGATTGCTCAAAAATTGAAACGTTGGGGGCATATTTGATCGCAATAAAACGTTTGGAGCATATTTGACCGGAGGCGCAAACGTTAGGGATATCAAAGATACTTTACCCTATATAAATATCTTTGTAGGTTCTACACATGGGAAAGTAAACAAAAAAAGAAGAAGAAGAAGAGAGAGGTAGCCTAATTATTAATTAATTGCTATCCATTGCTTTTTATAAAGTATATTGGAGTAATTTGGGGAAGAATATATTCTATCTTTTGGCCTCGCTGTCTCATTGGCTATCTCTAATATCATCACTAGAATAATGAATAATGAATAATGAATTTTTTATTTATATATGCTTATACATATTAATTAATTGGTTCTTGATGTTATAGGCCATATATATATATTGATACGCCATTTGTGATCTTTCAACCAATGAAAGCCATGATTTTTGTTCTTTTTTGGACATCTTTAGTTTTAAGAGTAATATATATATCCTTTTGGAATTGATCGATCGAACCCACCACATTTAATTTGGTTCTTCGTCATTGCAATTCAGCCACATATGTATGTTTTGCTCCTCCACTTACTTTAATTTAGATTCTACTTTATATATCATACATCTGATTTTTAGTACTTCTTAATTATTGAAAGGAGCTAAGGTATATGTCAAATTAAGTCTAAAACAAAAATGTATATATATATATATAGAGAGAGAGAGAATTAGTATAAGAAAAATGAAATTAATATATAAATTAAGCTAAAGATGAAATTCTAGAACTTACTAATATATATTTAAAAACCCTTTATATCAATATTGACCCGATCATCATCTCATATCATCACATCATATATTTTATTTTGTTTTAAATTATAAAATAGACTTTTGTATGAAGTAAGATTAATATATATATATATAAGGGGAAGATATAGTAAACAGTGAAAAAGAGATATGGAGGGAACAAGGTGGGAGAAGAAGGATGATTATTGAAGTGTCAACAAGTTTGGAAGCTTTATACTTGTCTTTTTTTTTTTTTCCAAAGGCATATATAATTAGTTATGTGATGGTGCCTGAGATATTGCATGCATATTGATGGGATACTAGCTAATAATATATCGTCGTCACTCTTTAGACGACTCAACATATCCTTGGTCAATTAATCAGAGGTCAACATCCTTAGACGACTTGTGCCTAACTTGCGTTGTCCCAATTGAGCAATACTGTCTGACCTGGTGGTGTCTAACGCTGTATTCTTCAAAAAAATGTCGTTTTCTCCAATCATCCTATCTCCTAGCTCACTTATAAATACTCCATGACCTCTCGTTGTACCCTAATTGAGTTTTAGACCATTGATGTCACCCTTTCCTTTAATTTGAGCTTTCTCTGGTAAATCTGAAGACTTGATTTTAGTAAACCGGATCGGAAGCTAAGAGACCCATTTGTTTAAGACCTAGTACATACTTCTTTTTTGTGTATTTGATACAAATTAAAATTGGTGATGCAAGGTTGGGGCTAGCTATTCATCAATTGAGTAACAAGGAAGGAAAAATTTTCCACTCATTGGGAAACTTAAAATTAGTGGTTATGGTCAAATCCTCTTTATTTTTATTTTGTTGTGGGTTTAATTTTATTGGAGGTGTTTGGCAAAAGGGTTTTCATGAATAGGCCTCTAAGTTACCAAGAAGATCGAGCCTATGGAAATTAAAATGCATGGAATATATACAAGAATAAATTCGGTGTTGTATAATATTATATAATAAAAAAAATATATACATAAGTATAGGTTTTATTTGATGTGAAATTCATCACTCCGTATATATTTTCTTTTTCTTTCCGAAAAAGACGACACCATATCTTTTGCCAAAGTGATCAAATTAATGATATGCCATTGGCTAAATTTCAATGATTTATTGACAAGATAACTACTTACTATTCCAACTATATGTAAAATAGTTTATTATATTATATGATGTTTGATAGGTACTTTTTTTTAGGTAGGAATGTTAATTGACAGATATAGATACTTTAATTTTATAAATTATATATGTACTTTAAAATAGATATTAATTATTTTGAAATTTGACTTTATTATTATTTTATTATGAAAAGTGGCTCTAAAAATGATTCAATATTACAAAATTTAAAATTTGCATTGTTTTGATAAAAATGAGGGCAACACATTAATTACTTCTTGTTATTCTTATAAAAAAAAATTACTTCTTGTTATATTACTATTTGTTGAACATGTTATACATATATGTTGCTTTTAAATTGTGAATAGGAACTTATAAATTGTCTTACAAAATTAAATCTTTTTTAGAATTAAAAGAAACATAAATGTATATGTTGAAGCCATTTTATTAAAGTCAATCACCTTATAATTTAGAAATGATGAATCATAAATATATAAGTATTCACTTTAGTGCAAGCCAAACTGACTATTCTAACATGTTATTTTGTTACAATATTTTTTTTTACATGCATGGAACCTCAATATTTCTAAAATAGTCAGGTTAATTAATTTCATTTTCATAATTTCTTACTTATTTTTTTGTTATCCTCAATCATCTTCCTCTCTGCCATTGCTTCCTATAAGTACGTAGAATGATATGATCTCCTTTAAACTATTTTTTTTTTTAAAATTTCTCATCTCAATTTATTAATTACACAAGAGAAGAAATAAAGTTTATATATATATATACATATACACATAATTATATTTTAGGAAAATAATATTGTTAATTTAAATACTTTGGTATTGAATCAAAACTCAACTCAACTTGATATCACTTTGCAATGCAAGTGGTATGGGAAAGGCTTGACTAATTAGGAGGGTTGTGGGGAATATATGGAGGAGAGAAAACAACCTTTGCTTTTAAAAGTAGGATGCTTTTAATTAATTTGCTTTTGGCTTCTTTAATTATTTTTGAAGGAATTGTCTCTCTTGATTTATATATGTCATTTGCAGACAGACAACTAACCTGAGTGATTTAGAATCAATAAATTTTGTTGGTTCTGTCATGTCTTTAAAATTTTGCTTCGATTAATCTGAACTCGATCAGTGTCGCGTATCTGAGTATGGTAGAAAGTTTCCAATGGCCAAGAGGGAGAGTTTAATCATACATTATATATATTCATACTTAACTAAGATATATATAATCATTAATTTTGGAACATACAAATTAATATATATATATATATATATATATATATATATATATATATATATATATATATATATATATATATATAATACTTAGAATTTTAAAAAAGAAAAAAATAATAATAAAGTGAGGAGATGCATGGGAGACATATATAATTGACACAACAATGATATGAAGAGCAGGACCTTTTACATCATCAATCTCAAACTCAATCCTTCAGGATTCTCACTTTTCTCATAATAATTGAATAAAACAAGAGAAAAGAGTAGTTTGATTGGGAAAAAAATTGTTGACTAAATTAAATTAATATTTTTGAGCCAGGCTTTGTTTTACATATCATATTTATATATTTATTTATTTTTAAAATATATTGCATCAACCTAAAAATTATTGTATTCACTACAAAAAATTATCAATTTTCATATCAGTTAATTAACATTATTTGTTAATATTTAACTAACGTGGTAGTCAATTAATTTCATTAACATCATTTGTTAATAAATTTTAACATATTAAAACTAATTTATATCTGAAGTTAAAATGATTTTCTTGCTGTAATTTTTACAATTTATGATAGTTTAAATGACTATTTAATTTTTCAGGTTATTTATTATTATTTTATTATTGAGGTAATTAGATCACTTAAGTTTATTAGATACCTTAATTAGATGACAATCAAAGTGATTCCCCTTGGACCCACCTAATTAGTTAAGTGTGATTAAATTAACAAATTAAGCACCATACTTTTTACAGTGCTTTAACAGATCATAATAATACTTCACTTTCTAGATTTCATATTCAAGAAATAGAATATAATAAACCCCTTATTTTCTAGACCATTGCATGATTGGAAGGAATTTTTCTTTTTCATCTTTTATATACACAAATGTCTTAATTGTGGCTCTTGGCTATATTCCCTTGCTTTACTTTAATTTGTTTAACCATTGACCAAATAATTTTTTTAAATATGTTAAAGAGTATGTGAGACAAATATATACTTGTTTCTCTATACTTGTTTCTCTTAATCATTAGTTTAATTTACATTTTTAAGAGTAAATTAATTAATGTTCTTTGAAAACTTGACTTGATTATATACTAGATAGTCTTAATTTGTTTCAAAATTTGCATGTTACTTTTCTAACATTGATATGAATTTGCAAAATCCTTTTCTCTAATTTAGTTCTTATCAATGAGTTAATTTTAGTTTGTGACATATGAAAAAAAAAGTTAATCTAATTATTAAGAGAATATAAATTATGTGGTAGATTTTTGCGCTATATATTAAGTGTCATATTGGGAGAAGAGGATTCTCTAAATTGAGAGAGCTAGAGGAGTGAAGTTCGTAAAATATTAGAGAGATAAAAAAAATAACTCTTAATTCATTTAGGATGAATTCCTTATTATTATATCTCTCTTAATTCACGAACTTTCTTTCTCTCTCATATACATAATTTTTGAAACAAGAAAAATATATAAGGCAATTTAGTTATAAATCTTATATGAAAGATTAAATAAACAATAGTTTTAAAGTCCTATATCCATATACTTGTTTTCTTTTTCTTGCAAGTGGTATCTTATTACGGGAGACAATTCTTGTATGAGACATTATTGGCACATCTCCTAATCAACGAGAATGCAAACCTTGGTTCACTATATTGTGAGACTGAGATACTAATATTTTTCACTAGACTTAACACCCGTTAATATATATAGTCCTATATATATATATATTTTGTTTCAACAACTTTTTTCAAGTGTTGTTGGCTTATAGGTTTTGGGTGTGAGTGAGTGCAATTCTTGCATGAAGGTTTGAGAAATTAATGGTTGTGATGTAAACATGTGAAATAGAAAAAAACCCAAACCCTCTTTCAATCAAAACCTTCTTAATTATATTCCTCTTTACTTTGCTTTGAAGCTTAATTTCTTTGTTCTGAAAATTTACTCAGTTTCTTCTGAATATCCTTCAACTCAATAATGGAAAGAAGATCACTACCTTTCTTCTTCTTCTTCTGGACTTCAGTTTCTGCTCTGCTCACTCCTAAAGGTGTTAATTATGAAGGTAATAATATACTTAAATTAAAAAAGCACTTCCTCATCATTAATTATTTCTAATTCATTATATAGTTTTGAAGCATTAATTATAGTTATATATGTATAAAATTAATATTGTTCTATATATATATATATATATTATATAAATTATATACAGTTGTAGCTCTTATGGGGATTAAGAATTCGTTGAAGGATGGTAATCATGTTTTATATAATTGGGATGGTGATGCTGTTGATCCTTGTAATTGGGTTTCTGTCTCTTGCTCTCCTGATCGTTTTGTCAATTATCTGTAAGTCATATATATAATACCATAAATAATAATAATAATTCATTTAGATTTCTTTTAATTTAATTTTCTTTCGTCCCCTAATTAATATTTTAATTAATTTATGTTTGTTGTTAATTTGAAGGGGATTTGCGAGCCAAAACTTATCCGGTACTCTTTCGCCAAGCGTCGGCAACTTAACAAATCTCCAAACTATGTGAGTAAGGAATTTAATTAATTATTGAAGAAATTGTTTGATTAGGTAATATTTTGTTGTAATTAAATTAATTTAATTAGATTATATAATTTGCAGGCTCCTACAAGATAATAACATATCAGGGCCAATTCCTCCTGAACTTGGGAGGTTGAAAAAGCTAGAAACTCTAGATCTTTCTGATAATTTCTTCACTGGTCACCTTCCTCATACTTTATCCCACATGAAGAGTCTCCATTACCTGTAAGTTGAACAAGAAACGTATATATATATATATATATATATATATATATATATATATATATATATATATTTGTGTGTGTGTGTGAACTATATTTCATGGATAATATTTTGGGTTATTATATTTCAGGCTAAAATGCACACAATATGCTTGAGTTCTTATGGGCATATATTATTACTCTTGAGTTTTTAAACAATGCATTTCAACTCTCCGAACTTTTAATTTTGGACATAAAACTCTATCTATAAAGAATTGCATTCATTTCTTTAATAGAATTCTATCACGTTAATAAATAATTTGTCACGATAGTACTTTTTTAGCTGATTGAAGGCCACTTCGATCGATCGTTTGGCACCAAAATGACAAAAAACCCTTTAATTAGCTAAAAAATACTAACGTGACAAGGTGTTTGCTGACGTGGTGAAATCTTGTTAACGAAGGGGATTTTACGCCAAAAATTGAAAGTTCAAGAGGGTTAGATACATAGTTTGAAACTCAATGGAGTTATATGTCCATGACCTAAAATTCTGGAGTGTTTTATGTATTGTAGCCTATATTTTAATTCCCCTGTTAGAATCTAATATAGAATATTTGTAATTAATTAGGAGGCTGAACAATAATAGTCTTACTGGAACAATTCCTTCCTCTTTGGCCAACATGTCCCAGCTTGCTTTACTGTAAGTAATCTGATTATCTAATTAAATTCAAGCCTTATTTAATTAGTGTACATGTGTATATATATTTCTTTATCAATTTTAATTTTTATTAATATTTTGTCTCCTTCTAAATTTTGCATAGGGATATTTCTTATAATAACTTGAGTGGACCTGTACCCATAATAAATGCAAAAACATTCAAGTAAGTTGCTAGCTTCTATATATATATATATATATATATATATATATATATATATGCCTTTATTTTTTTTTAAAATTTTTGTTATATTAAATATATATGTGATAATTGAAATTTGCTCTCTACTCAAATAGTTATATAGGAAATCCCGAGATATGTGCCATTGGAAAAGAGCAAAACTGCTTCAGAACAACAACACAACTTTCTTCGAACTTGAATAATGTGTCTCAAGGTAAATCATATATATATAGTTTCTCTATATTGCATTTTTTTTTTAATTTATCCTTTTAATTAGAGCCTCATGATTTTTATCTGCGAAGTATTTCTTATTTATTATTATTATTATTACAATATATATATATATATATATGTGTGTGTATATATATATATATATATATATAAAGTGTTACCAATAATATTCTAGTTTGGGTTGAAGTACAAGTACATATTTACCTTTTGTTTATCATTATTGTTGCTTTTGGTTGCAACTTGCACATATAATTGATCATAAAGCTTTAGCTTTCTGACGTACTTAAATCATTATTGTTGCCAAAAGTTGATATTTTAGAGATTTTTGTGTGTGTATATAACTGTAATATTTAAGAATATGGTTCTTACCCATATCATTCTTCAATGGTGCAAAAGTAAAAGCAATACTATTACCAAAAAAAAAAGTAAAAGCAATACCATCTTTTGAATTTTTTTTTTAAATGCAGGGAATTAAAAGTAGCAGAAATGAGAATGTTGCGTTGGATGAGTGGTCAAACTAAAATAGATTAGGATTAGAAATGATAATATTAGAGAGAAAGTGGGGATAACACCTATTGTCGAAAAATTAGTTGAAACACGCCTTAGGTGGTTTGGTTATGCACAAAGATGGCCAGTAGAGGCTCCTGTACGTAGAGTTGACCAAATGGAAGATAGCCTAATAACTAAAGGTAGGGGAAGACCAAAGAAAATAATAAGAGAAACTATTAAGATGGATCTAGCCGTAAATAACCTAACTATAGAAATGTGCAAAGACAGAACATGTTGACGTCGCTTGATTCATATAGTCGATCCCACCTATTGAAAAAAAGTTTTGTTGTTGTTGTTGTTGTAGGGAATTGAAACTCATATATATATATATATATATATATATATGCTGGTAACTTTTTTTTTGGTCTAATTGTGTAAATAACCTTTTTAACTATAGAATTTGATTTAGAATCCCTTTAAACTTTGTCATTTGTTTAAAAACCCCATTCTTTTAATTTTTTTTTAATAAAAAACCTTAATGAATGGTAGAAATGTCACATTATTTAAAGATATTTTTGCAGTCTTTTTTTTTTCGCCTTACAAAGTTTTGTTTTTAAATAAAGCACAACACTTGTGAATGTTTAATGTACTTCGGCATGACTGAAGTTTGTTGACATACTATTAACTCCCAATAAATAACTAATATATATATATATATATATATATATATATATATATATATATATATATATAATTGAGCTTAATTGAGCCAGCTAGATTAATCAAACCCAATGGACAACTAACTTTCAGATATTAGTAGTTTTAACAAAAAGAAATTATTAAAAAAATGTATTGATAAAGACACTTTGTTACAACCAAAATAAAATGATTATTATTATTATTTTGATTTTTTTAATTAAAAAATAAATCCTAATGCAGTTGAGTTGATTGAAATGGTTGGGCAGATTCAGAATGGAGTGGTAGAAGAAAGAAGCAGAAAATGGGGTTAGCATTGGGTTCAACACTCAGCTCCATTTGCTTACTCATTCTAGGCTTTGCCTTCCTTCTCTGGTGGCGACAAAGATACAACAAGCAAGTCTTCTTCGATGTTAATGGTACTTACTTCAATTAAATTATCATTTTAGTCCCTGCAACATAAAAATGTCAAATTTAGTGCTGAAGTGGAAGATGCAACTTGTCTCAATTTAGTCCATACGAAGTGGGAATTTCCATTAACATAGCTGGAAGAAAATTTTTCACGGAATAAATTGAGACATTACATTTTTCAGGGACCAAAATGATAATGTACTCTTAAATATATCATTTTGAACTAAAATTTACATTTAAGCATGTCATCAACCTAGAAAAAGTGCGGGAAGAGATGTGTCTAGGGAACGTGAGGAGATTCCATCTGAGAGAACTAGAGGCTGCAACCAACAACTTCAGCAGCAAGAACCTAATAGGCAAAGGTGGCTATGGAAATGTATACAAAGGCTACCTACCAGAAGGAGGAGGAGTCATAGCAGTGAAAAGGCTCAAAGACATAGCAGCAAGTTCCATCAATGGAGGAGGTGGAGAGACTCAGTTCCAGACTGAAGTGGAGATGATAAGCCTCGCCGTGCACCGGAACCTCCTTCGTCTCTACGGCTTCTGCATCACTCCCACCGAGAGGCTCTTGGTGTATCCCTACATGTCCAACGGAAGCGTCGCTTCCCGTCTCAAGGCGAAGCCGCCTCTGGATTGGCCCACAAGGAAGAGGATAGCCTTGGGAGCTGCAAGGGGATTGCTATACCTGCATGAGCAATGTGATCCCAAGATTATTCATAGAGATGTGAAAGCTGCAAATATTTTGCTTGATGAGTACTGTGAGGCAGTGGTTGGGGATTTTGGGTTAGCAAAGTTGTTGGATCATAGGGACTCACATGTCACAACAGCTGTGAGAGGGACTGTAGGGCACATAGCCCCAGAGTACCTCTCCACGGGACAGTCCTCTGATAAAACAGATGTCTTTGGCTTTGGAATCCTCTTGCTTGAACTCATCTCTGGGAGAAGAGCACTTGAATTTGGCAAAGCAACAAACCATAAGGGAGCCATGCTTGACTGGGTCAGTAAACTAAAACATAATTTTGGTCCCTCGTATTCAAACGATGATTTTCTCAATTTGGTCGATCTATTTGGTTGTCATCTAAATAAGTAACAATTCTGATGACTTGAACATTTGGTGCTGATTAGGCAACGTTAAAAACCAAGTAAGTTCCAAATCTCTCTTTTTTGCCAACTGGTCAAACGTTCTCCAGATGGAAAAAAGAGAAGAAAAGTTAGAATTGAGCTGACTTTTAATATTGTCTAGGCAACATTTCACTTTCATATATAGACGACATTTAGATAGAGGGACCAAATTGAGAATAGATCAAACTATGAGGGACCAAAATAATGCTGTAGTCATTTGTTTATTTTCTCAGAGATTAACTAGCTAGTAGATATTGTGAATATATATTAAATATTGCAGGTGAAGAAAATCCATCAAGAGAAGAAACTTGACTTATTAGTTGACAAAGACTTGAGAAACAACTATGACAGAATTGAGCTAGAAGAAATTGTTCAAGTAGCTCTTTTGTGCACTCAGTACCTTCCAAGCAATAGACCCAAGATGTCTGAAGTGGTTAGAATGCTTGAAGGAGATGGCCTTGCAGAGAAGTGGGAGGCTTCACACTCAGCTGAATCAACAAGAAGCAGACCGAATCAACTCTCTTCTTCGCATCGATACTCCGATCTTACCGATGACTCTTCACTGCTTAATCAGGAAATGGAGCTTTCTGGACCACGCTGATATAGCAGCATCATATATATATATATATATATATGATACTTGTCTCATATAATATATTATGTATCATATAGGTTACTACTGTACTTACTACATATAGTGCTAGCAAATAGTTGAGTGGAAGTGAATTTTCTGTCCAATATCTTACTGTATATACATTTCCAAAATGAGAGTACAAGACAGTGAAGTATATAGATGAGTGTTACTTCTTTTTTTTTTTATGGGGATGAGTGTTACTTCTGGATCTTTCAACTTGTAAGAATAATGTTTATTAAGTTATTTTTGCTTTGTTTGTACTCAAACTGTTAATAATTTATATATATGTTGAATAATGGCATACTGGGTTTTCCAACAATTACATTACATTTATCTCTACTTCTGATCTAGAAAGCACGGACACTTCAACTTGCAGGTGTGTCTGACACGGACACGACCATGACACACTGGCGACATGTGTCCGACACATGTCCAAATAAGAAAAATAAAGCTTTACAGCTTGGACACACGCTTGATATAGCAAGTTGAATTTTTTAAAAAAATAGAAAGAAAACAAAGGGTTTAAAAACATGTCTTTTGTAACCGGTCAATCTCCATACTAAAGTGTGCATTTTATTTGGTTTCTCTCCCGCCTATCTATTCTCCCTTCTCTCACACATATATATATAAGTCGTGTCGTGTCTTATGATTTTACGATTTTGGTGTGTCCCCATCACCCCATGTCATGTCCCGTGTGAGTGTCTGTGCTTCATAAGAAGCTTTATATGAGCCACTGGTAAGCAATTTGCAGAAACATATCCAATGCAACTGGAGAATTACTATTATTAGACTAAAATATTTCACAATGCAACAGTAAATAATGAATTTCTTCAAAATTAATCTATGAAGATTTGTAGCATCTTTAAATCCAAAATAAAGAAAATCAGCATCGCCCCAAAAAACATGGCGGAAGAAAGAGAAGTGAAGGGCAAAGTAAAATACTAACACAAGCTTAGAAGAAGCCGTCACAAGAGAAATTAACTTCTGCTTTTGTTGACGCCCTTCTTATCTGTAACAAATCTCGAGTAACTCCTAAAACTTTACCAGCATCTGATTGTTTGTGATCAATCATGAAACTAAGAATCTCCAACAATGGTGAATTTGCTAGTATATATTTTGCTAAACCCACTGCTGGCTCAAAGATGGTATCAACTATAATAAACACGGTCCTAAGCTGATTGAAGGAGCAGAAATTGGAGACTGGTTCTCCAAAACAGCTAAAAACTGGTAGCGACTCCAGATTACTGATCTAGAATAATCAAGAAAAATTACTCTAAACAAGGACTAAATAAAGTGTGGTTTAACAGTAGCCATTAGGAAATATACTAAGAACGAGGAGTCTTTTTGCTCACCTTGACGTCAAATTCCACCAAGTTAGGAGAACTTTTAAGTAAGCAAACAAGTAGTGAAATGTGTCTTGGATTATTGAAAGAAATTCCACACAATTGCAGATGTTTTAAGGAGTAGATCATGTTTGGAAGTGTCTCTGGAATGTAACCTAAGGACAAAAACTATGCATCCAAACCGCAAGACCATAAGTTATATCTGTAAACATGTTCAACTAGAAAAAAAATATGCAATTTTCTGTGGTGATCAAGAAAGAATTTAAACTAAATGTATATGTCAATGTAGTAGAGTCATATATGTTATCAAGGTGAGTAATACAGAAAAGTCACCGAACCACTATTGCTTGCAACTTTCAAGCATTTTCTTCTTTTGGGGGCCATAGAGGAAAGAGGCAGTTGATAAAGAATGAGGTAGCATGACATAATGATGCCATCATAGTTGGGTAGCATGACATAAACAGTTAAAAAGTATGCTCATTCTTAATAGAATAAAGAGAGAATTATCAATTTGGTCATTGAAAGATACAAATTGTTCCAATTTAGTCTCTGAAAGATGGAAATGTCTAATTTAGTCCCTGAAAGATTTTTTTTTTGTCCCAATTTGATCCTTAAAAGAAGCCACAAGTACATTGACAAAAAAAATAATTTAAAGGACCAAATTGGGACAAAAAAACATATTTCAAGAACTAAATGGAACGGTATATATATTTCAGGGACCAAATTGATAATCTTCTCTAGAATAAATGTTGAGAAACTGTATAAATAAATGTCCCGTAGATTATGATGTGCTTATTTCTCCTTGGTTACCCTTTAATTAAACCTATTTTACATATTTTGAGGACCAAGCCCTCCATGCAGAGTTGTGAATGGTAAATTTTCATTTCCCACCAAACAATATTAATTTTAGGCAAAAGTATATTTTTGTTTCCTAAACTATAGGGTCTTTGTCAATTTGATCCCTAAGCTTTGTTTTTTGTCAATTGTGTCACTGAACTTTCAATTTGCAATCAATTTTGCCCTTCAAACTAACTTTGTCTAAATAATTAACTGCAAAAGCAAATATGACTGTCTGCTTGGTCTCGAATGTTGATTGTGACACTAAGTCATATATTTAGCTACATTGTTTCATCAATTTAGCCATAGCTATCACTATGGCACTATAAAATAAATGGCCTTACTGAGACAAAATTGCATAGCTAAATATATGACTTGACATTGGAGTAAAGGGAAAATTGATTGCAAATTGAAAGTTTAGAGACAAGATTTACAGTAAACAAAGTTTAGGGATCAAATTGACAGAGACCTTATAGTTTAGGGACCAAAAAGATACTTTTTCCTTGACTTGAATTAGTTCTAAATTTGTGATGTTTCCTCACCGTAATGTAACTGCCTGCCAAATGAAGCTTCTCAACTTTTGGCAAGGATGAGAAGTAGTCAACCAAATTGGATCTTCTGCCTCCCTCTAAGTCCTCCATATGTCCATTAAGTATAATATTCAGATCCACCAAATTCTTTAAATTTTTAAGACAAATTGACTTGAAAGCCCGATGGTCAAGTATCACTAAGACTTGGAGATTGGGAGCAGAAATACTAAGACAATCAAAACCAATACAGCCTGAAATTGACAGGTTCACTAGTAATGGACAACCTGAGATGAGACTTTCAAGCACGTCTGATTCAATTCTGATACTAAACATGTGAAGGCCAGTCAAACTTTTAAACCCGCCAAAATCAGGTGGTGGAGGCTTCATTGCAAAGTTGGTAATATCCAAGTAAGCCAAGTTTAGACATGAGAAGAGATGTGATGGAATTTCATAGGGGTCTGGCTGATCATTTACAAGCATAAGATCCCTAATGCCACTTCTTGATAAATACCGAATCCACAGACTGAGGCATCTGACTCTGGTAGGGTACTCACGAGGGATGCACAGAATAAACTGCTCTAATAGGCCATCATGTTGCAAAAGAATTTCTGTGATTACCCTTGGAATTTCATGGCCTTGAGGAATTTCAAAAAAGCTATCAGCAAACTCAAGTCTTGGTACCGTAAGCCACATGTTCTTCCATTTCCTTGACAGAATACTGGTCCTCACTGCATCTCGGATGGGCAAGATCTCTAAGATGTGATCAATTACATTCCTTGGCAGTTCACTGATAAGGTCCACAGGCATGTCATGATCAGCCTTCATCATTTGGAAACTCAACCAAACTAGACATGCAAACATAGCGTATGCCTCAATATTACAAAAAAAAAAAAAACAAGTTTAAATATTTGCAAAAGTATCTTTCTGGTCCCATAACTATAGGGCCTTTGTCAATTTGGTCCCAAAAATTTGTTTGCTATCAATTACGTACTTAAACTTTAAATTTGTAAGCAACTTTGTCCTTTACTATTATGTCTAAATAATTAACAGCATATGCAAATATGACTATCCACGTGGCTAATCTAATGCTAAATGTAAAGCTACAGTGTTTCGCCAATTTAGCCACGATTACACCATTTTTTTGTAGTACCATAGTTATAATTGTAACTAAATTCACAAAATAGCTAAATGTATTATTTGGCATCACAGAGCATTGGAGGTCACGTTGACAATCACATTTGCATCTCCCGTTAATTATTTGGACAAAGTAAGGTGAAGGGCAAAAGTTTTTCCAAATTGCAAGTTTAGGAACAGAAAACAAAGTTCAAGGGCAAAATTGAATTGACAGAGACTATAGTTTAGATACCAAAAAGATACTTTTACCTTAAATATTTAATAATATATAAACAAACATGTTGAAGTGAACAGGTTCATAGATTTGGAAACAAATGCACACAAAGTGACTATATACTTCCTTTCAGTACCTTGATAGTTGATACCTTTGTTTCTTCAACATTTTTTTGCTATATTGTACTCGGTCTCTACTCTCAATCCTAGAGACCCCATAATGCAGCATTATGTCTATTTACATTGTTTTGACTACATTAGAATGCTTCCCTCAGCTCTTGTTTCCAAATTTCCTTACTGTTTTCTAGTGAGAAATTCCACCTAAATCCTGTGTAGTGTGTACATATGCCTCTACAACTTCTTATAGGAGGAAGAGAGGCAGTAGAAAAGAGATAATATACATACCTTGCACTGTAGTGAATTTCTAGTACAGCGATTGTGGCAGCAAAACAAGAAAACTGCAGAAATTGTGCAAAATTTCAACTATGAAACCAAGAAAATCAAAATATTTAAGAGTAAAACATGACCCAAAATACTTTAGCGATCACTTTGTAATAAATTTTAGTGCATAAGATGAAGAAACGCAGAATCACTGATTTCTCAAAAGCTGAGGATGAAGGAACGCACGCACCTCAGTAGAAAACCACAAGAACGTCAGGAGGTGAAGGAGAAAGAAAAATTTATGCGCTTGGAGATTGGAGAATATGATATATTGATTTAAATTGGGGTTATAAAGAGGCAAAATTAAGAGATAAAAATGTATTAAAATGAAAATTTAAAAGAATTATGTAGATTAATAAATGAAATCTTTTTTTATAAAAAATAAATGAAATCTTTTTTTAATGTGATAAATGAAATCTTTTGAAAAGTATACAATTTGCAATTTAAATGATGGCAAAAGTACATTTTCTGCCCTCAATGTTTGGGGGTCCTATCACTTTCGCCCCTAACGTATTTTCGCTGTTAATTATACCCTTAACGTTTTATATTTCTCCCAATGTCAGTCTTTTGGTTAACACCGTCAATTTTTGAACAGTTTTTTATGACGTAACATCCTATGTGGCCAACAATTCTGACTGGACTTAATTTTTTCCACATCAGCAATCAATAGTACTGAGTTTTTAGGGTCCATTTTACTGATGTAATGAGTATTTTGGTATACTGGATTTACTGATGTATTGAGTTTTTTGAGTCTATTGTACCCCTAAAATATATTGCTGATGTGAAAAAATAAAATCTAGTTAGAACTGTTGGCTATATAGGATGCCAGGTGATCAAAAAATGTCAAAGAATTGACGGTGTTAGCCAAAAGCCTGATATTGGGAGAAATACAAAACATTAAGGGTACAATTGACAGCAAAAAAACATTAAGGGCGAAAGTGACAGGACCTCCAAATGTTTACTTTTGCCTTAAATGATTTGTTTATCATTTGATATGTGCATGTTTTAAAAAGTTGAATTTATTAAATGCACTTATTTTAAAAAAAATATACATATATAATAATATTTTAACTTATGTCTTATTATTTGATATACATGCATATATTAATTATTAAATTAGGCTTTTTTTAAGTGTAAAATTTGAAATTTAAATGTATTCATTAGCAAATTAAAAAAATAATACTTTTAAAGTTTTTTTGTTATGAAAAAATATAAAAAAATATTAAATATTATATATATTAAATAATTTAATAGTACATTTATATTTATGATTTAATTTTTTTAAATTTTTTGTGATTATAAATAAAAATAAGTTTTATATTAATAAAATAACAATTTGTTTCGAAATTTTTACGGGTTTGAGTTCAGATATGGGTATTCGATTATTCGTAAGGTCCAAGATAGGAATTGGCTTTGATACTCATTCAAATCGGGTCCGAAGACGGTATATATAATATCATACTCAATTCTACTAATGATCATCCTATTTATAGTGTTTTAAAGGTTTATGATTACTAAAATTTGAAATTTAAATAATTAGTTATTAAAGAGATAATTATATTTAAATTTTGATTCTAAAAAATGTATATTTAAATTTTGAATACATTAAATATATATACTAAATCGATTCTTGAAGGGATGAGAGTGTAGCGTCATTCATTGGAAAGAGCGCTCCAAGTAATGGGCCTCGCAATACAGAGAGATTATTTATCACACCCGCTCTAATGGATACCCCGATCATAAAAAAAATGTATATACTAAAAGTTATCATTTTTAAATATTATAGATTATCTATATTTTCAATTAAAGATATAATTAATACGGTATACTTAAAATTCATCTTTAGTAAATAATAATTATCATTCTTATCAAACAGAAGAATCTCTCATTTCCTTGGATATTCCCACCTCTTAAACTTCCCACCACCTAAACATGTAGGATTTTCCTTCTTTCTCTCGTGACAAAGATACAAGAAGCCAGTCCTCTTCCATGTTAATGGTAGGTCAATTAAATTCTTGATAATAACCAAAAACTTCACTAAGCCTTCTACACAAAAGGAGTAAAACACAGAGGATGCAGAAAATTCTTAGGTAAACTAGGTCTACAAATAAAATCACTAGACTAAATTAATCATAAATGGACACATGCAATGCATGTTTTAACTTTTAATAAGAATTAACTCCACAGGTTCATAAAGAGGATGTTTGAAACTACGAACGAGATTACTAAACCTTATTAGTTACTTGTTATTTGTCAATATTAATAAATTTAATCCTTGACTCATTTAGATAAGTTCCTATTAATATTAACAAATGACATTGAATAAACGGAAGAATGTAATGAAAATTCAGTATATGCCAAGACTGAGCAACCAAATAGTAGATAGATAATGAAACATTTAGCATTTCATAGAGTCATTCATATTAACATACTTACATAGTTCATCCCCACCCAAAAAAATATGGCAGAAGAAAGAGGAATCTATCATAAGCTTAGAAGAAGCCATCACAAAGGAAAATAACTTCTGCTTTTGGTGACTTCCTTCTTATCTGTAACAAATCTTGTGTAACTCCTAAAACTTCACCAGCATCTGATTGTTCTCCATCAATCTTGAACGTAAGAATCTCCAACACTGGTGAATATTTTAGAAGATATTCTGCTAAATCCACTGCTCCATGAAAGATGGTATTAACTCTAATATTCACAGTCCTAAGCCGATTGAGGGAGTAGCCATTCCAGATAAACTCTCCAATGCGGTAAATCGGTCCCGGCTCCAGATTATGGATCTAGAATAATCAATAAAAATTTCTCTAAACAACAAAATGAAGTGTGGTCTAATAGTAGCCATTAGGAAATAAACTATGTAAGAGTATTCTTGCTCACCGTTATTTCAAATTCCACCAAGTTAGGAGAACTTTTAAGTAAGCAAACAAGCAGTGAAATCTGGCCTCGTTCAGTGAAAGAAATTTCATGCAATACCAAATGTTTTAAGGAGTATATCATCATCGAAAGTTTCTCTTGAATGCTACCTGTGGACAAAAACTACGGATCCAAACAGCAAAACCATAAAATATCTGTAAATATGTTCAACAAGAGAAAAAGAAGAAGCAACTTTCTATGGTTATCAAGGAATTTAAACTAAATAGTACATGTCAAGGTAGTAGGGACATATATGTTATCAAGGGGAACAATACAGAAAAGTCACCGAACAATTATTGCTTGCAAGGATCAAGTGATGCAAAGCAATGAATAAAGTCATGCCAACATATTCTATCTTGTCTCATTTCTATGCTTATGTTGTTAATAGTTAAAATCATCTTGGATTGCATGGGATAAACAATGAACAAGTATTCCCATGCTTAATAGAATAAATGTCGAGAAACTGCAAGCAGAACCTAAAAAATAATCACATATGATGAGTTTATTTCTCCATGGTTACCCTTTAATTAAACCTAGTTTACATTTTTTGGGGACCAGCACTCAAGTTACGTAATAAGAGAGTACCAGTCTATATGTCATAATGTCAATGGAAATTTTTCATGTTGTTTTACAAATAAATAAATCTAGCAAGCTATGGTAAGTCAGTAAGAGCCTCTA
Organism: Senna tora; assembly: GCA_014851425.1. NCBI lineage: Eukaryota > Viridiplantae > Streptophyta > Magnoliopsida > Fabales > Fabaceae > Senna > Senna tora. Next base: position 35,999,930 of record CM026265.1, read on the forward strand.
AATCATTTCCCACCGAACAATATTGACTTCAATTAGTTCCAAATTAGTGATGTTTCCTCACCTTAATGTAACCGTCTACCAAACGAAGCTTCTCAATGTTTGGCAAGGATGAGAAGAAGTCAACCAAATTGGATCTTCTGCCTCCATCTAAGTTCTCCATAGATCTTTCAAGTATAATTGTCAGATCCACAAGATTATTTAATTTCTTCAGACAAATTGACTTCAAAACCCCACTTCCTTCTATGAGTAAGATGCGGAGATTGGGAGAAGAGATATTCAGAGAATCAAAACCAAAACAGTATGAAATTGTCAGCTCTTCTAGTAATGGACAACTAGAGATAAAACTCTCAAGTATGTTTGATTCAATTATGACATTACACATGTTAAGGCCAATCAAACTTTTAAATCCACCAAAATCAGGTGGAGGCCTCAGTGTGAAGTTGCCAAGTCCCAAGTAATTCAAGTGCAGGCATGAGAAGAGATGAGATGGCATTTTATAGGGCTCTTCCTGACAATTTTTAAGCTCAAGTTCTTTAATGCCACTTCTTGACAAATACAGAATCCACTGACTGAGGCATCTGACTCTAGTAGGGTAGTTGTGAGGGATGACAAGATAAAACTTCTCTAATGGGCCATCATGTAGAAAAAGAACTTCCGTGATTACACTAGGAATTTCATGGTCTTTAAGATGCCCACCACCAGTTAGGATATTTTTGAAAAAGATATGATCAAACTCAATACTTGGTACTGTAAGCCACATATACCTCCATTTCCTTGACAGAATACTAGTCCTTACTAAATCCCGGATGGGCAAGTGCCTTAAGATGCAATCAATTACATTCCTTGGCAGGTCACTGATAAGGTCCACGGGCATGTCGCGATCAGCCTTCTCAATTCGGCAACTCATAACCAAACTAGACATGCAAACACAGAGTATGCCTTATAATCAATAATACAACAAGTACAAGTTTAAATTTATAATAACATAAAAACGGACAAGTTGAACTGAACAGGTTCATAGTTTTGCAAACAAATGCACACCAAGTGACTATGTACATGGTTTCAGTACCTTGATACCTTTGTTTCTTCAACAGTTTTTTAGTATATTGTACTCAGAACTCAGTCTCAATCCTAGAGAGTAGAGACCCAAGAATGCAGCATTATGTCTAAAACTCACCAGAAAACCTATAGTGTGACTGTTAGGGCAATTTACATTGTTATTGACTACATTAAAAAGCTATCCCTCAGCTTTGTTTCCAAATTTCATCATCGTTTTCTAGTGAGAACTTCGACCTAACTCCTATGTGCCTATACCTACCCGCAGGTCGTGAAAATATAAATAAAAAAATAATAATCAAAATTCAATAAAATGACCTGCGGCCGGAGACGAGCTGCGAGCTGGTGCGGCGGCGAGATAAACGGTGGACGGTGAAGTTTGCTGCAATTCGAACGGCGGATTCACGCGTCTGCTGCAATGTGGTTAGTTATTAATGGGGTGATGTAATGGCCATATGGGTACTATGGAGTGGGATGAAATGGGTAGAAGTGTACAAAAATGACGAGAGTTGTGGAATATAAAATTCTAATATTATTTTTATAATAAATAAATAAAAGTAGAAAGAAAAAATAAAATAGAATTAAATAATATATCTCATCTAAATTATTTCATAGATGATTATCTAAATTGGCCTAGAGCATTTGCTTATTAAACTTTTAGAAGATTTAGGCCTGTTTACTTACGGAGGAAATGAGAATAAGAATGATAATGTAAACGAGAATTTTAGAAGGAATAAAAATGTGACGTGAAAGTGATGTAAATGAAACAAAAATAAATAAAACGATCATTTTACTTTTATATTAAAAGTAGGTATAAAATAAAAGTAAATAAAAAATAAGAGTAAAAACATAATTTTATCAGATTACAGAAAGCAAACTATATTTAATAGAAAGAATATTATAGAGAATGTTGGATTAAAGTCATCATTACATCCCCAATACTTCTGACCCCTTTAACAATGACTTAGCGGAACATTCAAGAATAGAGGCAAAATACTATTTAGTCTCTAAATTATTGGTCAAACTACTATTTAGCCCCTAAATTTATCAAAAATACTGTTTAGTCCCCAAAATGTTTAACTATGTCAACTGTTTAGTCCTCGAATTTATAACCATGTCAACTATTTAGTCCTCAAACTTGGCAAAAATATTGTTTAATCACCGAATTTGCAACTCTGTCAACTATAACGAGTAATAGTCAAGAGACTAAATAGTTGACAGAGTTGCAAATTCAATGATTAAACAGTATTTTTGCCAAGTTTGGGGACTAAATAGTTGACATAGTTACAAATTCGAGGACTAAATAGTATTTTTGTCAAATTCGGGGACTAAATAATTGACATAGTTAAACATTTCGGGGACTAAATAGTATTTTTGATAAATTCAAGGACTAAATAATAGTTTGACCAACAATTCAGACACTAATATTTTGCCTCTTCAAGAATATATCACAAGACTAAGCTACCAAATAATAAATAGATTACCAAGGACGGACACTCCAAAATTTAAACACATTCTCGTGTGCCAACTCCCATTATTTTCAGAGCTTCCTCTCATTTACCAAAAGAAAATGTGGCTAGACTCAATAGTAGATAGATAATGAAACATTTAGCATTTGATAGAGTCATTCATATTAACATACTTACATAGTTCATCCCCACCCAAAAAAATATGGCAGAAGAAAGAGGACGGAAGGCCAAACTAAAATACTATCAATCTATCATAACTCGTAAGCTTAAAAGAAGCCTTCACAAAGGAATTTAACTTGTGCTTTTGGTGACGCCCTTCCCATCTGTAACAAATCTTGTGTAACTCCAAAAACTTTGCCAGCATCTGTTTGTTTTTCATCAATCTTGAACGTAAGAATCTCCAACACTGGTGAATTTGCTAGTAGATATTTTACTAAATCCACTGCTGACTCAAAGATGCTATTAACTATAATATTCACGGTCCTAAGCTGACCCAGGGAGCAGCCATTGCAGAGTGACTCTCCAAAACAGCTTAAAATCGGTCGCGACTTCCAATTATTGATCTAGAATAATCAAGAAAAAAAATTCTCTAAACAACAACTAAATAAATCGTGGTCTAACAGTAGCCATTAAGAAATAAATTTAAAAGTACGAGTCTTCTTGCACTCACCTGGACTTCAAATTTCACCAAGTTAGGAGAACTTTTAAGTAAGCAAGCAAGCAGTGAAATGTGTCCTACTTCAGTGAAAGAAATTTCATTCAATTGCAGATGTTTTAAGGAGTAGATCATGTTTGGAAGTGTCTCTGGAATGCTGCCTGTGGACAAAAACTACGCATCCAAACAGCAAAATATATCTGTAAATATGTTCAACTAGAAAAAAAAAGCAATTTTCTATGGTTCTCAAGAAGGAATTTAAACTAAATAGTATATGTCAATGTAGTAGGAGTCATAAATGTTATCAAGGTGAGCAATACAGAAAATTCACTGAACCATTATTGCTTTTTTTTTTTCTTTGTACTTCTTTTTTATAAGAAATGCTTAGGTTGTTAATAGTTAAACTTATCCTAATAGTTTCTCCTCCTATTATTTTATTTGATCTCTCTTGAATAGCATGACATAAACAGTAGAAAAGTATGCCGTGCTTAATATAATAAATGTTGAGAAACTGAGAAGAAACTGCAATGAAAACCAAATAAATGTCACATTTGACGCGCTTATTTCTCCTTGGTTACCCTTTAATTAAACCTAGCTTACATATTTTGGGAGGCCAGGCACTACATGTAGAGTTGTGTAATAAGAGAATACCAGTCTATATGTCAATGGTAATTTTCATGTTGTTTCACAGATTAAATAAATCTAGCAAGCTATGGTAAGACAGTAAGAGCCACCAAATCATTTCCTACCGAACAATATTGACTTCAATTACTTCTAAATTTGTTATGTTTCCTCACCTTAATGTAACCGTTTACCAAATGAAGCTTCTTAATTTTTGGCAAGAATGAGAAGAAGTCAACCAAACTGGATTTTCTGCCTCCCTCTAAGTCCTCCATATATTCTTCAAGTATAATTGTCAGATCCACCAGATTCTTTAATTTCTTCAAACAAATTGACTTGAAAGCCCGATAATCTTCTATCAATAAGACTTGGAGATTGGGAGCAGAGATATTAATACAATCAAAACCATCACCGTATGAGATTTTTAGGACCTCTAGTAATGGACAACCAGAGATAAGACTCTGAAGCATGTCTGATTCAATTCTGATATCAAACATATGAAGGCCAATCAAACTTTTAAACCCACCAAAGTCAGGTGGAGGCGTCACTGCAAAGTAGCGAAGTTCCAATCGGCCCAATTGCAGACATGAGAAGAGATGTGATGGCATTTCATATGGGTCTGGCTGATCATTTGCAAGCATAAGATCCTTAATGCCACTTCTTGATAAATACAGAATCCACTGACTGAGGCATCTGAGTCTGGTAGGGTAGTCATGAGGGATGCAAAGAGAAAACTTCTCTAATGGGCCATCATGTAGCAAAAGGATTTCCGTGATTATACTAGGAATTTCAAGGTTTTGAATAAGGCCTTCAATTCGGATATTTTCGAAAAAGCTCTCATCAAACTCAAGTGTTGGTACTGTAATCCACATATACCTCCATTTCTTTGACAGAATACTAGTCCTTAATGCATCTCGGATGGGCATCCGCCTTAAGATGCCATCAATTACATACCTTGGCAGGTCACTGATACGGTCCACAAGCATGTCACAATCAGCCTTCTTTCTTTTGATAGAAACACGATCAGCCGTCTTAATTCGGCAACTCATAACCAAACTAGACATGCAAACATGGCGTATGCCTTATAATCAACAATACAACAAATAAAATTTAATAACAAATGAACAGAAATGCTATGTATATAACTGTACTCAGTCTCAACTCTCAATCCTAGAAAAATCCATAGTGTGACTGTTAAGACAATTTACATTGTTTTGACTCGTTAAAAAGCCGTCCCTCAGCTTTGTTTCCGAATTTCACTATTGTTTTCTAGTGAGAACTTCCATTCCACCTAAACCCTATGTGCCTATACCTCCCCGCAGGTCCCCGGATCCCGAAAATATAAGAATGAAATTTAATAAAATTACCTGCGGCCGGAGACGTCTAACTGCCAGCTGGTGCGGCGGCGAGACACACGGTGGACGGTGAAGTTTGCTGCAATGCGAACGACGGATCTGCGGCAGTGGTCGGCGGCGGCGAGAGTATTTTGATTGTCTTAATAAAGTTTTTCAGGACCGTACTAATTCTAAAAAAAATAAAAAGATATTTTAAAAACAAATTAAAATATAATTTTTTATTATATATATATATAATTATAAAAATAATAATATAAGAGTATTTTGGTTCGAGTGATGTGGATTTGTAAGTTGAGTAAGTTCTTTTATTTATTAAGAAAGTGAGTGATTTTTTAAAATAAATGAGAAGAGAGTATAATTTAAATATTTTATACCGAGAAATAAATATAATTTAGTCTTGAACTTTTTAAGTATTACATCGTTGAAGGTCTTTGGACTAAGAGAGAGAAGTTAATTTGGATCAATAGAATTGTGATGCACTTCTAAACAATGCATAGGGGAGAAAAAATTTTGTCCATATCAGTTATCCATGTCATCATATAACGGAGAATACTAACACTGTCAGACAAAATCGCTTATTTAGAACAACTTGCAAACATAAAAGATTGATTTGAAACTTGGGTGAAACATAAAGGACCAAAATGAGATAAAAATATAATTTATTTATGTCAATCTCTTTTCTCAAATAAAAATATAATATAAATTTTCATACATAAATAAACCTAAACTTATATGTACTAGTATTACTTCATTTTATATTTTATCATATAATTTATTTATTTTTTTTGTTACAAAAATGGTAGTAAGGGAAGGCACTCCCAAGTACTACCGGGCAGGGCGCCAGTTGCATGTTGGGGAGACCAACAAAGGCCCAACCCAAAGGATTACTGCATAGGCCTAAACCGCAAGCAGTTTTACCCAGTCGCAACTACTCAACTAGCCCTTGGGTGCCAGGGGATCTCCCTGAGGAGGGATGCCACCAAAGCAGGATTTTGAATGGCTTCAGGGGGATTCGAACCCTCGCCCATGGGTGAGGCGAGAACTTTCCTCCGGATCCTTGACCATTTGTGCCAACCCACTTTATGTTATATATATTATTATAACTTTGGACAGAATTGAATGTTATAATATGAAAAGGTATTTTAAACTTATCTTATCACACTGAACCACTAATTATTATTTGTAAAAGTCATGTGACTTAAATTATGGTTGAGTTTTATGCATAATTGCTTGGTAATATTTTAATTTCATTCAATTCATACATTATTATTATTATTCTCAATCCAAATATACAAAATATTGCAAATATCTACCAATTATATGTAGTATTAAGATGAGTGGAGGACAAAAAAAAATGAAGTCATGTTTAAAGAAAGAATCTATTTTCTTTTCTAATGAAAATTGAGAAAATGTCATAAACTAAAGAAAGCCCACAAAGTTACAAAATTTGCAGTGGGCATCATTATCATCATCATCATCATCATCACCCATCATCATCTATTTCATAACTGTCCCTATTGCTTCAACACTACCTTTCCTAGCAGCACAAAGTGGTATTATCACAATGCCACTTGCCCATATGAAGAGGGTATCACTATCACTATCAGTTTCTGCTCAACAAACCCTTCATCAAGAAGATCCCTAAACACCCAATAACTACTGTCACCATAATAGGCACAGAGGAGGATTCAGATTCTGATTCCGATTTGGCCGCCATGGTTTTCGTGCTTGTTCTTGTTTTGTTACTAGACTGACACTTCTCTGACAACCTCCCCCTCAGAAGATTATTGAGACTGTCGAGTTGGTGCACAATCTGGCGCTGACCCCGCGCTATACCCGATATCTAGTGATAGAGTAGCCTTGTAAATCAGTAAGAACTAATCATGAATAGAAGTATAAATATGTTTGACACACTTTTCAATGGAACCTGCATGATCTAATATTATGCCTATATCTAACACTTGACACCAGCACATGCTAACCAAAGATAAATGCCTTTTTACAGAGTAAGAAAACAATGAACCAGAAAATTTGTGAGCATTACCAAAATGATAATTTACATATTAGTAACTGAGACAGTGATCTTAATGGAGGTTGCTTCTTGCTGTTGTATTTCTCCACCAAACTTGATCAGTCACACATAGATAGGTATGCCCCATTTCAAGCAAGGAGACATAATTTTTTGTCCTTGACTAACGCAGTTCAAAGACAAAGCAACACTTATTTCGATGCTAGATCACTAACATGCTAAGTTGTTATAATGTTAGAAGTAACATCCTTAAATTTATGAAAACCTTGAAAACATGCGTTTAAAACCTTGGACAAACATCAGTGCCCTCCAACAACACAACTTCAACAACAAACAAAGCTTTTTTTCCACTAAATAGAGTTGGTTATATGGATCAAACCACGCCAATGTATTTCGTCTTTACTCATTTCTGTAGTTAGGTTATTATTAGTTAAATCCATCCTAACAGTTTCTCCTATTGTTTTCTTTGGTTTTCCCCTACCTCTAGTTATTGAGCTATCTTCCATATGATCAACTCTACGTACATGAGCCTCTAACAATCTTCTTTGTACATGACCAAACCACTTAAGGCATGTTTTAACTATCTATGGTAGGTGCTAACCCGACTTTGTCTCCAATGCAATCATTTTTAGTCCTATCCTTTCTAATGTGACCACTAATCCAATGCAATATTCTTATATCTCCCCAGAAAATGCAGCTCTCAAAGAAGTATCTCGTATGACCAAACTGCTGAAAAGATGCATAATAAGAAAGTAAGAAGATGAGAATAACTGAAGATATACCTCTTCGAATAAAGGCGACTCTTTAGCTAATTGCGATGAAGATGAGGAGTTCGGCATAATGGATCCAGTTAGGGAGCCATTGCTCAGACTAGTGACAAAGTAAGACGTGGGAGCAGAACCATTGCAGGAGTCAGCTTGGAGTGACATATTTTGTTGGCTTGGAGAATTTTTCTTCATGGTTAACTTAGAGTTCAGCTCTTCAATTTGATTTGTGAACTCCTCAATTCTATCATTAAGGGAAGAGATTTGTTCGAAAAGTTGAGTGACGGCTCCCTGCCAAGTATTATAGGAATGAAACAATTGGAAGCAAACAGATATAAGATTGAAATCGACAGAAAAATGTGTGCAAGAATTTTTTTTTTTTTCAAAAAGAAGATACTGTAAGTACCTGATTTGATGGTGTAGAAGCCGAATCTAGATTTCTTTCAGCAAACCCGCGATTCTTGGAAGCATATAAAGCTAGCTTGGCTAGATTCTTCTCCCTTTGGTTTGTGTATGATTGTGACATGCCACTGTAAGATACACATGACTCCTATTAGTACAGTTTTTATGACATATACAAAGCAAAGTTTCCCTCCCTTCTTAGACTTAACTAAAATTTCAGATCTTCCCTACTAGCAAAACCTACAGAAACCTTTCTTATCATACAAAAACCTCCCATAACAAGTAAAAAGTATCTCAAAACATCTAGTTAGTTTTTTCCTAGATAACAGCAGTAATAGAGCCATCAGATCAAGGTCAAATGCAAAATAACTTGGTCAAATGTCACAACTCAACTAACCATAGCTCACAAATTAAGATTTAGAAGCCTGTAACAAAGGGTAAAGACACCTATTTGGATTTTCTCAGTGTAGCAATAAGCAAATGGTCTTGGGAATTTTCTGAGCCAACTTGTCTAGTCTACTAAATAATGAGTAGGAATGAAATTTGATCGACTTGTTTTTATTTCGTCATTATGGCTTTGAAACTGTTTTCATTAGACAGAAGTACTAACCAGGTTACTTCCTAGTAAATAGAGATGTGTGAATTTAATAGAAAGCCTTTGTCAGCGACAATTTCAGCTTTCAGAAAATGAATGTTACATATACAGAAGGGAAACCTTCACCTCCTCATATGCTTATTTCTCATAGCAACCCTATCTGCAGAGGCTCTAGAAAGTGCTTCTTTCGGGCTTGACACCAAATCCTCGTCGAGGCTAAGCTTTGTCTTTAAATCATCTGGCAGGGCCTGTGGGAAAAGTTAGTGGGAGTGCAGAAGCAGGAAAAGTGACTAGGTCTATTGGGGGACACTATCTTTTCTTTTTTCTTTTATATATATATAGAAATTGTGGGACATTGTCATACCATAACCTCATTTACAAGCTTTTCAAGTTGAATTTGCTCGATGTAGGTACGAGGAATGTAAGAACCATCCAGACCCAGCTGCTGTGCTATGTATTTTACAACTAAACGATCTCTTCCTTGCACCTATTTAATGTCAAATTTCTAATATATTAAGAATGAAAGAACAGGTTGCTAAACCTGACATATAAACTAAACCTTTAACTAGATTATAATATAAGTCAATGTGGAAAGAAATCAGAATAAAGTCACATAATAAATGTAAACAATTTTTTTAACATCATAGCTTTACTTGAAGCCAAACAACTCACTCTATTAGACACTAGCTGTCAAGGATTTTCATTTTGAAGAACATGCCATACAGCAAATTACCAATAATGATCACTCATCACACAAATCATCATGCTAATGCAATGGTTTAATCAAAACCCGTGTAGGATACGTTGAATGTATGTCTAAACATTTAGTCAGAAGAAACCTGAGGAATTAAAAATAGTGAACTCCCTCTAAACATTCACATTAGCAAGAGAATTTTCTCAGTAGTACCTGAACATAATGTCGATTAAGTTGCTCGAGCCAATCAAGTTTCACACAAACCCGATCATCACAGAATACGTGGCTGTTTCTTTTAAGGATGGCAGCTATTGTGTACCCCAGGGCCATCAGTCCACCAAGAAGGCGCACACTGACCTCAAAAGTAATTCTTGGTGATATGACAAATGGATTATCTGTCACCCATTCCTGATAAGTTATAAGCATGGGTTAGCAATTAGTCTAGACCATGTAAAAAGGTCATTTTCAATCAATCATGCACTATGCAGAAAGTATGGAGAACTACATAATCATAACATGTCAAATATATCAAAGATCTAACTAGCAAACCAAGTATACGTCGGAAATATCTTTTATCATAGTAAAGAAACAAAAAGAAAAAGGTCACCAAGCAAGAATTTTGAGCCTTTTGAAGTCCACAATTTATGCACCCTCCTAAATTAAGAATTTAAATTAAAAAATTCAAAGTAACAGTGGCTTCAGCATTAAAAAATTCAAGTTTTTTATGTAAAAAAACAAAACTAGCGTTTGTAGTTAAACCTAGGTGTAAATAATGGTACGCTTGGTATAAATGCACGGATGTAAAGTACTATAGAATAAAAGAAAGTACTATAAAGAAAAGTGAGGAGAGAGATAGAGAGAAAAAGTATGATAAAAAGTGTGTTTGGTATGCATAAAATATGATGTAAAGTTTTTTTGAAAATCGTGAAACACCATGATTTTACTGTTTGATATCCTTACCAAACATACCCTAAGTTTTAGATGGAAAAAAATAAAGAAGAACAATAAGTGGTAATCTGGTGAACCTGATTGGAGTGTAATGAAAGAACTTCTACTTGTGTGGAAGGGGTGAAACCGTGAAAGTGTGGGAGAATGATTTTGTGAGGACTGTAGAAACAAAGGGAAGGAAGGAAATGGATCCCTCCCACCTCATCTTTTGTGGGACAGAGTAACATTTTTGGCTTCTTTGTGGGCTTCAGCAAATGGATTGTTTCGAAGGGTTTCCATTATGGATCTCCAAAGGGATTGGAAGGCCCTTTTGAGTTATAGTTTTTTTTTTCTTTTGCGGTGTTCTTTTTGTTGGTTTTATTCTTCTTTCTTAGAGGACTCTTTGTCCCCCTCCTTTGTACTTTCTTTCTTTCCTTAATAATATTTCTTTTTCTATCCAAAAAAAAAAACAGAGAGAATATTTTTACCCAGATTGCCCCAATATCATTCTTTCCAAAGACAGAGGGAAAGTGGGGGGAAAAAAGGCTTTATATGCAAAAGTAAAAAAACTAAACACACATTTTGAACAAGTGCTTTTTCAGAGAAGCCTAGATTTATGTAGTTGCTTTTGTTATTAGCTTTCCTGAACCTATTACATGCATAGGTACATTTATCCTGTCTTCTAATCCAAATCACTGCTGACTGCTCTACTGTGGACTTTTTTAAAAAAGCAAAATCAACCTAAGTACGTTCAAATAATAATTTAAATATTTATGCAGAATTAAATACAGAGAAAGCTGACGTATTTCTTCAAAGATAAACCCTAGAAGTTCTAGACCCATGGCCATGGACATGTTAAAATTGCTGAAATTGAAAAATTGGATTTTTTATTCCCTTTATGTTTGCTAAAATGACAAAACCAGATTGGATGAGGCAAACCTCAAACATAAGACTGTATTTCCCTTCCTTGTTCCGCATCCGTAAATATGATTGGCAAGTTTCTGGGTCTTCACCAGGAGGTAGAAGATATATGTCAAAAGTCTGCTCTGTTGTTTCCTTATGATCTTCAGTGAAGACAGCTTTAACTTCATCAACAGTTACATTCCTCGCTGACTAGAATAAATTAAACAACTAAGCACTGAACCATAACACAGTATCAGACTTAAAGAAATGATCTGGGCACTAACCTTTAATATGTAAGTGGGATTCTGAAATCCAGTAAATGGATTGAACTTATTGACAATTTTGATATGCGCTGTCTGGAGATCTGGCTCAATAAAGGCCTTGTACATTGGGTATACCTGCAGATGATTGGCTTTAAGAATTTCTGGAAACAAGAAAGCTCTCTAAATCTGGTTAAAAGATGAATAATAGGACATAGAAGTATGAACCGTCTCAGATATTTGATGAATAATTTCTTCAGGTTCTTGACTAGCACGTTGTATGTCACGAATAACTCGTTTAACAAGGTCCAAGTGAACTCCACCTGTGACAGATATTCGAAGGTCCAATAGGGGTCGCAACCTCTCACTCAAAGCATAGATTCCCTCTATAATAACAATGCGGGAGCTAGGGACTTCAACTGTTCTGTTATCAGGGTATAATTTGACGTTAGATTGAAGGCATCCGGACTAAAGTAAATAGGAATAATGGAAATCCCAAATCAAATGAAACCATTTGACATAATTTAGATATTAATTTAACATTTCTGTAACTGCTGCCTGCTGGAGATCAAAACTCAAAACAGAAATTACAGGCCAATACGGCCAGCGAAGGAAAAACAAAATCTTTTTGGAAAAGCAAAAACTGCTTTCTGCTTTTCCCTAAAGCTGGAAGTTTTAACCTCTTAAAATATTATCAACATTTACATACATGCACACACAAACACAAAAGCACTTCATCATTTGAAAAGGAGCCAATCTAAAAACAACTTAACATAGAGCTACATATTTATCTGCTGACCTAAAATTATCATAAAAAAGTAAATACTTCCCTGATACATTTTGTCCTTTCTCAATTTTTCCTCCTATTGGTGGATAATAATTTATTATTATTCTTATTTTCATTTCAGCTCAGAAAAGTGCAACAAAATGCATAAGATAGCAGGGAATCTAACCTGTATCCTGTACGTGAACTGGACTTAAAATCATATATTGGGACCTCAACTGGTTTTCCTGCCTTCAAATCATGGACATTCTGGAGCAATGTGTCATAGTCTGTCAAGCGTGGGTCTGCTTAAAGAGACAATAGAATCAACAGGAGAACACTAAGATTGTTGTCTTAACTTCAAACTGTCAGCTAACTTTTACATGTCATCATAACCAAAACATGAATGTGACACCCATACATATTATTTATGGACAACTAATTACAGGTAAAAGATTGGCATTTCCATGAAAGTGAAACCTCAATAAACAAGAAGATGAACAATTACCTCAGAATGTAGAATACATGCTAACTCATTAAGTGTAAGGAGGAAAGAAAGTGGAGAAAAACATCCCAACCCATCATTACAGCTTGGCAATATAATATACTTTCTTTTCTTTTGTTACAAAATATGCTTTCTAACATCCTACAAGTTCAATTGACCTCTTCTATGTAGACCATCGAAGTGTTCCACTCTAGGATTACACACCACAGTTCAACTAAATCAGAGCAGGTGCCTGACCTCAAAAATACTAATGCTAGAATTGCAGTGAAGTTTTGGCACAATATCTAGGATAGTAATCTGAAAAGAAGAGAGACATTAAAGAGGTTCCTTGCATGTCTTTCAGGTAACCATGAAGCACCATAGGAGAAAAAACAGGGCATATGATGAAAAGAATATTAGTACATATAGAATAAGAAAAAAATTGTAGATACATAGATTTATCATTTATGCCTATATGAAAAGACAAGGTATAAGAAACAATCAATTTTCTAACCAAAATTTGTATCTTTGATTCTTTTGTGTACACACCATAGAAAAAATGAGAGGGGAGGACAGCCTGAGAAAGTATGTTGTCCATTATTTCTCAAGGATTCCCCACTATCAAATTCCATGAGTTCTATGTAGACTAATCTTCAGAAGCAGTTTAAAACTTTATTTTAAATTTTTAAATAAAAAATTAAAATTTCTCAACTGTAAGGAAGAAGTAAAACAAAACCTAAAGTCACTGTATATAAGATTATAAGCTAACCTTTAATATTTGTTTAATAGCCTGATAAGAGAAGACAAACCAGCTGAACCCGCATAAGTTTTAACATTCTAATTATGTTGTAGTTGGTCCATGGATCAGAGCTTATGGCACCTTGTTCACGATATTGCGCAAACTTCTAGTCCAATATAATACTTATCAAGGTAGTAAATTCAATTTCACTGAACTTTTTTTTTTCCAAACTCTAAAACAATATCCCTTCCCCCTGCCCCCATTATCCCTCTCTTTTTAGGATAACTAAATAGGCTTTCATAGAGTTTTAGGAATATCAACCTGCCATCAAACTGAAGCATGACACGAAGGAAATTCCTGTTAGTTCAAAATCAGTAAAAATTTTAATATGTTGACTTTATGAAAATTAAATCTGGAATACGCATGCACTGGAATGCAGAACAACTTAGCTGTCAAATTTGATAATAGAAAAGTAAACACAAGAGGGCACAGAGCTTATAAAGCCAACACCTACAAAAGTTGAGTAAGGATAAAAGGGGAAAGAAAGGTCGACTCAAGGAAATGACATTAATTACATTGTAGAGTTAATAATCCCATTACAGCTAGCCAGTAGTGGATATAATATAAGCATACACTTCAACTTATATCCAAGAAAATCAATTTTTTTTTGTGATTGTTTTCAGGATAGAATAAGCCATGCCCTAGCTTCTCTAAGAGATGAACTATATGATCAATTCTATTCTATTACACAACCTGCTTCCAGATAATGCACCAGATACAGAATACTAACAGCATCAAATAAGAAAAGATCAAATGACAATTTACCATCAAAGTTTCCATCAACAATTCGACTGGAATCATTGTAATTGTCCATGGAAATGACTTCAATGCCGGGCAAGAAGTTGAGTATTTTTTCAGTAAATACAGTCTTCCCAGCACCTGAAGGACCCGCCAATCCTACCAATATTATTCCATCGTTCTTTTGGGCCAATACTTGACAAGCACGGATTACTATAAAGAAACCCTTTTCAAATGATAGCAGATCATGGATAGGGGCAATCTCATAGCGATCAGAGTCTTTTCTTTTAACCAAACGAACTTGATCTTTCAAGAGACCGTGACGCTTACTATTTAAATCATCACTGGTAGTATCTTGAGCCATTGAACAAGTCCAACTTCCTTCACATCAATAATAAAGCTATGTCATAAGAATTATTAAACAAGTAGTACGAGTAAAAGAATTAAACAAGGTCTATAAGATATTACAAGTCTATGTGAGAGCAGACATAACCCTGTCTTTTCCACATCAAACATATAAGGTAGATTCTGCAGCATAGCTCCTTAATTACACCAAAAAGGTTCTCCAAATACTCTTTGCAAACTAAAGGACTTACCACCTCACACTAATTAATCTCGCATTCACTTCTCAGTTCTCACCTACCTCCCACCCCCTTACTCTCGTTCTCGTATAAGTATAATAAAAAATAAAATCATTCAAACAATAGGAACAAAAGAGTTAACAACTTTCCATTGCTATAACCCAGATATGATTTTAGTATTTTATTGCCTTGCTTGAGGCTGTATAGGCCATTAAGGGAGCCAGAGGGAAGAGGCCTTGCTAAACTTCCTGTTAAAAAAACTATATATCCCGCAAAATTCAACAGAATAAGAAAATGTCTTATAGATAAAGTGGACAATGCTTCCTGTATATATTAGGCATTATATTTTAAAGCTGCATACGGCAAGAAATGCAACCACTGCAGATGACATGTAAAAAGTGTTTATTTGTCTAAGGATTCAGTGAACCAGGCCAAGATGATGCAAGAGGTTACAAGCTTAGGTCTTCCCTTATTCTAAAGATACATTTAGGTCTGTAAACCAGAAAAACAAGTAATTTTGAAGACAGCAACTATACAAAGTTATGTAACCTATCTTAGCAGTTAGCATAGAAGCAAAAGTTGTCCGAGCAAGTAATAACCGTATAAACTACAGTTCTATTTCATTAAGTCTAACCAATAAAGTGGTTGTACTTCTTCCCCAATCAGAATATTTTTTTTGAATATTAATATTTGAGGAAATTGTATACGTAAAACCTGAAATTCGATGAATAACAAGCTGTAATGACAAACTCCCCCACTATACATTATCTGGAATCCTTCCAGATTCAAGCTCATTCAACAAATAATCAATTTTATCCCAATAGTAACACTACCATCAACATAAACAAAATGCAGGAATCATAAATTCTGTTTCATAGATGATTGCATGGGCTCAAACTTAGACTTCTAAAAAAGGGCAGCCTTATGAACAGGGCTCCCAAGTCCCACCCCACCAGATGGGGTTTGGATGTACATATCCTTACCAGTGTAAGCAGAGAGGCTGTTTTTATAATTTGAACCCATAACCTTTTAGGTCACATGACTGCAACCTTACAGCACCCTCACTCAAACTTAGACTTTCTTCCATAAAATTTAAAAATCACATTTAGAAGTGGGCAGGGAAACAGTAGACTCTAACAGACACGGAGACAGAAATTTTCTCCAAACTCTGTCAGCAGATAGCTTTATGGCTATAACTGTCTGACTATCAAAATCCAAACATCCCAGAAGACACCATCTTCTTTATGCAACCAGAACCGAAATACACAGCATTTTGATCCAAAAACAAATAAACCAACTATTGCAAAAGCACGAAAGGCATCACCCACATAGCATAATCAACAAAAGAACACATCCCAGGGATGAAAATCACCAGAAAACACACTTAAACAAAAGAAAAACTCACAAAAGCCTTCAGGAACAATGCTCAAAGCACCCAGTCCGGATCCAACGCAATGTTGTCCAAGAGAAAACGACGCAAGAAGAACAATGATTCTATGAGAAGAAATTATTCAAGCTTCAACCGAAAACAACAATACCCAGAAGAGAATGCGAATCAGAATTGATCCAATGTGCACGTTTGTGATGACCACAACACTGGGCGAGGCACCCCAATGAGTCAGAGTGAGTTACTTGAGCAATAATAAGAACCCAGACACATAGGCATTTCATCTAGGTCGGTTCTGCTATTATAATGGTTTTCTCTCTGCTCCCCTTTCAGCGGAAGGAAAATGGAAATGTGGATTTTCCGGGATTTTTTTGGGGAAGCGGGAATTCTAGAGAATCTGTAAGACGCTATTGCGAGGAAAGAAAGAAACTTTTGAGAATTTGAGAGAGCTCTGAGAATATTTTAATAAATTTGTCTTCTTGAGGTCAATCAATTCTCTGGCCAAGTTTCGGTGTCACTGGCACTTCCGCAAAGTTAAAATATAATTGTGAAGGTAAGGAATTGAAGGGCGGTTGATGGATAGAGGCGCAAATATTCAACTTTTTTTTCATCTATATGAATGAGTGAATGAAGCATACCTAATAAGTTTCATCTATTTCTTATTATTATTTTTTAATGGTTAAATTGTAAATAAAGTTTCTCTTTCTTGGTTATATTTATATATATTACAAAAGAAAGTTTATACATGATTCAAATATATATGTATTTTTCATGTACATTACGTGTATATGATGAGAGATTAGTTTGTGTTTAAAAAATTGTCATGAGTCTTATAATATTTAAGAGATTAGTTATTAAGATCATTTTGGTGGATAATCAAGTCGAAGAATCAAACATTTGAATCATTAGTTATAAATATACATGAGTATTTTTCTTTAGTTATATAAGTGACTAAATTATAAATTATTTATTATTTTGAGCTTATAGATTCATTACTTTTTGCATGTTATAATAGCATCATACGAAATCTTTTTGTAAAAAGTTGTAAGTGTTACATTGGTGCCAATTGTTACAGAAATTGTGAAGACACCATTTATTTTCAAAATTTAAAATGAGAGTGACAATTATTGCATGTTATAATAGCTTGACACGAGTTTTTTTTTAGTTATACAAGGGACACGAGTAAAAAATTGATTCATTTATTATTTTGAGTTTAAAGATTCATTACTTAGCTTTTTACATGTTATAATAGATGACACAAGTCTTTTTTTTTGTAACTAAAAATGACAGTAAGGGAAAGCACTCCCAAGTACTGTCGGGCAAGGCGCCAATAGCATGTTGGGGAGACCAACAGAGACCCAACCCAAAGAATTACTGCACAGACATAAACCGCAAGCAGTTTTACCTAATCGCATCTAACTAGTCCCTGGGTGCCAGGGGATCTCTCTGGGGAAGGATGCCCAACAAAGCAGGATTTTTTATGGCTTCAGGGGGATTCGAACCCTCGCCCATAAATTGAGGCGAAAAATTTTTTTCGGATTCTTGACTATTTGTGCCAACCCACGTTGGCGACACAAGTCATTTTTTAGTTATGCAAGTGACACACATAACAAGTTGAATTATTTATATTATTTTGAGCTTAAAGATTTATTACTTTGTGTATGTTATAATAGAATTACACGAAGTCTTTTTGTAAAAAGTGACAAGTATTACATTGGTGCCAAGCGTAATAGACATCATGAAGACACCATTTATTTTTAAAATTTAAAAGAAGAGAATGACAATTAGTGCATGTTATATATAATAACTTGACACGAGTCTTTTTCTTTAGTTATACCAGTGACACTTGTAAATGTTTGTAAAAGTTGAATTATTTATTATTTTGAGGTTAAAGATTCATTACATTTTGCATATTATAATATCATGACACGAAGTCATTTTGCAAAACCTGGCAAACGTTACATTGGTGCCAAGAGTAATAGATATTGTGAAGACACCATTTATTTTTAAAATATAAAAGAAGAGACGAATGACAATTATTACATGTCATAATAGCTTGACACGAGTCTTTTTCTTTAGTTATACAAGTGACATGTGTAAATAAATAATCGTCTGCAAACAGTTGAATCGTTTATTATTTCAGATAAAAGGTTTATTACTTTTGGCATGTTATAGTAGTACGACACAAAGCCTTTCTGTAAAAAATGGCAAGTGTTACGTACATTGGTGCCAAGCGTAATAGAAATTGTGAAGATAACTTCTATTTTTAAGATTTAAGTTGAGAATGACAATTACTGCATGTTATAATAGCTTGACACGAGTCTACTACTTTTGTTATACAAGTGACACACCTAAGTAAGATGTCTATAAAAAGTTGAATCATTTATTATTTTGAGCTAAAAGATTCATTACTTTTTGCATGTTATAATACCATGACACGAAGTCTTTCTGTAAAAAGTTGCAAGTATTACATTGGTGCCAACCGTAATAGAAATTGTGCAGACACCATTCATTTTCAAGATTAAAAATGAGAATGGTAATTACTACATGTTATAATAGCTCGACACGAGACTTTTTCTTTAGTTTTACAAGTGACACTTGTAAGAAGTTGAATCATTTATTATTGAGCTTAAAGATTCATTACTTAGCTTTTTGCATGTTATAAATTATAATAGCATGAGACGAGTCTTTTTCTAGTTATACAAGTGACACACGTAAAAAGTTGAATCATTTATTATTTTGAACTTAAAGATTTAATACTTTTTTTCATGTTAATAATAGCATGACACAAAGTCTTTCTATAAAAAGTGGCAAGTGTTACATTGGTGCCAAGTGTAATAGAAATTCTGAAGACAACATTTATTTTCAAGATTTAAAATGAGATTGACAAGTATTGCATGTTATAATAGCTTGATACAAGTCTTTTTTTATGGCTATACAAGTGACACGCGTAAATAAATCGCTTCTAAAAAGTTGAATCATTTATTATTTTTGAGCTTAAAGATTCATTATTTTTACATGTTATAATAGCATGACATGAAGTAATTCTGTAAAAAAAAAATGACAAGTGTTACATTGGTGCCAAGCATAATAGAATTTGTCAATACAACATTTATTTTCAAGATTTTAAATGAGAATGACAATTACTGAATTATAATAGCTTGACACGAGTCTTTTTCTTTAGTTATACAAGTGAAATGTTGAATCATTTATTATTTTTGAGATTAAAGATTCATTACTTTTTGCATGTTATAATAGCATGACACGAAGTCTTTCTGTAAAAAGTGACAAGTGTTACATTGGTGCCAAGATGTGCACTATGGTTACACTGTAGTCAAAATTTTGATTATAATAATTTTTTAATCAAATAGTAAATTTTATAATATATAAATTTCAGTTTAAATTTTGTTAAATTGGCATGCAATAGTAATGTTTCTTCCACCTTAAAATGAATGGACACCTTTTTATACATATAGACAATGACCTATTTCATAAAAAGGTGTCCATTCATTTTAAGGTGGAATAAACTTACTATTGCATGCCAATTTAACAGATTTTAAACTGAAATTTATATATTATAAAATTTACTATTTGATTAAAAAATTATTATAATCAAAATTTTGACTATATATATATAAATTAAATTAACCACATTTTAAAAAATTGAAGAAACATTTCTTAGAAAAAAATGTTTTCTATGTGTTAAAGTATTTTATTTTAATTTTCTAGAATAAATCGATTGATAGGTAATCTATTAAAAATTGAAGAAACATTGGCATTGAAAAAATTCTTTAATTATACAACTTCTTAAATTTGAAAAATAATTACCTTATTTTTTTTTGTCTTTTCAGGCATGATAACAAATCTATCGAATAATATTCTATTCACATCTTTAAATTAAAAAACGATGCTTAAAAAATTCAAACTCATTATCATATAATATCACGTTGTATAATTAAGCTATTTTGTGGTAGTTTTCTTTTCCTCCAATCTATGAGTAACTAAAAAATTTCTAAACTCTATTTCATGAATAGTTAATCTGAGGTTAACCTAGATGAAACTAAATCTCAAAATTAAAATAAAAAAAATAAATATTTTCAAATAAAGTGTCAAAGTTCAAAGTAATGTCCTGAGACTTTTGGCATCCCTATTTATTTCCTTCCAATTGGTGCGTTGAAGAATGGTTGCATTATATTTAAATTGCAATTGAATTACCAAGTTATGATATGACAAAATTATAAGATTTTCAATGTGATGATATTAAACCGGCTTTGAATTTGGAAGAAGAATACAGAACTAATTAATGAGAAAATAATTGAATAAGTCAATGATTCAACTCTTTCTATTATTTATTTATTTTAATTATTGGCATTTTTTTTAAAGAAAAATTTAGGTGAGGGGACGGCGCCCCAGTTCAGGGTCAGGGCAGACCTTCGGACTCAAAGAGTACTTACAGAGGTTCTTAGAGATAAATTATTGGCATTCTTTGATGTACAACTTGACTACATATAAACGTTTATAGAGATACAGGTAAACTTCTCGTCAAGTGTGACTCATAAGTGAGATTTACTGCTATTTTTTTTCATATGTATCGTCTTAATGAAGGCAATCATGTTTGAGACACCATTGAACGTTAGATACTAATGTGTGGAACATAGATTATTACATTGTGAGGAATTAATCCCTTCTTCCACTAGATTCAATTCCCGTTGGTTCCTACCAACTATATCTATATCTCTCTAAATATACAAAATACACATCTATCATTAAATAAAAATTATCCATTCTCATGTCTCAACATAGCAACTTTGAATGAGGTATCCAAATTTACCATATATTAATTTTTTTTTTAATATTTGAGAAAAGAGGCTTTTCGAATGTACTTTTGTTGTGTAAGTCACAAGTCATAAAGGATAATGAAAGCGAGTGATTCCAAAAGAGATAAAATAATTGTTTATTATTAAAAATTATTTTTTGAAATTTCATATTGAATATATAGTTTAAATATTGTTATGATAAGAAATTGATATTAAGTGTATGGATTATTGAAATGTAGGATGATTCCCTTTAGTCGAAAGGACAAAGGTTGCTTCTTTAATCGAAAAAGAAGAAGGCAGAGTAGTACAAGGAAGGCAGTTATTAGTGAAGCTGACATTTTGCAACAAACAAAAAGACAAATTCATCACTTTATTTTCCATATTTTGGTTGGAGGTAGTTGCCCCAACAAATAGCTTCTACAATCTATATGTCATGCCATGAACACCTTACACAACTTTGGCCTTGCTTGGCAATTATATGAATCAAAGCCAAAATAATATATATATAAAGAATGTTAAGTGAAAATATTTATCTTAATCTATGAGATGAGTTAATTTTAACCAATTAGATTAAATTGATTTAAAATAATATTTTGATCTCCAAAGGGTAAAAATAACTCTTTTTATCTTTAACATAAGATAAGTGTTCTCACTTTGATGATGTTTTATATATATATATATATATATATATATATATATATATATATATATATATATATATTAATTATTTAATATTTAAATATATATTTATATGCAAAATATTCCTTCTAAGAATTAAATATTTAATTAATTAATTAATTTAGATATAATAAAGTAATTAATTTGTAAAGGGAGTTTTTTTTTTGGAATGAGTAAAGCACGTTTCAAACTTGTAGATATAATAGTTTTTAAATTTATTTTTTAATTTATTTTTATTATATATATAAAAATTTTAGGGATCAATGAATAAAAATCTCAAAACAATATATATAGAGAGAGTAATAAATTTAAGGTTCGGGCTTTTACCCATAAAGACGAGGGTTCAAGCTTTATTGGTAGGCGATATATAAATTTTTTCATAAACCCTCAAAAGAGGTTGGGAGGTCTTTTCTGATCTTGATGAAATATCGGTGTTTATCCCCACCTAAACTAAACTTTTGATTACCAAAAAAAGACTTATAAAACTAAAATTATTCTCATTTTCTTCATTAATTCTTTCTTAGAACTCATAAACAACATATTAACTTGCTTTAATTAGCTGCAACAACACATAAACTTTGGGGGATTTCTTACTTTGTGTGTGTATCAAACAAAACATAACCAAAATGACCCAACAAAAAAAAGAGAGTAAAGAGTAATTACACTCCCATCTCCTGAGAAATTTTAAAATTATATTTTTCTCCCTTCTATTTTGAAAAATTACACTCTCTTCCCTAAAAAACCTACAATTTTACTCATGTTTGACCAAAATGTCCTTATTTTCATTAGTAGGATTTTTTTAGTCATTTAAAGGAGGGGAGTGTAAGTTTTTAAAATAAAAGGGAATTGTTTAATTTAAAGATTTCTCAGGAGAAGAGAGTGTACTTCACTCTAAAAAGAAATTAAAATCTTGTTCTTCTTCTTCTTCAAGTGTTAACAAATCTGCAATTCTTCCTGACTTCTCCGTTGACAAAGCTTTGAGGATTCACAATATTCCCCATTTTCACCATAGAATCCGAAAATTGCTCGAAAAATGAAAGCGGGTCGGAAGCATACTTCTTGACAAGCTCTCTTGTTTGAATCCCAAAGACACTTGAGTACAATTGTTGGTCAGAATTAAGCAATCCCTCACCTTTGAGAAGCAAATGGTAGAAAGAATTGTCAAAGAGATTAGGAGTCACATAATCCATTGCTGTTATGTTATTGTCTCCTCCTCCTCCTTTTGTTGGAGGACACATTGATCTTAGGTTGCTAAGGTAATTCTCTGAAATTGGGTTTTTCTCTGAAGTTAATTCAAAATCTCCATAGATTCTTGACCTGAAATTCTCACACTTTGCCATCCCAATTGTGTGAGCTCCTGCATAACCACATTACATATATATATATATATATATATATATATATTATGATTAATTGGATTGTTGAGTTTAGAGATAAGGCCCAAATCCCGGCCCGTTATCAAGATGGGTTGTTAGCCCAAATTGATGGGCTAGGTGAGTTGGGCCTAAATGTGAATGAATGGATGTTTAGTGTTTGAAAGAGATAGAGTAAAATATATTTTGGTCCCTAAAAGATTTTATTTGTCTCAATTTAGTCATTAGAAAAGTAGTTTCTTTCAATCTAGTCCCTACAGTTTGGTTCCTTCAATTATTTTTAAATACTAAATTAAGACAAATTGCATCTTTCTGAAACTTAAATTTGATATTTTCATCTATCTTCCAATGACTAAATTGAGATAAACTGCATATTTTAAGGAGTAAATTTGTGATTTCCATCTATCAGGGTGTAAACGGACACAAACTGTATCTTTCAGGACTAAAATGATGATTTAATCTGAGATATAATATAATATAATATACCTAAGAGGGCTACCAAATCAGTGACGGAAAGGTCTTGATAAAGAAACTTGGAAATGATGGACACAAGATTCTCATTTGGAGAGGGAAGGTTGGTGTTGGCAAGTTCAAAACTTGCTGTTACAGAATCCTTCCTTCCCACAGGCACATCCCAATAAGGTCCACCAACCTACACAACACAAATGTTCAAAATTAAAATGATTAATTAATTAATTATACATCACTCCTCGTTTATATATTATCACGGGTAAGTAAAAGACGACCAGATGAGTCAATCCTATGTACCAGAATGACAGCATCTCTGGCTGCAATAGTGAGAAGATCAGCACATGAGACAATTCCAGGACACTCAGATTCAAGCATGTTCTTGATTCTGTCAACAAGTCCAAAGCCTTTCAAAGAGTGTCTATTTATTGCTGCTTTCTTCTCTCCTTTCAATGTCACTGTGTCATCTAGCAAAATTGATCCATCGCATCCCTGATATATTCATCACAATTATACTAATTAATTACTGCCTTAATTTCCTTAATTTTTTCTTTTTTAATTATATATATATATATATCCATCTTGTGATCTTTTAGGGTTTAGAGTTTTATTAGAGACAATTAAGGTGGTAGTTATAAGCATGCAATTATTGTCATGTTCTATAACCTAGTACCTAATAATACTAGAATACAATTATAATAATTAACATATATAATTAAATCCTAGTACCTAATACTTGACATGAATTGAAGCTAAATGGCAAAGAATATTATTGCATATGATTATGACTTATGTGGTACAAATATTTCTTTATTAATTAATACAGCACTTTTATTATATGGGGTTTAATTTACTTAATTAGTTCACATATAAAAAGAGTTTTCACAAAGAATATTCACCGCTAGAAAAAATAAACAAATTTAGTGATGGATTTTGAGTGTTAGCGACGCATTCTTCCGTTGTTATTATATTTTTTCTAGTAGTAACTTTGGAACTATTTTTAAAAAAAAAATCTAAATCTAAATACTGAAATTAATGTATACACAATTTTGATATCATACATTTAACTAGTCCTTTCATTTCTTTTTTAGGCTAATATATTTAAACTAATAATGACTAAATAAAAAAACATGTATAATTTTGACATTTACTATTTTTTTTTCTTATTTATGTCAGCTTCTGCACTTCATAGTTTAAAGAAAAAGAGTAATGAGATAGACCTGAACAAAGCAATCATGAAAATGAAGACGAAGTATCGTAGCGGCATTGCGAGGATCGGAACTCACAGCACACTCCATTTCCTTCCTAATAACATCAAACACAGTGGGACAAGATGATGCATAGTAATCCAATCTCAAACCACCTTCACTCCCATACACTACTCCACTCATCACAAGAAGAACAAGAAGAAGATGAAGATAGAAGAAGAAAAATGATTTTGAAAAAAGTCCCATAGTTGACAATATAATGAGAGAAATTAATAAGTAAAAATGGAGGATATGGTATATATATGAATATATATGCATGAATGGAGAGATAGGTGGAATGAGAGGCATATATATATACACACACACACATATATGAGTTAATTAATTGTTTATTAATTAATTAATATATAGTAGCATGTGGAATTAATTAATATTAATTGCAATGTGTTTCATGAGAATTTTGAAGGAATGGGTTTGTGAAGAGAGTCAAAAGAAGATGCAACTAATATGTAAGAAGTTGGTGGGTGTTCTTACACCAAAAGTAACTTCATTTCTCCAATATAGAGAGACCTAAACAAACTAGTAATTTTACTTGCAACACAATTTGAGCCCAACCACCAAAACCAAATTAATTACAGTTAATTATATATATGATCTTAAGTTTAATTAGCTAGCCTTTTTTGATTTGAATAGAATCAATCAACTAAAACTCTAAAAGTGACCTCTAAGTTAATAATAAACTTGCATGCATTAGCTTGACTTTTTATTTATGGACTTTGAATAATAATTAAGATTTGAACATATTAGTTTTAACTTTTAACCCACTTAATTAAGCTTCGGATATATATATATTTCATTTTATGCCATTAGCAGTTAAGGAAAAACAATTAATTACTTCAATCATTTTCTTGCCCCAGAAGCTATCAGTTTCTTTGGATAACAATTTATTGACAAAAATTTTTGAATTACTATATTATATGTGTGATGAGTGAGAAAGAATAAATTGATATTGGTGTAAGGTTTGTTATTTTTACACCTTTTAAAATTTTATTTTATATAGAAATTAATTTTCTTTAATTAGTTACATTCAACAGTTAGATTAAAGTAAAAAAAAATTAACAGGTGATCGGTTGGAGTGGTAAGTACTTCATTTTCCTTCAATAAGGTCCTGAAATCAAGACTTCCATATGGAAAAACCTTTGCTTGGAGAGCTCTACGCTCGTTATGGGATTTCCGCTAACTCGAACAGGATTGAACAAAAAAAAGATTAAAAGTCAAAATTTTATTAAAAAAATAACATAACTATTAATTATATATTAGTTGCTATTTTTTCATATTTGAAATATAAATATATAAATATATAAATATATAAATATATAAATATATATATATATATATATATATATATATATATATATCCCTTATTTATTGAAATTTTACATTTATTGATGATGGGGCATAAAATCATTATGATTTTAATCTCAAAATTTGTGAAAATGATAATATCACGGCTCACTTAGTTGTAAATGGATTAATCACACTTAGATGTCTTCACATTAATTACAAGGCACCTATCTTAACTAGACTCACTCTTCAAACCTGCCTCCACAACTTATAAATATATCTTATTTACTTAACTTTAAGTACATACGTTACGTATACACATTACACATACATGCAAGTAATTAGCACCTAACTCTAGATCGTCTAATTATTCCTTAGCTCTCGTAGCTCTCCTCTTTTGTGATATCTCACATATACCTCTACCGTCATCTGTCGCACACGATAAACCTACTTAATTAGGTATATATACGGTCACTATAGACGTTACACTGACTTTGATTCTCATTCAAGGTACGGTCAAACGGAGGCTCATTGGTCAAGTCTTTTCCTGTGTAAATTTATCATTCTTAAAATGATTTATCATGTATATATATATATATATATATATATATATATATTTGTACTATAAAAATATTTGATCCAATAATGGTAGACTTTGTAAAAAAAATTATATTAATAAAAATTATTCAAATGTATATAATTAAACAACCTTGATTAATATAATGTCAATTTATCACCACACGTAAGACATTTAATTAATTTTGTAGATTATTTCTCCAAGAATGAAGTTTCATATATATAAGGAGTTGCACAAATTCTTACTAGTTCTAACTAAAAGGAAAATATGCATAGTTATTGAGTCATGCATGATGGTAAATTAAAGTGCAAGATATTAAGAAGTGTGTTGGTGTAAAGAGTATACATACAAATATATTAGATTTGAAATATAATTCAAAACCCATATTTTTCTCATTTATCTTTGACTTTCTTTCATTAAAATCCCTCAACACATTAGATTAATTAATTATTTAAAGGTATAGGCAATTTGAATTTTGGAGAGTCAAGCAAGAAATTAAAAGATTGTAGCTTCAGATTTACTTGTTTGATTTTGCTTCAACAGTTACTTTAATTAATTTCTTACCTGAATGTGTGTGTTCTTTAATTTTATTAAAAGAAAACCGAAGGATCGATGCAATTTGCTGTGAAAAGTTGGAAATAAAGTAATTGTTTTATGGCCTAAAAAAGACAAAGGGAAAAAAGCCAAATTAATTCTCCTCTCCAAACTTCTAGATTAATAAGGGTCGTCATTTTTGCTAGCATGTTATTTTTTAGTATAAATTACTGTTTTTTTTTTCATAAAAGATTTCACTTATTTTAATTTTTTCCATAAATCATGAAAATATTAAATTTAATTCTTAAAAGATTTCAGTTATCTTAATTTAATTTCTGAAAGATACATTGTATCATAATTAATTTTTTCTCTGCTAAAAAAGGGAAAAAATATAAAACACAAAAATAATATTGCAATACAAGGTATTTTTTTTAAAAATTAAATTTAGTATTTTTATGATTCACATATTAATTTTTATATTTTCATAATTCATAGACTATATTGAGAATTGAGATAAATAAAATCTTTTATATAGTAATTTACTCTATTTTTTTATTTCAAAATTATTTTTAGATATTTAACATGATAATAATTATTCTTCTAATTTATTTTCCATTAACAAAGTTAACTTTTTATATAATATAAACTATAAAGACATGCAAATAATTTTCTTTGAAAGAAAATGGGCCTCTAATTAGTAATTACAACTTCTCCCTCTTTTGTTGTGTGCATAATGAGCTTCTCGACTCTCGAGTTTCTGTGTTATTATGGAGAATAGGTTGAACATGAAGTTCATAATTTCCTTACAAAATAATTAACTTGATGCGAAAGAATAATAAATGTTTAAACACTCACTTCTAATTAATGGGATTCTTAGAGGACAAGAGCTTAAAGAAAAGATTAAAAAGTTTTATCATTTCAAATTAACACTTTTGCCTAAAAATAAATGGACTTATTTTTCACAATGCATATCAGCTAGGTGCTTTACTTATGTGATTAAATAAAATAATATGTTCTACCAAAAAATAAAATAAAATAATATGTGTCAAGCTATTGTAAAATATAAGTCAATGAGGAGTGGCACTGTTGATTAAGGTTTGAATTCATACCTCACAAAGACGAGGATTCAAACTCTATGACCGATAATTAAAGAAAAGACTCGTGTCAAGCCCGGGCTTAACCTATTTTATTATAATGGGTAGTAAAACATATAAGCTTCGACTCAAGTCTAAGTCATATATGTGAAGCCCATGAGCTTAAGCCCAAACCCGACCCGGTCCAATCCATGATCAGGTCTAGTTCTACCCATATATATATATATATATATATATATATATATATATATATATATATATATATATATAGGGATTGGCCCATGTGAGATTTGGAATGATATCCCTAGTAATTTCTTCTTGTAGGGTATATAAATATTTGGCAATTAAATGGGGGAAATATTGAAGGGAGGGGAGGGCTAAGGAAGGAAATGGATGTTAATGAATGGGTTATCTTTTCTTTGTTTTAGATAATCCAAAATCTCTGTAATAATTCAAATTAATAAAAAAAGGAGATTAAGGAGAATTAACATAAAATCTTTCAACGCTTTCTCCTCTAAAATTTTAAAAATCAAACAAAGAGAATGTTACTAAATCCTCTTCCCTTATATTCAAATTATCATCTACTCCTAAATACCCTTACCGGGGATATGTTTGGCAATGAAGAGAATGAGGAAAGGAAAGAAGAGGTTAAATGATAAGTTACCTTTTCCTTGTTTGGATCTTCTAAAATTTAATTTGTAGTAATTTAAATTAACAAAGGAGAATGATTAGTAAGATTAACATAAAATCCTCCAATATTTACCCTCTAAATATTATGACTTCTACTACCTTCAAATTACATTCTAAACACATATTTACTTATTATCATTCTTTTAGATCAAGGGTGATGAAAGCTCTTCACGGAAATCAAATAGCTAAATCACAACTAAAGTTCATACTAACATAAATCAAAACCAAACCGTCACAGAGTATCCTCAAGATTGTTCAGGAGAAAATTTACATCTTTAATTGTTAGTATGAATCAACAGTAAAAACAATTTTACATCTGCTATTAGTTTACACCTATGCTTAATACTAACCTCCTGCTGCTACACAAAACAAGGCAGTACATACAACACAAGACGTGTAAGGGTGTAAGTGTGAAAGTCACTTTGCCTTACGTTTGCATTACTCAATCTTCATGTTCATCTTCACCTTCTGAATCTGCAAAAGGAAAATGTAAAATGAGTAATTTTGATCAGATATACAGTTAAAAGAGATTCCATATTAAGAAATAGACAAAGGGCCAGTTAATTCCAGATACATATACAGATCAAAAGCCTTTACTAAGTGAGATTATATGGTAGAATGGTTGCTTATTTAGGAATCAATATGAGAAATTATCACATGCAGAATCAGATATTTTCGTTGATCCCACGTTGTATTATCCTCCCACTAGAAGCAATCAAGTTCGAGACATTGTCGGATAATAAATGTGGCCATTTCTCCGAGTGGGAATTTGAACCTTGGTTCACCAAGTCGTAAGGGATTAACTAACCACTCACGCTAGACCCAACTCCCATTAGTTAATGTTAGTCTACTTGAATGCATTTATAGCTCGAAGGTATCCCCATTCAAGTTTCAATCAAAGTTTACATTTGGAAGCTATATATGGAAGATATGGACATATCCTTCAACTCACCAGATCGAACATCGTCGCTAAGTTTTCCTTTTGCTTGAATTTGTCTAACAAGCATCCGGTACATCAACACCCACCAATAAATGTGCATTACAAGCAAGCAGATTAGAAGGCTGTTGAACACATAATAACATATAGGGCCATCCACTGCGTGCTTTTCCATATCTAATGTGAGTAAAACTTCATAGCTGCCAGAAAGAGAGTAAAAAGATTGAGAAAAAGGAATAATACAACGTGGGATCAACGAAAATCACAGCTCTAACCTTGCTGTTTATATAAATGACTAAACTTTCAGCTTAGTCAGACAAGATTTGCTTTGTGCTTATAATTATAGCTAAACTTAGTGAAAGACTCTGTTTTGAACTCTTATTATTCTTAATGATTCTGCTCAGATTAGACAGTTTCAGCATTCCCCCTAATAAAAGTTTCAAATGTTTTAAGATAAATTCTGTGTCAATACAATGAAAACTTGGATAACTAATAACTAGTGTCACACATGACTGCACTTATCATCTACGTTCAGATGTTAGTGGTGCAATGATTGCAGTTCAAACCATAACTGCTTTGCAACATTAAGGATTTCTTTTCTAAAACGGCATAAAAATACATAAAAAGATTACTGTCATCCTGAAGAGTGGGTTTTTTTTTGGGGGGGGGGGGGGGGGTGGCAGGGGATGCAAATCTTATAAAGTTGTATGGAACTAGAATATGAGCAATTCCAAGTTTCATAGATGAACTGAAACTGAGGAACTACAGCCTTTCAGGCAACAATCATGCTTAAATAACGTCAAGAAGTTACTTTCATGTCAATCAATATATATCATTATATTGTTATTCATCATATAATAGAAAGTAGCAGACACAATGAATAGTTTGGAACCAAAAGACAGAAAAATAGAAACAGAAAAGAGTAACGTAGGAACAAAACAAAATACAAACCTTGTACTCCTAATTACCCAGAATGGAAAGTAAATGAGGCGCAATAGGATCCAAGACAAAACAAAAAGTATAAATGAGAAGCTAGCAATCGATTCTGCACCACTGTATTTGGACATTTTCCCTGTCTCCAGAAACACATCACTAGCATCATGAAGAGCTAAAACAACTGATCCAACACGAGAAAACCTGAAAAGGAAAAACAAAGAAGACGATTAAAACATAAAGTTTGTAATACAAAATAAAAGCAAAATATAAATGAAAGTCAACAAATTTAACTCTTTTGATGAGGAGTTTATGACAGAATATTTAAACATATTAGACAATCAGAAAATTAGTATGGACCAAATCATAATACATAGCAAAGTTGCTTCGATAACAAGACGAATAAAAACATACCTTAAAATGTAGGACAACACAATGAGAATGACAGATGCGACATGATGGCTCATGGACACTCCAAAATCAGAACGCCTTGTTTCCCAAAATATTAAAGCAAATATTGAGTATGTATAAAAGCCAGCAGCATACATGTACAGCACTTTCAATTTTAACCTGAAATGTTTAAAGTTACTGCATAAACTGTATGAAGTTGACATGCATTTGTCATGGAAAGAAC
This sequence comes from Senna tora, assembly GCA_014851425.1. Lineage (NCBI taxonomy): Eukaryota > Viridiplantae > Streptophyta > Magnoliopsida > Fabales > Fabaceae > Senna > Senna tora. The sequence continues at coordinate 36,031,699 of CM026265.1, forward strand.
AAATGATTACAAAAATAGATCAAGAATTCTGAATTGAATAACAACATTGATTTGGCACATAAATAATGAATCTTACTTAATCTTTTGATCCGGCCAGACCTGATTACCTGGCCCCACCCAAAAATTTTGCGTGTTAGTGAACCAAGGCTCATCATAAGTTACAGACAAAGCAAGAATCTCAGCCGATAGAAAATAAACACATTTCCATGCTGATTCTTTGAATTTCCTAATCTTTTTCCTTCGCTCATCTGCCTGTAAATCCAGAGTCTTATACCCCTTTCCAAAAATTAACCGTCTGGCCACTCTCTGTAAATGGAAATAAATTCAGATTGGCAAAATATTCAAAGGAATAAATCAGGATTAGAGGCTGAAAGTATTCCAACAGAGGAAGATGTTTGGCAAAGTGTTATATTCGTCGTGCTTAAAAGGACAAGAATTCAAAAGAGTACCATAATAATCAATTTATGTTGTAGACTAAATCAATTATAAAGTAGCAAAGACAAAAGGAGAAAGATATTCTTATCAAAGTTTATATGAAGATTAACCATGGCATTTAATATTAATAGCCTTAAGATCCATTGAAATTGTCTTCCTGAAGAGCATAACATATAGTAATAAACAGCAATTAATTAATTCCACTTCATAAGGTGTTTAAATCATTTTCTTCATGTACATAGCACAGCTTAACAAGCAAATCAAAAAACAGGAAAAATGTTTTCAGCAGCATATGGAGATGGTCAGCTGGATCTTGAACATGAAAGTTTGGTGGAGTTCAAATAATTGTTGAGAAATTACTGGACTGTCATCAACATTGGTCACACATAAAAAAAGTCTAAATGAGCAGCAAGGTCTCCCTTTTCTCGCTTACACCGATAAACCAACTGCATCTGCATGTGAAAATAAAATTACAATAATACACTTCTTGGAACCCTCACATACTAATACGTTTTTTCTTTTTGGTTTCCCACAAATATCCTCCTATTGGAGGCAATCCTGCTCAATGTACTATTAGTATTGGACACTAAATGTGGGCACCTCTCACAACAAGGAATCGAATCCAGGTTCATCATGTTGTGAGGTACAAGTTGACCCAGCCCCTGCTGGTCTCTCATACTATTACTAACCAACAATAAAGTGGCCTTGTAACAACAACAATAAAAGCCTTTTCTCACTAGATGAAGTTGACTATATGAATCAAACAACACGGGTTGTCTCTACTCGACCTTTGTACATGACCAAAACACTTTATGTGTTTCAGCTAACTTTTCTACAATAGGTGTCCCCCAACTTTTCTACAATAGTGGGGTTGTAAATTATTTAAAATTTCACACAGATTCAAAAACAGTTTTATCTTCAGGGTTTTATATAAGCACAGCCATTAACATCTCCAATCATAAATAGCTAATACCAGGAAGTGAATACACTGATAGAATTTACTTCATCCAAAGCCATTTGAGAAAGTACAAAGCTTGAAATACAAAACAACAAACAACCGCCAAATCTAAATCCCCAGGTCGAAGGCAACAAAAAAAATTAATCTTGATCAACTCATTAACAACGAAAACACACAAGAAGCGAAAAACCAACAATCAAAAATCGCAGATACAACAATACCTCGAAAACATATCTATCGAGAAAGTAGCGAATGGAGGGAAAGAAAACGGCGAACAAAGGAAGGGCGGCGAAATCGAGAAATTCCGGGTCGGATTCTTGGTGCCAGTCGAGGGAAGCAAGAGGTTGAATGAAAGACATGAGGGATTTTCTCGGGAAACAAAAAAAAAAATTGAACGAAGAAGAAGAAGAAAAGAGAAGCAAAAGCGGAATAGGTATTATTTGGGAGGAAACGGAAAGAAAGAAAGTGTAATTTGGTTACATGGTGATCGTTGGTGGTGGTGCGTTCATTTCGTGAATGCCTTTCTTCACATTGATCGAAATCGAATTTGGACACCTGCAAATGCAAAGTGCATAAGAGGGACCCAAAAGCTTTTGAGATCAGTGTCAAAGCCAAGTTTTTTTTTTTTTTTGGGGTTTATGTTCGATCTTTCCAATACTCGACTCATGTCAAACACTTAATCTCATTTGGGACACCGCAAAGTTGGGTATATAAAGTAAAATGATACAATTTTGTAAGAATTAATGTCTTTCGTATGCTTTTAAGCTTTATAAAGTAGCTTTACATGTTAAGTGATTTTGTAAAATTTTTCCTTAAAAAATTATGTAAAGTCAAGAAAAATACCCATTTATCCATCCTGTTTTTTTACAATTTTTACCCGCGACCACCACTCATCACTTATTTAATATTAAAGTATTTTGTTTTTAAAATGCAATAATTAGGACATTTTGGTCTTTTGATAAATTTTACATTATAAACTTTCCCTCCTATTTTATTTCTTACTAAAAATATGTTTTTACCTTCACGTTACTTCTCTTTACATTCTATAAACTTTCCCTCCTATTTTATTTCTTACTAAAAATATGTTTTTACCTTCACGTTACTTCTCTTTACATTCATTTCCTTTATATACCCAATAAAAATACCAAACCAATCCTTGATTATGTGAGAGATAGCAACCTTCACAAAATCTCGAACTTAAAATATTATTTAAAGGATATCAAACCGCTTACCACTTAAACAATACTTGATTGATTTTTTTTTCTCTATTTCTCTTTTTTTCTTTGGTAATATTTCTTTATTTCTCTCTGCGAAACTACAATAATACAATGTGTAGTCCCACACTCAATTTTAAAATTGTCATAGTTTAAATAATGTGTAGTCCCACATTCAATTTTAAAATTATCATAGTTTAATTTAAATTATCACAACGTACAAAAATATTTAAATAAAGTAATGATTTGGTCTCATATGATTATTTTCTTTTCAAATTAAAATTTTACAAATAAAAACTTTTAATTTTGTTTTTTTAGTTAGTAGGACATGGACAATTAAAAAAAGGTATAAATACCTGTTTGGATCTCTCATACCAAATTCAACAAGCATGTTCCAATCCATTATCGATTATAGGTACTATAGATTTTTTTTAAAAAAATGTTTTGACCTATGCATTAAAAAAAATTGTTATAAGAAATATATCTTTATTAATGAAACATTCGCTAGTTTGATTCATATTACTCAGAGCTTCATAAACTTCTGATAATTTCAACAAGAAAAAGTTAACTCTCTTTGCTTAATATGATAAAAATAATAATTTAATCTAACTCACGCTAGACTAGTTAGAAGTTAGAACCAATATTTTTAAAATCAAATGAGTCATTAAAATGTTTAAGACATTGATTCATGATTCAGTAGTTTAGCCCCAATAGGATAGTAGTAGGACTATTATTAAGGAAAAACTTAGGTCCATTTCCTTAGGTCTATTACATCAAGTTTTCCAATATAAATATGACACGTGGTAAAAAGTGTTTAAATGATCAATTACAGTAGAGAGAGAATATAGAAGACCACCTTTTATATAACCAATCATAGAAGAGAGAGAGTGTAAATACAATATCTGATTGGTGGAACTTAATGTAATGAACATAAGGAAATGGACCTAAGTTTTTTCCTATTATTAATTCTATATTATAATTTTTTTAGGAAAATTTTATATTATAATTGAGTATAAAAATAAATATTTTATATAATTTTATTATATAAAAATAAAATAAATATTAAAAATATTATTTATTTACCGTATACATCAATTTTATACATATTATAAAAATATTATTACAATAAATAAAAGTTAATATTTTTTAAAAAATGAGGAAAATATATTAAAATATTTCTTTTGCATATAAATAAATTATTGTTTTATAAAATATAATTGATATCCAACCTTATATATATTTCAAAACATTACGTTCTCGCCTTTCTATATTCAACCATTTTAATGAATTGTCATTATCTTCAATGTTATTATCTTTCTCTCCTCCCCCTCTCTATTTTTTGTGCTGTTTGGTAGGGTGGGAGTCGGGGAGATGGTTTGATAGAAAACGAAAGTAGAAATAAAAAAAGAGAATGGAAATAGTGGTGGGGAAATAGAATAAGATAGAAAAAAGAAAAAAAAAGTATGTTTAATATGTATAAATTAAATAATAAGAGAAATGTTGTTTGGTAGGATAAGAAGAAGATAAAAAAATCTAAGAAAAAATTATAAAATGTCAAATGTGCCCCAACCAACTAGGTGTCACATAAGGAAGCTACACTCACTTTTAAGGGCAATTTAGTCATTTTCATTTTGCTTCCAAGCAATTCAAAGACACTCTCCTCCCTTGCCATAAGGAAATTTTTTTCTGTTAATGTTACCCTTTGCACTAACATTGTTAAAATAGTTAACTTTGGGTGCTTATGTGGCGTTACAAATGAGAGGAATCATTTTTCTACCAATGTCACAATTTACGCTAACACCGTTAATGAAAATAGTTGACAGTGATAGTTGGCATTAATTAAACTCATTCGGCTTTTTCTACCATATGTGACGCCACATAAGCAACCATAATTAATTATTTTGACGGTGTTAGTGAAAAGGCAACATTAGCAAAAAAAATAAAAGATTATAAGTACAATTGACAACAAACAAACATTTGGGACATAATTGATAGTGATATTAAACGTTTGAGGTACCAAAAATATTTTTACTTAAAATTATTTTTATACACTTTTCATTTAGTTTAAGATAATAAATTATCTCCGAACCTGTAAAAAAAAACTTAAAAAATATTAGAGTACTTGTTAGATAAGTCCTATATATAACTTCTAAATAAAACTTTTAGTGAAAAAATAAATGAGAATTTTACTTTTTTTTTGTCCCTAAATTATTGATCAACGTATTATTTAGTTCTTAAATAATGATAATAAATTATTTGCCTCTTAAATTTTTACCTCTATCAACTATTTAGTCCCTAAATAATGAAATAGACTATTTGGTCCCTAAATTTTTACATCTACTTAGTCTTTAGGACATTAGCCATTATCTAACAAGGTGACGTGACCGTTAAATGCAGACATATCACCGTTTTACTTGCCACTAGTATTGTCATATCACACTTTCACGTCATCTTAAAAATCATAATAAAAAGACGAAACAAATAAATGGTTGGACTACGAAAATGCCTTTTGAATTGTGATACTGCGTTAAAATACAAATTAAGGATTGAGAGTTCTATAAATAAACAAAATTGTGATGTTGCGATAGCATGCCGCGTCTCCACCATAACGTTTTTGCACCTTTACTGCCAACCGATCTCTGTCGTTTAACTAGTTTCAATATCTCATAATTAACTCCAATCTTTTCATGGACTTCAATCTCATTGGTCAAGTCTACCTTTTGAATGGTGAAAATCCATTGATGCGAATGTGGACAAATGTTATGTTAGAGACGCGACACGATATTGCAACATCACATTTAAAAGATGTTTTTGTCCAACTATTTTTTATTTTGATGTTCAAGATGATGTGAAAGTGTGGATGACACCATTAGTAACAACTTACTAAACAGGGATGTATCAGTATTTAATAGTCCCGTCACTCAGTTAAATAATGACTAATGTCGTAGGGACTACTAAATAATTGACGGATGTGAAAAATTTAAAGACCAAATAATTTATTACATTATTCAAAGATTAAATAATTGACGAAAATAAAAATCCAAAAATCAAATAATTTACTTTTAATATTGAAGAATTAAATTGTAAGTTAATTAATAATTCATAGATTAAAAAGAATCAAAATAAATTAATTAATAATGAGAAGTGTATTCATCGTACCATCCAACATGTGAGGAGCTGGATGTCCTGCTGTCATTGATTGGGTAGCATGCTTACATCGAATTCTCTTAAAAGCATATTTGTATTTTATTTATTAGTATATTAAAAATTAATTATTATAGTATGATGGCAAATAAAACTTTTTTATTATAGTATAATAAAAAATCATTTATTCATATTATTGTACAAAATAATTTTTATATATCATCTTGTATGTGAACTGCAATTTAAAAAGTAAAAAAAAAAAACAAATTATTGAAATTTTTTTATACAAGCATTAAATGGGTTCCGGTTCTCCTTTTCTGTTTTTTAAATGGTAAGAGTTGAAACTTGAAATTGCATTTTTTCCACCCATAATTTTGAATATGACAGCATTTTTTTATTTTTATTTATAAATGATACCTAAAAAAGATATCCTTTTTATTTGTGTCAGTGTCTTACGGTCTTATAGCTTATTAATTTGGTCTACAAATTGCATTTGTTGTCAATTTTTCTTAAAAAACTATTAAAATTAAATTATCATTTTCATTTTTAAATTTGTAACATCATTCATTATATATATTAACCCAATTCATTTATTTGATCACAACTAGACTAATTGGTAAGTTAACACGGATTAGATGAGGGAGTATGATTGATCGGTAAAGAATCATTTATTTTTAACTAAATGTTATGAGTTTGATTTTTTATTTTGAGTATGAAGTAGTTTTATATTTTTGTTTAGTTATAAAAAATGATAGTTAATCTAGACGCAACTCTTTTCATTTAATTGCACCTGGCCTAAGTGCCGTACAGTTTAACCACAACTAAATTTTCACTCGAACCTTCGTCATAAATTAAAATAATTACGACGGCCACACCTTAACTAACATATATTATCTAAAAGGATTCGAATCTTACAAATCGCAACCGTTCGTCTGAGCCCGCCGAGTCTCGGGATCCACAATCTAGTAGATGGAGGGTTGAAATTTATGGATATCTACCTCCTATCTCAAAAAAAAAAAAATCTATTTTAGAAAATAGTAATTTGAGTCTAAACATTCTTTGGAATCCAAAGAAACATGGGTTGGGGAATTGAGCAGTAGGGCCCTTTTTAATTTTGGTGATGGAAATGGAGCCAACTCCATCCATCTTACAGCTTTTGGTTTTTAGCCTACCATGTTTGCTTCTTGTGGTCCATTCATTTTCCTACCAATTAGCTTTCTTTCTTGTCTTCTTTCTTACTTTCTTCTATTCTTGTGACTTTCTAGGAAATATAAAGGTTTATGCCCTAATTTTTCAATGAATAAATTAACATGGGTTACTTTACTTATATCTTTCTAATAAGATTTTTTAAGGGTAAAGTACCCTTCTGCATGTCTTCAAACTTTGTTGCAATGTTCATTCTTGCTCTCAAACATTTTTTTTGGTTCATGTCTACCTCCAAACTTTCAATTTTATTCATGCCTGTCCTTTTTGCTAACACCGTTAACTTGTTTGATGAAATTTGTTAACGTGGACGATGAATGTGTATGTCTTTTGCCACGTCATTGTCCACCTCACATTTAACTTTTTACTTTTATTAAAAAAAATTAACCTAATCCAAATAAAACAAACAAATCAAAATTTTACCCTAAAATATTTTTTTTTATTTGGATTAGGTTAATTTTGGGGGCAATAATGAACATTACAGCAAAGTTTGGGGGCAGCAAGGGTACTTTATCCGATTTTCTAATTATAAATTTAATTTATACTTCCTCTTTTATAATTGGTCGATCATGTAAAATGTGGCCTTTTATATATTTTTTTTATCGAGATTGATCATACAAATTTTTTTTACTATGCGTCTTCTTTGTACTGGAGATCCTTATAGCAAAGGTATAAAAAAACTTTACAATCTTACATGTTGTTCCTTCTACTTTTGTTATTAGGTTTTTTTAATTAAAATAAAATATATAAAATTAATCTTTTAAAAAAATTAGTCACGAAAGAGATGAGCTATATAACACATATACGAGTCGATTTATGATTAAAAAACTTGATGACAAATATATAAAAAAATGTAGGTACCTAAATGTTCTCCAAACTTTAATTAACTAATACTCTAGGACACTACATAACAAAATTCTATTGATTTTTGGTTTCAACATAAGGTTGGCAATAGGGTGGTGACACTATTCTCTCCTTTGATTATTTAATAAAAGTAACTATTTGTTATTGAATCTCTTTTCTTAATAAAAAACTATGATGAATAGAATAATTTTTTTAAAAAAATTAAAATAGTGGTTCCATGATATATTTTTATTGAAATTAAAGGTCAAGAATTCAGTAACAAATATTTAACTAGTTTTATTTAAATAATTGGTCCTTATTCAAGTTGTATGAAAATTGATTGAGACATAAACATGATAGAAAATTAAGGAGAAAAGTATTAGATGAGACAGGTACAAGGCTCTCAAGGAAAGGATATTCATGATTAAAAGAGTATTAAAAATTTAGTATTTTTTTATTAATTATTACTATTATTAATATTAATATAAATTTAATCTTTATATTTAAAATTTTGTATTAATATAAATTTTTATTAATATTGATAAATAATATTAAAGAAATAAAATTATAATGTACTAAATGTTAAAAACAATATTTTCGTAATACTAAATTTTTATTTCTGTCAACACACCTAAAAAATCAGAATATACCAATTTATACAAAGTTATAGGGTCCAATTTAAATGCTTTAATTTGAAAGTTCTTTTCACTATAATTTTCCATTCCCTTTCATTGTCAAAAGCAAGCATATTCCAAAGTTTATTGTGTCGGATGACACACAACATTGATATACATACTAACTTTACGTGTTTAACAAGTTAATTTAAAAATAAATTTTTTAGATTCAAACACATCATAAACACTTTTCGAACATGATATGATTTGAGTTTAGGGTTAATGTCTGTGCTTCATAACTCAACCCTGATCAACATAATATATTAACGAAAGAGGGAAATAGAAGGAAGGAATCAAATTAAAGTATTTGTTCCAATGTTTTTATTGTTTTTTAACATTAATTATGAGAATTCATGTTATAATGTTATTTTAATTTTATTATTTATTTATATACATTCCTTAAAAAATGTTATTTATATACATTTTATTAATAAAAAACTTATTTTCCGATTTTTTTGTTTTGAAAAACTGAAATTTAAAACCTAATTATTTTCTGTTTTTAGTTCTCAAAATACCTATTCTATTTTTTTTTTGTTCTTCATTTGAAAATGGTACGTAATTCAAAGAGGATAAAACAAACTTGAACCAACAATAAAAAAGTTTTGTCCCGACAAAACATACAGAGAATTTGAACTCCCAAACTTCTTCAATGCCAAAAATATATTTGGCACCTTATAATCATTTCATAACTTCCAAAAATCATTAATTAATAATATTTTATCCTCTTTTATATTAGGTTATTATATAAGTTTGGAAAGCTAGAAATCCCAAAAATATGTTTCAAAAAAGTTCTTGAGCTTTTTCAAGGGAGTGGAAGATATTTTGATTAGGCTTTGTTGTCAAATAATAAAGTGGACAGACCAAAATAATAATAATAATAATAATAATAATAATAATAATAATAATAATAATAAAGTGGTAGGCAATCTTGATTAGAAAGAAAATATATATAAAGTACAAAATTACAAAGATACCTTGATATTTTGAAAGGTCAAACTTTTTATCTTGACCTATAAAAATGAATTACATTGACCTCATTTGATGTATATAACCAATCTCATCTAATAGAAAAAGATTTTATTTATTATTATTGTTGTTGTTGTTATATACAATTATCTAAAAGACTAAAAATGTTATTTTAATCCTTAACATATGCTTGTTTTGTCAATTTGATCTTTCACACATTCATGTTGTAAATTTAGTCCCTCACATACCAAAGTGTTATTAATTTGGTGCCTTACAAATTCATATAGTATCAATTTAATCCCTTATATATAAAAAGGTTATCAATGTGCATGATCCCTCACTAATCAAAACATTATCAATTCGGTCCTCCAGTTAGCTAGCCGATCAAATATTTAACTCATCAATATAATGATGTGTGTAGTTAACGGCTGACCAAGCAAATCAATCCAAGTTTTAAATTATTTTTCATAAACTTTCTTAGTTAATAGTTAACTACACACATAATTAACTCTGTCAAGTATTTAAATAGTTGGTTAACTGACGGACTAAATTGACAACGTGATTAATCTATGAGGGACCAAATTGATAACATTTTGATATATAAGAGACTAAATTGATAACACATGAGAGATCAAAACATTTTGATTTGTGAATGATCAAATTGACAAAAAGAGATATCTTAAGAGACCAAAATAACGATTTTAGGCCCTGTTTGGTTTGTGAAATTTGAATTAGGAAATGGGAATTGGGATTGTGTAGAGTCTGAAAAGTCAATTTTGCCTTCTATTTCAAAATAATTTTATACTTTATTTAAAGATTATTAATATTTAAAAGGGAGGGCAAAATTAACTTTTTAAACTCCCAATTCTCGTTCCCTCCCATTCCTCTCATTCCAATTCTACAATCCAAACAGCAACTTCGTTTTATTATTATTCTGGGTGAATTTATGATGCAATTTGTTGTATGCATGCAATGCAATTTCGGCCTATTATGCTTTTAAAATCTAGTAACAAGCAGGAATTTGCCAGCAAATTCCAAGTTGTAATAATTAAGTTATTTATCACATTTCATTTTCTCATGTAGAAGACAGTACGGGAAGAGTAGTGAATTAATGGTGACCACTCAGCAATGCTCAGTTTACTTAAAATTTACATTAAATGTCTTCCAATTTTGGAGCAAATCTCAAGTGCCTATATCATCTCCAACATTCTTCTCTGTTTGGTCATGTATGGCAACTTTCTTTCTTTCTATTTTTTTTTTGTGATTTTTACTTTTTTTTATGATGAATAAGTGGGCGACACACCACTCCAACCTATTATCGGCCTATAAGAGATGTCTCCCAAGTGAATTCTCTTTTTGTGGTTTTTATTTTTAGTTAGGAATATCTTACAAAATGATGATGCTAAACTTTGAAGTTTGAACCTTTACCTTAATTTCAATTTACTTGTACCACTAATTTGAAAATTAATCCTTTGAAGTTTGTTCAAAAACACCGGTGGATACTAGCAGGTAGTTGGTTGGAGTGGTAGGTACTTTATTTTTTTAAAATGAAGTTCTGGATTCAATACTTGTGTAATGAAAAACTTTTATTGGGAGAGCTCTACCCCATTATAGGACCTCAGGTAGCCTGAACATGATTGCCTCTAACAAAAACATACTTGTAATATGCAAAATGTGATTTATTTTTATTTTGTAACCCAATAACAAATTAACATGCAAAATAATAATTTCTACAAACTTCACTTCAAATGATAAAAAGTTTGCGGAATTTTCAATTAAATTGATCAAATACAAATTATTTTTTTATCACATTAATTTTTTTCATAAATTTCTATTTAAAAAGAAATTATTTAAAAATAAAGAAAATTAAAAACAATACAAACAACCTTTTAGTCCAACAATTGAGAAACTTGTGGTTATCTAATTATCCAAGAGCTCTCTCCTGTCCATTAATTTAATTCTTGGCTATATTATATTTGGAATTCCTTCATTAAAAGAGCCAAACATATCAGATATCACATATGTGTATCCTTGTTTTTATAATTCAATTTCCTTCCCAACCAAAAGAAGAAAAATTGATTTTTGAGTGAAATAAAAGGATAGAGGAAAAGAAAGAGTCCCATTAGCATTACCATATGAGGAATACAAAAACAGCAAAATAAAGGACAAAGAAACAACAGCAAATTAAATAGCTTTCTCAATTCTCATAATAGTATCATAGGCTTAGTACACTTGATACTAATTATTTGAGATTCTTAGACATTTAATTAATAACCCGTTTGGTATGCCTTTCTCACAGAGAAAGTGAGGTGAGGTGAACTTATTGCATGTTTGGTATGCCTTCAGTACAGAGAAAGTGAGGTGAAGCTTCCCTCATGATGTGGAGGGAAGGTGAGGTGAGGTTTGGTTTAAAGACCAAAATGCTCTTAAAAAATTTGTGACTTTTAAAAAAGTAAGGGCAAAAAAGGTATTTCATACTTTTATCTTCTATTTCCTTATATTCTTCCCACCATACCAAACAATATTACTTTTACATTCCACTTTCATTTCCCTGCATACCAAACATACTTTTTATCACATACTTCCACTTCCACTTCCACTTCCACTCCCATTTCCACTTCCCTCTACAACATTTACTGGCTACCAAACGGCACCTAAGAGTTCGATCTTTAGAGAGGATTTCGTGACCAATACTAAAACTCTCTTTCAAAAAATTTATGGTGCAAGGAGATTAGTCACTGCTGTTAGCCATAAATACTCTGAACTCACCCAAAAAAAGTATCATACAATACAACCTCTAACCAATCGAAATTAGGCTTAGTAAAAAGGATGAGTCCTTCACAATATAATAAATTAAAATTAACCTCTTGATCGTGTGGCTTGATGGTTCCTCATTTGATCTCTTAACCTAGTGGGGGGTTTAAATCTCACTTTTAGACATAAAGAACATTTTGTGACCAGTTTACCCTCAAATAGAAGAAGGGATTAATCATAACTGTCGATAATAGATATCCTGATTTATTTAAACAATATATTGAGTATGATTATCTCTAATACAAAGTCAAAGTTCAGCAGAATAGACTACTACACATTATAATAAATCAAGGCTAAAATGTTTATGTATTGTGTTTAATAGTAGTTGAAATAATATTCTCTGTGATAAAAAGATAGGAGGAGCTAAATTCCAAAGAAATCCAGTTGGCTTCTCTGTTCTCATCTTATGCCACCAAAAAGCTGTCCTTTGTTGGTGACATGACTGAGATTTGAAGTTGTGCATCATGACAAAATAAATATGTTCATTTCCACACATATTCTTGTTTCAATATACTTTCTTTTTTTGACTCATCAGTAAATAAATGTTTCCTACCTATAATTCAAGAAAAGAAAAGAAAAACTACTACATATTATTATTATTATTATTGTAGACTGAATTTTACAAAAAAAAAAAATCCACTTTTTGGTTTAGTGGGGCTGGGTTTATCCGTTATGAATATAGTAGAGAGATAAATAAATAAATAATAGACATATAAACATATTGAAGGGATGTTTTTGTCTTTAAATTATTAAATTGATTTAACTTTGATCTTTAACATTCAATGAATGTACTAATTAACTACTTAGGGTGTGTTTGGTGGGTGAAATGAGTGAAGAAATAGGAATGAGAATATTAGAAGGAATGAATATGTCATGTCAATGTGATGTGAATAGAATAAAAATTGATAAAATGACCATTTTACCCTTACATTAAAAGTGGGAATAGAATAAAAATGGATAAAAAAGTAAGAACGAAAATATAATTTTATCACATTACAAAAAGTAAGGTATGTTTGGTACGAAGAATGTTGAATATAATGTTGCATCCAACATTACATCCTTCACCCCACTAACTAAACACATCCTTAGTTCACCCCAAAAAAATTTATTTTAGGACACTTTTTTTATGTACTAATTAATTTTTAAGAATTAAAATTTAATAAACATAGGAGCTTACAAACTAAACGTTAAAATTAATTTTTTTAGTGATATGTTCGGTCCAAAATGATAAAATTATTTATTAGTACATTAAAATTTTCATGTTAAACTTTATTATGTTAAAAATAAAATCATAATTTTTATTTCACACACACACACAAAAAATTCTCCATTCACTAAAAATAAATAAGAGGAGGGTGAATATAATTATTTTAATCTAAAAAGATAATAAGTATAATTTAATTAAACTCTACACACAGTGTAATTTACTTTAAATAAAAAACACCCATGTTCATTGTTCTGGTAGTGATAGAAAGAAGCAATGTAAGGCAATACATGGTGATGGGAATGCCAGGTAGCCAAAACGTACACTGGAGACTCAATAATGAAGCTTAAATGTGCACTACTGTTGTGATAGGCCTCTTGTCCTCTCTTAAAACTAAAACTTGCCCACATCAAAATTTTCACTTTATTAATGTTTGTTAGATTTACCTGAACAATATTGTAAGAATGAAACAAATATTTAAGGAAAAATTAACTTTTTGGTTCCAAATTATAAGATCTCTGTCAATTTTACTTTAATTTGTATTAATTGTGATGTCAAGTCATATATTTAGTTATGTTGTTTCATCAATTTAGTCTTCGTGAAATAAATGACGTTATCATAGTTAAATTGACAAAATATCGTAGCTAAACATATCATGTAGGCAGTCATATTTACATTTATCATTAATTATTTAGACAAAGTTAAAATGAAGAGTAAAACTATTTGGAAATTAGAAGTTTAAAGACTAAAAAGATGCTTTTGCCATTTTTATAATATTTTTTCTCAGAAAAAGGAAAAAAAAAAACTGAAAATGCATTTGAAAGAAGGGTGAAAGAAAGAGGATAAAATATTAGTTAAAACAGGCAGATATGAGAGGGAGAGAGAGACATAGAAAGAGAAGGAGACCAAATAAAAGTTGCAAGTTTTGATGTTATAATCATCATATCCTTACTTTGCTTTGGTTTTATTATGCTCTTTCTGAAGCTTCATTATTCTCTATGATGGAGCCTTCCAAAGCTTCAGGGGAATTTAGTGGCAATAACAATAATAATGAGTCTGGATGGACTGCATATATTGGTTCTCCCTTTCACCACTACAACAACAACACACAATCCTACAATGATGATGATGATGATGATGATAAGCAAAGTGTACACACAAGAGAATACAGAAACACTCACAGGAATAATATTCATGGAAATAATGCTGCTCATGAAGATGAAGAAGATGGAGATGAAGATGATGATGATTCAATGGCTTCTGATGCATCTTCTGGTCCAAGTCACCTTCAACTTCTAGGCATACACAGTGAGGGAAGTCATGAAGATAATAATGATCATAGAAGCCTATTCTCAGGGAAAAGAGGAAGCAAGCATCAGCAGACAGTGAAGAGAAAATATGGAAGGAAGGTTGTAAAAGAAGAAGAGGAGGAAGGAGAAGAAGAAGAAGAATTGCTGGTAGAAGCAGATAGTGTTGGTAGTCATGTTTAAAAGGTAAGAATTGGATTACATAGTTTAGACCAAAAAAGATGAGCTATCCCTTTTTCTTTTTAATTTTTTTTAATTTTTAATTTGTTCTGGCCTATATATTACTAGGCTTTAAAGGGGCTAGACATGCAAGGACTTTAATTTAACCTCATCCACAATATAGTCCTCCACACCCATCCATTTCACCTGAACTGCAAGTCCTAAAATTCCTCATGTATTATTATTAATATTCTCTACCTTTTTTCATTCTTCAAAAGGGGTTTTCTTTTTCTTTTTCTTTTAAAAAAATAAAGTTCTTAGATTTCTGACTTTGGCATCAATTTTTTTTGAGTAAAAAAATAAAATGAAAGCTCAGTTCCTGCATAAAAGCATTGACTCAAGCTTCCTTAAAAGCAGATGAAGCTGGAAGGAAGTAAAAACAATGTGTTGTAAACAAGATAGCTCCAGAATAGAACCAATAATTGAGACTAAAATGGTTTTCTTCCTTTGTGTTCTTACCAGTTCGTTATAGTTCAAATCAGAGATTGCATTCATTCTTAATGTAAACATAAGCAATCAAAAAACCAGATCAGGAAGTTTCCTAATATGCATCTCTTTTCCACTAAAAAAGGAGCAAACAAAAGATAATTTCTTTTACCAATGCAATGTCGCACAGATGGGAACGAGTTTATGTTCCTTTAACCATCATCTCCTGAGTTTAATCCTTAGAGAGTTGAGAGTGGAGTCTCATCTATTGAGAGGGTCGCTTTTAGCAATAGATCAGAGAGTACCTCAGAAATTAACTATCATGCTCGTTCCAGGGATATTCTAATAAAAAAAAGATAATTTTTTTTTAGAAAGGGCATATTTTAATTATGTCCAGTTCTTCAACTCTTTGTCGGCATGTTTCTCAACATGTTATAAATTTATTGGATAATTTCACAGTAAAGTAGTAAAGAAACTGCACTAAGCTTTTGTCTTTATCTCAAAGTCATTTTCAAGAAGCAACTAGAGCGAATGAATGTATGAATAATCATGAATAATACTAATGACAACTAAACCTTGATTGATACCATTTAGTCTATCTCAGAAGAAAGCAATGAAATTTTCAAAAATTGGAGAGAGAGAGAGAGAGAAACAGAAACAAAGGTGAGTTGTTTATAATGTTAAAGTGGATAAATGTTGTTTGGATGGTCAGAATTGAGACAAATGTAGAGAGATAGAAAGAGAGAAAAGATGCATATATGGACAACATATATGATGCAGAAGTTATGACTAATAAAAACATGTGTCATAACATAAGCTTGGGATCTGCAGAAACCACAGCAAAAGCATTTATTTACTCATCAGCGGCAAACCAGGCTCAGTCAAGTTAAGGTGAGTTGTCATCACTTACTGAGACATTTTCTATATTAACACACAACTCACTTCCACATGACAATAAATTGTCATTCGTTGGGAAGATTGTTTTAATAATGAGTCCGACAATACCTAAGTATTAACGCAAACACATTAATCTTAGAAATGGAAATGGAAAGTCAGTCTATTGAGAGAGTCACTTCAACAATGGGCCTGAAAGTACTGAGAGTATATGAGAAATTAGTCATGTCAGTTTTGATAGATACCTTATTCAAGACCCAACAAAGAGAGCCATATACAAAAATATTGCTAACCTATGTATCATGGGAAAAAAAAACTTGAAATTAGACTCCTTTCAAATCTGGACCACCTATGACCTAACCTAGTGTCATGTTAGGAGGGCCCAAGAGAGTTTAACAGGCTTGGTTAACAAATTCAGAGAGAATGGTCACCATGAAGATGAAGTGGTGTGGTATGTTCAAATTAATAGAACATTCATTAAGTTTGGCAAAAGCTGATGACATAAGATAGAGATAAGCACGAAACTCAAATCAGATCTTGGACATTCTCTCCTGTAAGTGTTGAGTTAAATAAAACATTAAGAATTGTAGGTAATTCAATCGAGTAAAGAGTTTGAAATTTGTGTTAAAAAAAAAAAACTCTATTGAGAGAGTAATATTATACTCACTTCCATCTCAGTTGTTTCTAACTAGATTGGTGGAGTCTAGTAAAGAAGAAATAAAGAAATAAAGAAGAAATATGCTTCGAACAAGATTGCTTTTAAGAAGAAGATGCAATCTGTGAGAAATCACAAAAAAAAGAGTGTACTGTGCCATATCTTCGACCTATTTCTCTCTTCACATCAAAGACATTATTGGAGTAATTCTCTCCCTCGCAAAACTCTGCATCAAGGAGAAGGTTATAAAGAGAGAACAGGGTTTTTTTTCTGTCATGTCCTTTCTTCGTATCCTCCAAATGAAGTAATTTTTGTGTAAAATTTAAGATTTCAAACAAATATTTATAATTTAATATGAAAACACAGAAAATAAAAGTGTTTCCCATGTCAGAGGCTTTATGAATGGTTTTGTGGATGTATTAAATTCATTCCCACAAATTTTGGGTAGGACTTTAGGAGTGTCATCAATCCTACTTGCCCTACCTCACATTCACTGTGAAAATCTTGCAGTCAAGGAAGATGCTTCAGTGGGAAACACAGAGCACTCACCAGTGTCCCTTATAGCCACTTTTATCCAAAGGATATTTATATCAAGTTCTTATATTTTTCCTTTTTTTCATATATTTGTTACAAGATTTTGTTTTTTTAATGAAAGTTTAATATTGATGACATTCCTTAGAGACTGAGAGGCTATGGAAGACCCACCTACCTAGGGTCCTAGGTCAAGTCCCCGGGAGGATGCGAAAGAGATGATGACGGCAGCAAAAGAAACATGTGACACGTGTCATAACAGTCTTCGAGATGAAACAATACTTCAGGTGGCGCAAGTGAGAGGTGTTGACATAAGATTAACCGGACGAGGTGTTGAGGTTCGGTTGAGCCATCTTGTCCTGTTGGTATTCTCTTGTCCAAATATCCTATCAAATATACATGTATTGAAGTTTAATATTATCGTACTAGTGAACATCTTTTTTCACTTTACATACAATGGCATCATATATATTAACAAATAACATTACATGATTTGAGAGATATACCGAAGTTCAATAATAACGTAGTATTGAACTTTTATCCCCAAAGAGACATTAAGAGAAAATAAATTATGGCAGAGCAACTCAACTTAATTTAATAGGGAGGATTCTTAATTAATCATGGAAAATAACTCAGGTCATAGAAATATAAGCAATATTTGTCCATAATTTGAAATGGTGGTCATATATTCTTTCTGACAACTCCCATAATTAAACTAAGATTCAATCACTAAAACTAAACTGTTTCTAAATGTCAATCGTTAAATAAATTTAAATATCCTCAACAAAAAATTTCTTACAATTTTACACATTTTTTAATTTAATTGATAATTCCAAAGTTTGTAATTAAGTTAAATTATATTGTTGTCACTAGTATATAGTATCTTAACATAACACTTGGGATATGTGTCAGGATCACATTACTTCATGCAATCGATTTGGATAACTGATCGATTAAAATGTAATTTTATTACAATTTATCAACAGTTTAGATCGATTGTATAAAATAACATGTGATCTTATTCCTTTGTGAATTGTATATAGATGTCTCTTCACTCTTGGCCACATCCGATAAAACATTTTTGATATAAATATTTATATCAATGGAAAAAAAAATTTACTAGAGAGTTAAAGTTTATTCTCATTATTAATAATTTAAAAATTGTGAAAAATCAAATAATTTAATGAAACATAATTAATATATGTGCATCATGTTAATTTGAATTTTGTATACTCAAAATATTAAAATAATATATTATTAAAACATCAATAAAATCCAACAAAAAATTCAAAGACAGAAACTAAATTTAATACCATCAATATTTTGTTGGGTAACTTTTCAGAAAATTTTCCATAATTAAAAAATGAAACCAAACCATGCATTAAAAAATATAAATCCTAACTGAAAACAAAAATAAATTAATGAATAGAGGGCCCCCACCGATTTCCCGCCAATCAGAGTGAACACATCTCCAACCGTATTATCCTCAGAAGCCTCCCTTCTTCACAGCCACAATCTTCTTCTTCTTCTTCAGGACCATAATCAAATTCAAATCCCTAAATCCCTAAATCTTCCATCATGAACTCACGCGCCCTCTTCTCCACCACTCCTCTCTCTCCCTCCCTCCGCATCAAACCCTCAATCCCCCCTCCCCGCACCCTCGCCGTCGTCTCCGCCTCGGCCCAATCCCCACCCGCCGCCGCCGCCGTCAAATTATCCGTCTCCGACGAAGCCCTGGAGTCCCGCGGCTTCGTCCTCCGCCGCACGACCGAGGATCTGAACCTGGACCAGCTGAATTCCGTCTTCGTGGCGGTAGGGTTTCCGAGGCGCGATCCGGAGAAGATCCGGCGGGCGCTGGAGAACACGGACACGTTGCTGTGGGTGGAGCACAAGAAGACGAAGAAGCCGGTGGCGTTCGCGAGGGCGACGGGCGACGGCGTGTTCAACGCCATCATATGGGACGTGGTGGTGGACCCGTCGTTCCAGGGGATCGGGTTGGGGAAGGCGGTGGTGGAGAGGCTCGTCGAGGGGCTGGTAGGGAGAGGGATCTGTAATATCGCATTGTATTCGGAGCCCCGAGTTCTCGGATTCTACAGACCGTTAGGGTTCGTGGCGGATCCGGATGGGATCCGGGGAATGGTGTATTCTAGAAAACAGAAGAAAAAATAGCAAATGTTGTATATACCTTACCTTCACTCACTTTCTATACTATATATATGATAGCTTGATTTATTTTTTTGTTTTTCCCACTAAATTTGGTTCATAAGGCTTGAAATTGAAATACAAATTTTCTAAGTGTTTGTAGAAATGAAAAAAAATTAGTGTTGATTGGTTGTTCATAATAGTAGATGAAATTCTTTTAGTTCAGGCTGGTTGCTGCTATTGTAGAATGAAGAATGTATTTTTTTTTTTTTTTAAGTTTATGAGTTAAATGAATCATTTATGATTCCAATTTCAACCTTTGTAATTAGATACTTATGTTCATCTATAATTTATAATTAATATTTATTTTTTGTTTAAATCAAACATAGTATCTTCAATTGCAAGACCTGTGTTGTGTAGGTGACTAAAATAATAAAGCTTTTCAATGGGAATAATTGTATTGACCAAGTTTAAAACTCAAAATTTTATTTAAAAGAAGAGATCAATTTACTTACCATACCATGTAGTGTGTGATTAAAATATTGATGGTAAAGTTTAATCATTAATTTTCAGCCATATAAGCATAATAAATTAAAGAGTAGATAGGTCAGAGTTATAAGAGGATCGGAGACAAAACTAGAAATAAATTAAGTAGAGAAAACTTATTACAAAAAATACTATAGAGATGAAAGATAGGAACTAAATGGATTAATTTAACTTAATTTTTTTTTTCAAAGCTCATCAATTAATTTTGAGAAAGTGGTACTATTGACTATTGAAGACATGGTATGCCACATTACATCCTCAACTTCTCACAGAAGGTGCACCATGCATGTAGTTAGGAAGAAGAAGGAGGCGTTTGGATAAGTGTAATTTGAATCACCATGACCATGACAAAGCAATCCCTGCAAACATATTAAACAACACAGTTAGATGAATTAGGAGTTTACAACTACCGAAAATGCTAATACCAAAACTATAATGTTGTTGGGGATACCATGGTAGTGGAATAGTACTATATATAACTACATATTAGTAGTTGTAATGAAAACAAAAGAATTTGGATTTAAATCACAAGTCATGAATTACTACATATTCATTCTGATACATTAACCCATGAATGAATAAAATTGAAGGAGGATTAAATAGAGTGTATATATGGTGGTATACATATATAGAAAATGAGGAATTAAGAGAGGTGGTTGGAATTGTAGAAGAAAGCAGCAGAGCATAGAATGGAAGCAGAGAAAGCAAAAATCCCCAAACCAATCATCAGAGAAGCCCCAGCCACTAGCACATCCAACATCCCCTGCACGCTCAAACCCATCATCATCATCATCGTCATTCTCTTCTTCTTCTTCCTCTTCTTCTTGTGGTGAGAAATCCGTATCAATTATAATGAGAAAGAGGTATATACGTGGCCGATCTCTATGCTATGTATGAATGATGAGGCGGTGAGAGCCAGAATCCAAAACTTGGGTGGCTTTTTGGAGGCAAAAAATTAAAGAAACCAAAAAGGGGTTTTGGGGAAACGGGAAAATATCTCAACTTTGATGATGATGATGAAGAAAATGCCATTGCTATATGGCAACCTCTCCAGTTCCCTCTCTCATTGCGTTACACCTGTTCTGGATCCAAGGTGCGCATACTTGAAGTCGTTGGATGAAATTGTTACAGGACGGACACGAATTTATATTTTTATTTAACAATGATGATGCATTTCATACATTTTACACTTTTTGCAATTCACTGGATACAATTTCCTCCTATTCTATTATATATCAGGCTTTAGAATTTGATTTTTTTTATGTCTTTATCAGGGTGTTTACTATTAAGCATAGTGATTAATCCCTTAGGGCATGTTGTTTACGCAGAAATGAAAATGGAAACAGAAACGGAAATGGAAACGGAATGCGTTTCTTGTGTTTAGTAGTAAAAGTTTGGTAATGTAAATGGAAAGGGAATGTATTAAAATAACCATTTTACCCTTTATATTAAAATAATAAAAAGAAAATAAGGTTATAATTGTGTCAAATCATATAAATCAGAGGGGTATAATAGATATTTTGTATTTTTTTCTTCTTTTTTTTAAAGTTGATGGAAATGAAAAAGTAAAAAGTAAATGGGATCCAGTAGGCCCCACCCATTCCATCTTCATTTCCATTGTTCTTTCTTATAAAAGAACATGACCTTAGTTATAGGTACCTCAAAGAATAAGACAACTAACTCAAAAATTTAAAACTACTCCACACCTTTGACATTTAGTTAAAGATAAAAAAAATCCCTTTCACTCAATCATATATATATATATATATATATATATATATATATATTAATGTTAAAATATTTATTGTAAGAAATTT
This sequence comes from Senna tora, assembly GCA_014851425.1. Lineage (NCBI taxonomy): Eukaryota > Viridiplantae > Streptophyta > Magnoliopsida > Fabales > Fabaceae > Senna > Senna tora. The sequence goes on from CM026265.1 coordinate 36,053,691, forward strand.
TTCTGCCAATTATATATATATATAAAATAATTTAAAAATAATATATCAATAGCTCAAATGTTATAAAAAATAAAATATAAGAAATGGAATTTAGTGTATGGGAAATTAAAATGGCAATAGAAACAAGAAGTCAATGTGCCTCGATAGCATAATCATGCATTAAACATAGTGAGGCACGATGTTTTAATGATCATTTATTAAATAATTATTAAGAAGCATTGTGTTTCCTCTTGCCTTTATCATCATCCTTAAGTGCCAATTTATTCATTACTCTCATGCCTCTCCCAATGCTCTTCCTTGGTAATGCTAATTTTACATCTTTTTCTTTAATTTTCTCCACAAAACATTAAAAACTATACACCAAAAAGTAAATTTACTCATATTATGTAAAATGAAAATATTAAATTTAATTACTAAAAGATGTAATTTATTTTAATTTAATATATAGAAGACGAAAATATTAAATTCAATCTCTAAAATTATATTAATAGAGAGATTCTAAGAGACTAAATTATGATAAAATATATTTTTTAGAGATTAATTTGATATTTTTATTCTTTAGGGATTAAATTAAAAAATAAATTATGTATTTGATAAGGATAGTAAAGAGGAGAATTTGTCAAGTTACAAACTATTAAAATAAAAATGTAAGAAAACAAAGTAGAAAACTAACATCAACAAGTGTCTACCGCATGCATGTGAGAATGTTTAATTTATTCTAAACTTGGGCAGTACAGCTAATTTCCCTCATTATCACTCCCAACTCAGCAATAATAAAATTAATATTTTGCTAACCATTGGTCTTGAGATATTGATTAAGAATTCCTCTCAATCAATACAAGAATTTTTATATATTAAAATTTAGGGTAAAATTATGGAGAGTTTGACTTTTGATAGGTTGAGATTTTTCTTTGTCTTTTTTTTTTCATAAATTTTTTTTCTTGGTCTCTCTCTTACTTTTTGTCTATCTTATTTGAATTTTTAATAAAATAAAAGTGAGAAAAAAGAGAGATAAATACAAAAATTCAACCTCTTAAAAGCTTAAGATCTCTGCAGAAGAGCTCTCTAAAGTTGATTATTCATATTATCATTTCACCAAATTTAAACAATAAATTATCTCTCAACCAGTAAAAAATATCTTAAAAAGTATCATAAGAAATAAAAGTTCAATACTATGGCTCCAATCATGTAGTGATATTTATTAATATTAATAAAAACTCACATTAATAAAGACTTATTTTGAATGGATTAGAGATCAACTTATTGGACATCAGAGAAATATACCGAAGACTACTAAAGTATTACCATACTACTGAACATCTTCTATATCACAAGACACTTTTTTTTTTTTCTTTTGATGGATTGTCATAAGATACTTGTTTTAGCCAGAACTCATAAAAATAAGCAAGCAAGAAAGAAAGAAAGTAGGCACTGAAGAACGGTTCTCAATAATGTCTCCCATTTAAGCAGTGTTGTTTTCTAGGAACTCTCCAAGTTTTGACCTTTATAATAACAATAATGCAATGTTGGGGAGAGAGCATTGAATTTGTTTTGACTTTGTGGGTCTCACAATTTCAAAGCCCCATCCTTATTTTAACTTTCTCTTTATATTATTACTACTCTTCATTCTTCAATCTCCATCCATAACCCCACTTCTCAATACCACTCTCTACCTCCTCTTCCATCTTCTTCTTCTTCCTCACTGATTAAAGTTCAAATCTTTAAGCCCATTGAAGATCCAATCAACCAAAATGCCTAAGTGGGTGATCAGTTCCTTCATCATTTTCTCCCTTCTTTTGTTCAGAGTTGCAGAAAGCAGAGCCATTATTAGTCCAGATTCTGATTCCCATCAAGGCCCAGTTCATCATGATGATCATCACAATCCTTCTTCTTCCCATATAATAGCACCACCTGTAAGTTTTGTACTGATTCTTTGAGGTTTTTGCTCATTTATATATGCTGAATTTGTAGTACAAGCTAATAATGCACACCACCTGTTTGTGAATTTGTCTCTGTGTATTTAGGAGCAGTCAGGGATGAAGGATGATGATGGTAACTGCAAGGGACTTGACAAGGAAGAGTGTTTGGTTAGAAAAACTATGATTGCTCATACGGATTATATCTATACACAAGGCATTAATGGACCATGATTTTGCACTTTCACTGCCTTTTTATTTTAGTTGAACACAAGTACAGGAAGCACTTCTAGAGTTAGAATAATCACAAAGTCTTTGAACTAGCTTATGTTTGATATTTTAGTCTCGGTTATAGGTTGAGGTTCGGCATCATACAATAAGTAATATCATACTGTTGCACAGAGAAGTGTAACCTGTTTAGAATAATATAATGCCAACAATCTGCAAAAAGAAATAAAAGGTATCTTATTCTGTTCTTTCTGTTTACTTCTGCTTTTTAAGTAGTTATATTAAGTCAATTATGAATAGTTATGTAAGCATATTAGAAAGTATGTTTATTCATGAGTTTTATTTTTTTGTACACTGAGCCTACCACTAATAAGGGATTAGGGAAATTAACTACAGTTTTGATGTATCAATATCAGTAATAATGCTAGGGACCCTGAACTTGTGGTTGATGCTTGCTCATACTGTAGTTCATTAGTTCAAGGGTTATAAATTGCTATTCTGTTCAAAATAGAGCCTGAAAGCCATTGAATGTTTAGGCATAAAATGTTGGCCCTATCAGTTTAAGATTTGTTTGGGTTAAAGATTTAGTTTTAGACAGAGTCTAAGAATATCCAACTATAATAACATAATTGATGAATAAGCTTCTTGAACCTGGAAGGAGAGGGCTTGTCCAACAAGCTGTCTAGTGTATCATGCAAGAATAATAAAAAAAGGTAGCTTGGGAGGTTCAGATGTACGCAGCCTTAATCTTGTAAGTAGAGAGGTTGTTTCTAGGATTTGAACCTGTAACCTTTAAATTGCATGACGACAACTTTACTGTTATTTCAAGGCTCACCCTCTCGTGTCATGCAAGAATATAATGAGGAAATATGATTCTAGATGTAATTTCGACAATCAAGTAAATCGGTGGTTAGGCCTAAGTTTATCAATACAACAACAACAATAAATAAAGCCTTTTCTTATTAAGTGGAGTTGGGAATATGGATCAATTAATGTCAATGAGTTCAATCTTTACTCATTTCTATGGTACGCCTGAGTTTATCAATAATGAAATAAATTGAAGTGTTCTACAAAAGTGGTATATGTGATCAAACACAAGAATGAACTCTTCCTATTATCATAAATTATCCTGGGTTGAGTAGGGGTACGTAGTAAACTTAAAAAAACATCACATGAAGTAACTTTATGTGATCGATCTGGACTGTTGATCAGCTGTAACAAAATTGTATCTTAATCGACCAACAATCTAGATTGACGGCATGAAGTTAAATCCAAACCCAATAAACTCTTGCTTTTCTAATCTGATTTTGACTGAATTTTCCTCATCATCATCATGGTTTCTAGCCTCTATAGATAGGGGCATCATTAAAAGAGATCATTTTGGACTTCAAAAAAGACTTGTTCTTCACAAAAATTTCCCAAGATTTTACTAATGACATTGGTTTAAACTGAAAGAAAGGAAGGATGAATGGAATGTGATGAATTCTTTGACACAGACTACTATTAAGCAAAAGTATATATAGTTGAGATAAAGGGCATTTCATGGACTTTCATGTATTAATCCTCTTTGACAAAAGGTCTATGTATGATCTTCAACTCTGTGTGTTCTCAGTCAAATGAAAAATTAATTTTGAATCTGTGAAGCTAGGGGTGATCAGCGGTTGGGTCAACCCGCCAATCCGTCAAAACCAACCCAACCCGTCAGTTTGGGTTGGGTTGGTTCGGGTCAAAAATTTTAATCCGCTCATCGATTGGTTCGGTTAGCGGATTTGAAAATTTTAAACCCGCCAACCCACTCTAGTATATATTATTATTAGAAAAAGAATTTACAACACATTAAAATATTAAATCACTAATACATAAGCAACAAATACAAATTATTTCTATCTTGAATATGTCAATTTTAGTTTTTTTCAAGTTCTTGATTTTTTCCTAAATGAAAATAAGTCTTTTTGGTGAAGGTAAATAATTTTAAAATTTAAAGAAAAATTTTAAAAATAATAAAAATAAATTTGACGGGTTGAACCCGACCCAACCCGCCCATTGGCGGGTTGGTTCGGTTCGGGTTCAAGACTCTCTTTTTTTCAAACCCAACCCAACCCGCCGAACTTTGATTGGGTTGGTTCCAATTTTTCCTCAAACCCGAACCAAACCAACCTGCGATCACCCCTATGTGAAGCTTCCTATTGGATAAAAGTTTAGTATTACAGATTTCCAGTATATTCATTCAATGTCATTTGTCAAAACTAATAGTGACTTCCCTAAAAATTAGGGACTAAATTTTTGTTAATATTAATAAATAACAAGTAATAAATAAAGAGAGTATTCAATTTTCAGTACTGCTATAATACCAAACGTTCTCTCCATCTTTTGGTCTAAAGTCTAAACATAAATCCTCCTATGTAATTAACTTTTATCTTTTATTCATTATGAAGCTCATCATGCCAATTGCCAAATATATGCTCCATAATCTTTAAAGGGAAAATTGCAAAAGGTTGAAAGTTGTTGGAGGAAACACCCTATCTCAAAATCTATTATTATTATTATTATTATTATTATTATTATTATTATTATTATTATTATTATTATTATCCTATTGGGATAATTTCACTATAAAAAATTTTTGTACAAGAGAAATTATAAACTCTCTTTTATAAATTTTTTTAACAAAAAAATTGTAAACTTTCTCTCATTCATACACAATTATCCAAACTTCAATACACCTTTTGAGATTATCACAGAAGTTTCTTGAGAGATTCTTAGATAAACTTGATCCATTAAGATTAATTAATTTAAGCTTGATCTCACAAAAACATAACCCTACTACTATACACTTATGTGTTATATTTGAAATATTCATTGGAGTAGTAAAAATGAGTGTAAATTAATTATTGCTTTAGTTTTAATTGACAGAAAAATCAAAACCACAAGTTTATCCTCTTTTGTTCAATATACTAGTTGTGTTTTCACCTACTGGAATCAAATAAGGCTTTGAAATATTATCAAAAAATAGACACTGATCTCTTTTACGTGTATAGCTGATGTGGCCTTAGACACACTAAAAAACCCAAATGACGTTTAAGTCAAAAATAAAACCATGCTGAGAGGACCAATATGAAACTCTAATGAAACATAAAAGATTAATATAAAACTTTAATGAAACATAAAGAATCAATATAGAACTTTAATGAAACATAAAAGACTAATATAGAACTTTAATAAAACCTGAAGGACAAATACAAAAATTTTGTAAAACATAAACGATTAATATAAAATTTTTGAAAGATAAAAGACCAATTTAAAACTTAAGTGAAACATAGACAACCAAAATAGACATTTCACCTTAAATTTTTATATTTAGAAAAAGTTATTTACACGTTAGTTATAGTTTAGGAAAATTATGTATATTTTAGTGTTATTTTAAAATTGCCTTCGGAACCAGATATAAATATTCTGTTTTCAATAATAATAATAATAATAATAATAATAATAATATTGTGTGATTGATCCATTTCTATTCTGTGGCCTCGTAGAAATGTGGCAAAAATTGGTGGGAGGGTGAAAACTGAAAACAATGAGAATTCAATTTCTGCCCCACAGAAATACAACGTTTAATAACGTGCGTCAATATAAATGATAAGAGATGTGTATTCTTTTAATTATCACTTTTCAAATTTAATATATGAAGAGAAATGAATGAAATATCATCTTTTAGAAGAGTTGTCTCCAATAATAAATTAGATAATATACAAATAATTAATCATCAAATTTGTTCTAATAAATCTCTCGATCATATCATAAACAAAAAAAAATCAACGTCTGCGGCGACATGTTTCACAAAACACTATATATATACTACTCTTCTATCCATAGTTTTGGATTTTTTAATTAAAAATACATTTGATAAAACATATTTGGATAGAGTGGAGTTCCTCAATAGAAGTAGAAACTCTGAAAGAAACCAAAATTTAGTTTTGTTTTTAAGAAGTCATATTTTTCGACTTCTCTAAAAAATAAAAACATTTGGAGAAAACTGTATGTAGCAGAACTTTAAAAATGTGTTTCAACACAATGATAGACAAAATGATCTTTTATCAATTATTTTAAAAGCAAATTTCTCTTACTTTTCCTACCCAGCTTAAACTCAATTAAACAGCATTCAATAATCAACATAGGATCATAATGTTAAATAATAATAATAATAATAATAATAATAATAATAATAATAAGAGAGAAACATTGGGTGATCATTCTCTAAAGTCTAAACTCTAAAGTAAGACTAAGAAACAGAGTACTGAAAAATAGCCCCTTCTCTGTTTTTTAGCCAAATTCACATAATAAATCATTCACTACTTTTGACTAATTTTTTATAAGTATTCTCTTATTAGAGGGTAATCTTATTTGAATTAGCAAAAGTCTCATAACCAGAGTAGAACTCTCTATAAAAAGTTTTTCTTAGCAGAGATTTTGTTATCATATATTTTTTAATTTTTTTTTTAATTTTTTACAAGTATTTTTTTATTGAAAATAATTTTGTTTCAAGTACTGTCAAATGCTAATACTTCTCCAAGTGAAAATTTGAACCTTTGCTCACCATGTTGTGAGAGACAATCCCTTCTAAGAGACTCAACTCCCGTTAATTTATTCTCCAATTAAAATAAAACATATATTAACTTTTTTTTTAAAAAAAATTAATCAATCATGAGAAACAAATATATTACGTTAGGCTGTGTTTGGATTAAGGAGAAACAAATCTATTTAGATTTTAAAATTTCGGAAGCAAAGAAACTAGAGAATTCTTTGTAATTGTAAACACTCCTTTAAATTTGAATTCTCCCTTCTTCATTTAATTTTATAACAATCTCAAACAAGAAAAGAAGAGAAATGATCACTTGAACTTCCCCCCTCTCCTTTTCTAGTTTCCAAACACGCCCTTAATGAAGAAACAGAGCTTTCCATAAAACAGTTTTCCTTTTCTCTATTACGTTGCAATTACATATCGTATTCGTACAGTGAGTAATCCTTACGGATGATGGTATTGAGTATTGACGATTAATTGATCAGCGTGACGTCGTCAAAATCGGCGAATGATCGGATCTGCTGCAAATCGGCGATCAATTGGCGGAGATCGGAGGCCTCGTCTCTGAGCTTCGCGTTCTCCTGAACAACCCTATCGTGCGACTCGCACAGACGGTTCAGCTTGTCGATCAGGTTGTGATTCTGCGATCTCAGCCTCAGAACCTGCGACCACAGCTCGTCCAGATGCCTCTGCTTCCTCATCCTCGATCTCCGAGCCGATTCTCTGTTCGAGATCATCCGCCTCCGCTTCCGCTCGTCCACGGCGGCGGCGCCGCCGTCGTCGGAGGTCGAGGCGGTGGAGAGAATACCGGCGGCGGCGTTGATTTGGAGGAGATTGTTTGGGAGGTCGTAGAAGGCAGAGGAGTCGAGTAAGAATGGAGTGTCGGGGGAGAGGTAGTGGATTCCTCTGATCTCACTGGGAATCATGGCTAGAGCTTGAAGAAGAAGAAGAAGATGATGGGTGAATGTGGAGGAATGGAATGTATATATATATATATAGAGAGAGGAAGGGAGTGATGTGATGAAAAAATTAGTATGTGTGTGTGTGTGTAGTGTGTGCTTACATAGGCAGAATTTGGAACAATTATTTATTTATTATTGTGATTTGTGAATTGTGATATGATCCCTACTTTTTTTATTTTATTTTGAGGACTGATGTTATGCATACATATACATGCATAAACCTTTTTCTAAAAGTTAAAAATCTGATAAGAATGGATATTAAAAGTGAATTTTCTTTTTCATTTTAATTAAAGTATTTTTAAATTTATGACTGTATATATTTTTTTATAAAGACTATATATAGTTATAAATTATTCAAATTAAGTATAATTAATTATTTTTTTTAGTTCAGTAATAATAATCTCTGTATATTTACAGTAAATTATAATTATTTTGGTTCTTAAAAGATGTAATAATGTGTTTTAATTTAGTTCTTAGAAAATGTAATTTGTGTCAATCTTTGCAATATGCAATTCGTCTCAGTTTTGTTTCTGAATAATGTATTTTGTCTCAATTTAGTCATTGAAAATCTCCAGTGACATAATCAACAAAAAAGTTTTTAGGGATTGAAATAAGACAAATTACATATTTTAGGAACTAAATTTAATATTTTTATATTTCAAGGACTAAATTGAGACAAATTATATCTTTTAAAAATCAAAATAATAATTTACTCTATATTTTATGAAAAGTAAAAAAAAAAAAAGTTGTAATTTTTATATTTTTACTTTCAAGTTTTTCAATTAGAAATTATAAGTATATAGTTCATGCAACTAATCTCTTTTATAGGTTCTTTTTGAAAAATTCACATGTTTTATTTTTATTGGATATTTTGATAGCAAGGATATAAAATCATAAAGAATTATATATAAGTCTACTCCAAAATGTGTTTTTCTCTTAATTTACCTTTTTATCAAATAATATTAAAATTTTCTAAACTAGGGGATTGACTTTTTTAAATATGTATTATATTAATTAATATAAGAACGTTAGGTTTGATTAAAATTAGATGGGATTGTTGTTATCTTTTAATATTGTTAAAGAGATAAGTATATATATATTTTTTCCAATTTGTTGCTAGAAACTAAATTGTAGCCACATGAGGCTAGTTCAAGTGGTAATATATATATATACAACTAAACTTTTAAGAGAGTCCACCTTCACAAAATGAGTTTATGAAATAATTTTTAGGTATCTATTATAATCCAATCCATCATTGACTTCATTTTAGTCTTGTACCAGGATATCTATTAAAATTGACCTGATGATTAATTGCTCAATACTGTTAAATTTATTATTAAAATTTTAATGAATAACATTTCGTTTATATCTTTCTATAAATCAAACTTAAGATACGATGATTAAGTGAACGTAAGTCCTTTAATATATATGTGCAGGATTTGCTTCATTGACTTACTTTTTGTGATACAAGAGGCTATTTATGAGAATATTATGTCAAACTTGGTGGGATATGTAGTACATATATCCATAATCCATCCCTATATGCTTACTATTTATAATTCATCACTAATATGAAAAGTAAAGGAAACTTTTAAAGTTGGGAAACATTTAGCTTCTTTTTGTGGAGTTGAATTTCTTGGTGTATATATATATATATAATCAAGCAGCTAGAAGTGAAAATTGTTGCGTTGAACTGAAGAAGCAAATAATTAAAATAAAATAAAATTATTAATATATTGTGCTAATTAATAAAGTCAATTCCCTCAATATATAGTTTAGTTAATTTTCGTGATGACTCTTAAGCAATTTTGAAAATGGAAAACTTGATCTTGATGAACCCTCTATATAAAGGAAAAAACTTAGGTCCATTTCCTTATGTTCATTTCATTCAATTCCTTAATATAATTATGACACGTGGCAAAAAGTGTTTAAATGACCAATCACAATAGAGAGAGAATATAGAAGACCACCTTTTATATGACCAATCATAGAAGAAAGAGAGTGTAAATACAATATATGATTGGTAAAATTGGATGAAATGGACATAAGGAAATGGACCTAAATTTTTTCCCTATATGAAACATGACGCAATCAAGGGCAGTTTAAAAGCGAATCCATTAGATATATATATAATTGAAATTTTCTTATATGTGCTAATATATATTTAATTATATTGCTACTGTGATGACTCATGAGCCACTTAACAATTAATATATAAGTTTAATTAAGTATTTGTATATATATATATATATGGAGTATGGATTAATTGGAGGGACCCATGTGAGCATCATTGGTTTAAGTTGTTAACATCTTATACCTAAATCTCTCTGCTATATATATATAATTATTATTTACATCTTTAATTTGGAAGAATAAGAAGACAGTACTCATGAAGAATGTGAACCTTCCTTCTGGGTACATTTGGTTCTATAAAGAGATAAAGTTGGGAAGACTTATGTGTAAGATGCCAATGATCTCTAATTTGGTATAACACTTTAAAATAATACTTAATAAATAAATGAACATTTTAATTTGCTAGTAATTATAATTAAGAACCCATTAGCCATATATATTGTGAATTTTTTTTCTCACAGGTATCGTCTTAGTGGAGACAATCATGTTCGAGCTAGCTGAAGTCTCATAACGGGGGTAGAGCTCTCACAGCATAGATTTTTTCAAACACAAGATTCGAACCTAATACCTTATTTAAAGGAAATAGAATACCTACCACTCAAACCATCGTATATATACTATGGATTTAATTTGCTTTCAACATGCATGCTTTTGATTTTTTTTTTCTTTCTACGAGACTTTTGAGTTCACACACTATTTTGCATATTTAATTACCCGCTAATTTATTTTTCACAATAATCCGCGCTAATGGATTAATGTGTAAAAATAGGGCACTTCATATATCTAATTTATCCATTATTTTTATCCATATTGTTTTGAAACCATCATATATATATATATATTCCAAATTCTCTCCTCGTATTCTTTTCATCTGAAATCAACACAAGTATGGTGTCCACAGCTAGCATATCAAGGGAAAAGCCAATATCTATTTCCTAAAATACCATGTCAACTCTATCTTTTTCACACTCTAACCAAAAGGGGTAGTTTCTTTTTACCATAATCAATTGTACCCTAAATTATATATATATGTATATATATAGATATATATATGGGTCGAAACTCAAAATCACTATTATTCAGAAGTCTAGATTAATTTCACTCAAGTTATAAGAGGTCTCAAATAGAGGCTAAATTCTTTTAACAGAGTTTTTTATATACACAAGACTCAAATATAAAATCTAATTTATTTAAGAAGAATGAAATATCTACCTACCACTTCAACCAATATATATATATATATATATATATAATATAGGTACTTATAGTACTATTAATGCTATTTTTCTAATCCGTCTATCTTTGAGGGCTGAGGCCCACTTGCACTATATATACATAATAATAATGAAAAAAAATGCAAACTAAAGGATTAGATCCAAAAAGTCTTGCCAAATCTAAGAAAAAAAAAATAACACATACATACCTAATTGTATCAACTAACTGGATAAGGATACTAGCTAGAAATTAAATTCTGTCCAATGAGTTTGTACTTGGTTCTTACATAAAATTACAAAGGATGAATCACTGAGTAGGATTTGTATTTGACCTACAATTGTGGCCTTTCATTTAATTATAGGTGTTGATATATAATGTTGTAGAATTTTAGTAATAATGAGTTTATAGTCTCTTAATGAAGAAGGTAAGGAGTATAGTATCCTAAGGTTTTTTTTTTTTTTCTAAGAAATTTAGGTAAAGAGATGATGGTCTAATATAGGGTTAGGGTAAGATCAACTGATATCTCACCAATAAAAAATACTTGAATATATGTTATTCGTTCTAATTGAGTCATGATCATTTGCACTACAAAAAAAAATGAATATTTTTACTAATTTATATTTCGACAGTCACTATTTTTTTTATAATGTTCGACGGTCATTATTAATTGTTAAAAAAAAATATTTTTTCAACAATTAAATTTTGACCGTCAAAATATAGATTGTTCAAAATACTTTTTTTTATCGCGACATAACGTAAATTAAGCATCTAATTTCTATCAAAGAGTTAACAAGAATTTATTGAAATAAATGTACTAAAGTGAATTCCTTGCTTTAGGAATTTTTTTCTAAATCTATGAGCCTAGGCAGCAACTTGCAAACGCCAAGATTTTTGTTTTATACTGTAAACTAATGACTTATCATGAAGGTTCTTTTTCCTTCTTCATCTTTTTTCCCCTCTTAGATGAGAGTGGTTAAGTGAATTAGAACAAAATGAACTTAATTAGGTGATTCCCCACTAAAGAAAAATAAATGAGATAAGGGTGAAGTACAAGATACTAGTTAATTAAATTTTTTAAAAAATATATATATGAAAAAATTAAGATAGTGGTGAAGTACAATTAAAGAACATTCTAGATAAATCATATATATATATGTTAAAGGTCAACCAAAATATGTGTTGGAATTTAAATGGAAGATACTTGTTAAGTTCATGTTTTATATATAAAAATTTAGTAAATATCTGCAAGTTGGGGTCTAGAGAATTTAAGAGCCTTCCATTATGGGACATATATTGTAGAAAAAGTAATTAGTTAAAGTATTAGCAGTATCTAAAGATACCAAATAAATATGGGGAAAAAAAAAAGAATGGATTCACTTACCTTTATTTTTAATTAGTGAGCTTTAGATAACTTTGTTCCTTTTATATATCAGTGCAAATTAAAATAGGGCAATATATTCAAAGGTTAAAGGAATTTAACACGTATATATATATATATATATATATATGAGATATAAATACTGTTTTGTTTCTTATATATATATATAAAAACAATTCAATGCTTCAGATATATATAACTAGCAGATATGAATACTTTCTCCCTATTTATTAACCAAATTCAGAGGCCTACACTTTTAATTTAGCTTCATCTATAAGAGGAAGCATTAATTCGAAGACTTGGGACGGAAAAACTTTCAATAAATTAATAATTTAAGTCAACAGATTACATTCTTTTTTCAATTTGATGATTTAATAAAAAAAACTTATAATTTAAAGACTAAATTCTCACAAGCTAGCTAGATATATATATATATGTTGGGGTATCTACTATAGTCTATATATAATGGGTCTTGAGAATAATTCCTTAAATACTAGGTGATTCAATATTGAGAGTAACTCTCTTACTAAATAATCTTTATTTCTATTATTACTTCAAAAATCAAATTTGAGAGATGATGAGGAAAAAATATTGACTTTTTACCATATATGTGGGTGGTTGAAGACAGTTAAACAAAGGAGACATATTGAAAAATATATAAATATATTCAAAAAAATAAGTCAACTACTTTAGTCAATAACAATGAGTTAAACGAAGGAGACGTATATATTATGGATAGAATTTTACTCAAACCAGTCAACTTATTATATATCTATATATTATAATAAGTCAAACGAAGGAGTCAATAACAATGAATTAAACAACTTTAGTCAATAATAAATCGCTTTAAGAAATATGAAGAAATAATGACAAAAAAAAGGGAGAGAGAAAAACTTTAGCTTAAAAGAAATAAAGGAGGCATATTCATCAAGGGAAAACTTTATATATATATATATATATATATATATATATATATATATATATATATATATATATATATAACATTATAGAGAAAATTTTATTCAAAGTATTGTGAAATTACTGTGGATGTATTATTTCTCTCAAATCTCAACCAATATTTTAAAATTCAGACCAAATTAATCGATTTGACCGGAAATTGGTCAAATGTCCCGTATGAATTTAGCTATAAATTCAATTTTTTAGTTAGTTCAAGTTGGACCAGTCAAAATTGGTGACTTGGGAAATAATCGAGAATCGAACCGAATTTTCATTGACTTTTTTTTAGGGGTTAGTTTGATATTTTGGACTAAACTTGATTATATTTATTTTGTATCTTACAATTTTAAATTTTATATGATTATGAAACAACTAATATAGTGTGTAAATGATATAAATATTTTAATTAATATTATTTGAGCTTTTTTTATATATTATTAAATCATATAAATTACTTATTATATTTAAAATTCATGTATAAAAAGATAAATTTTATAATATAAATATATATATATATATATATATATTCAAATATTATTATTTTTATATTTATGATGTCATTCAGTTCGACCATCGGTTTCAATCAATTTGCCCATGACCTGAAAGGTATTTCGGTTCAATGATAGTTCGATTTTTAAAACATTGGTCTCAACACAATTGTAGATATTTGATACACTATATATAATTACCTCGTTAAAAAAAAAGTACACTACTATTTGATCTCTGAATTATTGGTCAAATTATTATTTATTTCTTAAATTTTGAAAAATAAATTATTTGGTCCCTGAACTTATACTCCCGTCAACTATCTAGCCCCTAAGACGTTATCTGTTAAGTCATCACGTGATGTGACCGTTATGTGCTAACGTGACGTCGTTAATTTGCCACCATGTTGCCTCTCACCTTGGCACATCATCTGAATATTTAAAAATAATACTAAATAATCTCTGTATTTGTCACATACATATTTTCACTTTTAACTAATACAGAGATTATTAATTAGTATTGTTTTTAACTAATATAGGGACTATTTAATATTAAGAAGATGTGATAAGGTGAGGTGGTAACAAGACGACGAATTAATGGTGCCACATCAACACATAACAGCCACATCACACGGTGACTGAACAGGGTAACGTTCCACGGACTAAATAGTTGACGAGAGTCTAAATTCAAAGGACCAATTATAATCTATTTCTAAAACTCAAAGACTAGAACTAAATAGTGATGAGTTATCTATAAAAATCTTTTTAAGTGTTCTTGAACCTAAAAACATGTCCTGACCTTAGAGCGTGTTTAGTAAGCAGAATGAGTGAAGGAATGGAAATGAGAATGTTAGAATGAATGAAAATGTCATGTCAATGTGATATGATGTGAATGGAATAAAAGTGGATAAAATGACCATTTTATCTTTACATTAAAAGTGGGAATGAAATATAAGGACAAAGACATAATTTTATTAAAAAAAAAAAGTTGGGTGGGACCTGATTTAATTTTTCAGAAGCAAATTAAGGAAGCATGGGTGCCTATTTGCACAATTCTTCCATCCAATTGCACAGCCTATCAACTCAAACCCTAAATAATATACCAACCCACCTCCACACACTCACTCTATTAATTCCCAATTTCTCTTGCTTTTCTTATACATTTGCTTGCGTACCAAACTCAAACTACTTCTTTAATTTTAACCTTTCTATATCACAATCAAAAGTATCTGCAAGAATATAATCTTTGATGCACAAATTAATTAACAAAGGTCAAAAACAAAATTAATTGATAAATTAACCTAGTTAATCAATTTTTAGTGTTGTCATTTATCTCTCCCGGCCCATTATATATATATTAATTAAAAAATTACTTGAATTCAAGATGTTATAAATTGTTATACATGGGTTTTCATATTTTTAGGTTAGGCTAATATTGTTATAAAATTTCTAATTAATTCAATTTGTATTTTTTTTATTGAGAGAGGACTTTAATGAAAAGAATAATATTATATATAATTGAAGTGTCCTCCCTAAGTGGACAACCATAGTGGAAAGAAGCTGCCAAGTGAAAGGGACACTTAAGAAGTGCTTACTCGAAGTTGACATGATAATGAAGAAAGAAATTAACTTGAAAAAAACACTTACTCACCGATTGGAATGAAAGCCATGATGCACCTAAAATATTGAACTATATATATAGATGGTAGTAAAAATATGTAATTTTATGTTCAATGTTTTCATAATTAGACTAGACTCACTAGTCTAATAAAATGTGATCTTCAAAATTCCCGAATCAATTGTTAATCCATCAATCATAAAAAAAATCTATGTTCATAAGCTATAGAAAGATATGCTAGTGATGTTTGATGTTCTCAGTTTTTAATTTTATATATATATATTGAACTTGTCTATTTGGTTTAAAATGTATATATACCCCTTCAAAACTATAAATATTGACTTAAAATCCTTCCAACTTTGCGATTTTTAATTTGCGAAAAAAAAAATTCTCATCCGTCAATTTTTTCATCCAAAATCTAATTATGTAACAATGACGTGTTAAGAAAATCAAGTCATAAGGTAAAATGCACAAAATTTTTCTTAAAATTTAGGCATTGTGTTGAAAGCTCCCTCTGAACTTTAAGCCTAGAAAACTCATTCCAACTTTAGGCCTTGAGCAAAAATTCCCCCTCGAACATTTTGACATATTTAACACATTTGTTTGAGTTTTGAATAGAAAATTTAATAATATAAAAATAAAATTTGTGCACAAATTGTAAAGTTTAATGAGGTTCTAAGTCAACTTTTATATAGTTGAAGGGCTCTCATATATATATATATATATATATATATATATATATATATATATATATATAACCTATAGTTTAAGGGTTTATGCACATTTTTGTCTAAAAATTGACCAAATTAAAGAACCCTTCCAAAGTTTACAATTTGTATAGAACATCCTCTTAGTTAATTCTTTATGAAAACATCTATAGGGTAAACTTGGAGGTTTTTTTTTTTTTCTTTGCACAAGGCATAAATTAAGTTCAAGGAATTTTATACACAAATTAAAGCATAAATTAAAGTTCAAGGGATTTTATGTCTTAATTTAGCCATAATATACAAAAATATATCAATTCGATCATATTTGTTTCTTAATTTTTTAGGCCAAAATGCATAGAAAAGTCCATGAGTTTTAGACTATAGGCACAAAATCTTTTTGAATTTTCAAACCTTGCATCTAACTTCTTTGAACTTTTAACTTTGGGCATATAATCCCTCTGTTAAAAATTATGTCTATTTTTTAACAGAGTTTCGCTATGTCAGCAAACATTATGTCACATCAGTATTTTTAAAGTTAATTATATATATTGAAGGGCATTTTAGTTATATCGGAGCTAATTGAATGAACATGGAATATTGATTTTGATTGAGATTTTTGTGAATAATTAGCTTTAAAAAATGTTGACGTGATGGAATTTTGTTGAAAAATGGATAGATTTTTTCACAGAAAAGTTTATGTGCTCAAAATTAAAATTTTGGGGATTAATTGCGATGTTTGAAAAATCATGAGAATTATGTCTTCATGGTCTAAAAACTCAATGATTCTATGCATTAATCTTTTTTTATTATTGATTAATATTCAATTCATAATTTAATTACAGTTAGGGCAGTGTCCGCTTAATGTCACATTAGCATGTTAATTAAATTTCCATCCTTTCAATTACTTGGAGGACCAAATTAGATTGATTGAGATTGGTCTTTAATATCATGGACTAAATTGATATATTTGATCTTTCAAAGGACAAATTGAGAAAACATGCATATTATAGGGACCAAAACTTAATTTATTTCAAAACTTTTGATCCCTCCACACATGTCACACAAACTAGTACAAATTAAACTTCCTGAAACTTCCATGATGATTGAGACCACAAGTGCACAAAACATGATCACATATCCATCCATTTCTATTGTTTACAAGGTCTCCAAGAAAGGCTTACTCATTAGTTTTAGATCAAATGAAGTGTAAATACATAAAATATATGATCTAATTAAATCGTCTGATAAAAAAACATTCATCTTCACACTATAACAATCTCATTTAACAAACTCAGATCGTATAATTTACGCATTTTAACAGATCTGTACATTAGCATATTTAGATCCCTGACTCAGTCATCATGGCCTTTCAATCCTTTTTTTTTTTGGTACCAAAACATGTACCATATGTGTGTGCATTGTCTCCACTTTAATTACTCCCCACTATAGCAACCCTACTTTTTCTTTCTTTCTTTCTTTTCTCTTCCTTTCTCTTTCTCTCTCTCTCTCTATTGATTAAATTCTTTAATTTGCTGAGGTCACCTAAGTTTCTTATGATTGGCTCATAAAGGATAAGCTCTCTCTCTCTCTCTATATATATATAGCTAAGCCATCATCATCTTCATCTTCTTCTCCCCTACTCATTATTTTGGACTCTTAAACATGTTTCATAAGAGAGAAACCTTATTTGTTCAATTAATATATTCTAATGAGATGAGAATTCAATATGAATATATCTTCCAAATCTTCTCACATTCACATTACATACATGCATGCCTTTTCAATATGAACTCTTTTTGTTTTAATTTTATAATTATGATAGGCTATATATATAATTAGTTAATTAATATTAACTATATGGCAAACTATTGTGCCTTTAGAATAACACTATCCTGCACGCAATTCTAAGATTATTAAGGTCATAATCCACTAGCAATGTGGATTCTAAAGTTGTCTCTTCCTGTTTTAATTAAACTAAGAACTCTTATTTTCTTTGTTAATTAATGTTATATTCCAATATTAATTAGTAATGCTAGCTAGCTAGCTAGAGTAATTGTATAGATTAAGAGGACATTATAAAATATAAATAGCCATTTGGATATTTTTAGGTTATTAAAATTAATTTATAGCACAAGTTTTTTTTAATGATAAACGAATTTATAAAGGCATACAGAAAATTTTTTCTTTTTAATGTATCACATAATTAATTGATATATAATATTGTTTTTTATGAATTAAAGTAGACCTTTTGTTTTGTTTTTTTTATTATAGAGCCAGAGTAATTAATGATTTTTTTGTATAAATATTTATTATATAATTATACTACCAAACAAAAAAGTCTCATTCATGTTGCCAAACTTGAAACAAGTTTCAATGGACATGCCACACAGTGATGAATCTCTTTCTGGATCCTTTGAGGAACATTAAATTAACATGAAAAATGGACGTCCACAAATTTATAGTAAAAAATCATTTGAATGGAGAAGTTAAATCCAATTGGAAAAACCTATGATGTTTGAGATTTTATATATATATATTATGATAATGCAGCCTCATTGACACGTACTAATTAAGAGTTTATCAATAAGATTTTCAGTTTTTACAAGCATGATAGGGATTCTTCAAGTAAATGGAACCATAAGAATTAATAATTCACAAGTGATGTTAGTTATAGAATAATTTTTTAATTAGATTTTAAAGTGATGTAATGAATCTAACATCAAATTGTAGGTGGATTTAATTAAAAAAAATGCAAAATACTATTTAGTCCTTGAATTATTGGTCAAACTACTATTTAGTCTCTGAATTTATCAAAAATACTATTTAGTCCCTGAAATTTGTAACTATGTCAACTATTTAGTCCTTGAATTTGTAACTATGTCAACTATTTAGTCCCAAAATTTGATAAAAATACTAATTAATCCCCGAATTTGCAACTCTGTCAACTATTTAGTCTCTTGACTGTTACCCGTTAGCGTTGACAGAGTTGCAAATACGGGGATTAAATAGTATTTTTGCCAAATTTGGGGACTAAATAGTTGACATAGTTACAAATTTCGGGGACTAAATAGTAGTTTGACCAATAATTCAGAGACTAAATAGTATTTTGCCTTATTAAAAAAAATCAAATAAATTAAATGCAACATTAATTATTGAAGCTAATTTTCATTATTTAATTTATTATTTTAAAATATAGTAATAATTATTTTTTTAAAAAAATTAAAATAATTTTGTTTGAACCTAACAGAATAAGTGGCGTAAGCATGTCAACTTCTATACTTTTGGCGTCTCCATTAGTGCTTTAATTGTCCCACAATATCCCATGCTAGCTACCTCATCTATCTATAAAATATAAATAATTAAGATTTAGAAAAAGAAAGAAAAGGAGAAAACCAAAAGATTAGTATAAAGTGTGTTGGATAATTGTCGACGAATAAGATTTTTATGTTTCTAACAATTCTTTTTAGTGTTTGAATTTTAACACTAAACGTCTGTTTTATAAATTGATTTTTTTAAAAACGTAATTAGCATGCGCACTAATAATATCCTTGTTCCAAGTTCCAACAATAATAATAAACTTAAGTTTGTCATTTAGTAAACAATGGGTTTATTTTTTAAATTGAATTAGATACTTTGAGAAATATTTTAATTAGTTGTATATATATATCATGCATATATATATAAAATCCAATATTTAGGGGAGATGAGGTAATTTTATTGAAGTATTGGGTAAAATTATATATATTTTTGTCTATTATTTTTACTAATTGATTCAAAATTTTTCCTTTGATAAAACATTGCTAGTCATATATATATGTTGACCCCAAATAAAATTACTTTAAAAAAGTTTAGATACGACTAAAATATTTTAATGTTTTTAAACTATGTATGAGAATAACTAAATTAAGAACATCAAAAAAATATTTGAAAGTACATCAACATTAACTTAGCAAATTATATATTTTTTTCCGTACCAACTTAGCAAATTATATTGATATCGTCTTGAGTTTTTGTTTTTTCTAGCTCAGCCATAGCTTAAAATTAGTAATTCCACATATAGGTTCTATAAATGACCATACTATATTAAGGGTATATATAGGCAACATTTAATCAAGAAAAGAAATTAATTATACCAGTTTCTAATGATAAGGGGGAAATTCAAATTTTATTTCAAATTAAGGTATAAAAAAGTTAATTTTAATTAATTAGTGGTGAAGTTTTATAATTTTGTGATTGCATGGGTTATCCAATCCAACGTAACTGCATTGATATTCTTTTGGGTACAAAAAATAATATCAAAGATAAAATTTCCCAAATTTATTGGGCAGTATACTACTCATTAGAAGAAATTTCTTTTAGGAGATTTAATCATATAATTACTCCTTTGATCATAATCCAAATAACTTATAATAGCTCCTCGATTGGATAAAATTGAGAAGGTATACGAGTATGATAGTATTTAAGTTGAGTAGTATAGATATAGACGTGTGAAACCTATCATTCTATTTCTTTTCTCTCGGCATGCGATACTTTGCAGTACCGCACTGGATCTATTTTGTTCTCACTTATTAGGTTAGTGTTTTGAGATAGATTCTCTCTATGATTTTTTTTTTGTTTAAACCAAGTTATCCATAGTGATTAATCATCACGCTGACTTGTAGGCACTTCGAAGAATAAAATAGTTGTTCAAAAGCTTTAAAGCTGCTTCATATCCAAGGTCAAGGATCGAATCCTTGATATTTAACTAAGGGTGCGTTTGGTGTTAAGACATAAGTATATAATTAGAGTTATAATATAAAATCTGTTATTTGTGGTGTACAGCTGTATTATGACGTGTATTCTAGATTATTCCATTGTATCAGAATCTAGGGTTTTTTACCCTAATATAAATACACACCTGAAGGCATCGATAATTATTGCCTCAGTTTTTCATACCTAAAGTATATTTTATTTGTATTCTTGTCTTGGTATCAGAGTTGGACGCACTTATGGCCGCCACCACACCTCAAATTTCTAGATCTGTGAGCTCATCTTCCTCCGCTCCGACAGCTGCCTCAAAAACCTATTCTCTTTTCAGTAGTAGCTCCAATCAAGCTCAATCTGTCAAGTTGGACAGAACCAACTATCTTTTCTGGCAGTCTGTTGTTCTGCCACTCGTCAAGGGAAATTTCCTTGAATCCTACATTGATGGTACTGGTGTTGTACCTGCAAAAATGATCGGTGAAGGAGATGAACGACGTCAAAATCCAGCCTATCTGGAATGGTTTTCTGTTGATAATCTCTTGGTTGGATGGCTTAGAAGCACAATGACACCCGAAATCGGGACTCAGTTATTGCATTGCAAAACAGCAGAGGAACTTTGGAATGATGCCAAAGAACTCACATGTGCTTCAATCAAGTCCAGAATCATGTTTCTCAGAGGAGAACTCAACAAAACTAAAAAGGGTACTATGAAGATGAAAGAGTACCTGGCTAAAATGAAGGCAATCTCTGACCAGCTTCATCTTGCTAGAGCACCTATCACCATTGATGACTTGGTGATTCACACGTTGAATGGTCTTGACAACGAATATAATGCTGTCGTGGTAAATTTGCAAGAAAGAGGCCACTTAACCTGGACAGCTACGCATTCTTCTTTGATGAACTTTGAAAGTCGATTAGAGCAGGTAAGAGAGACTTCCAGCTATGTTATACAACCCTCTGCTAACATTGCTCAAAAGGATGGACAATCTGGTCAAGGAAGGGGACAAGTTGACAATACTTTCTGGCGTGGCAGCCCTCAAGCGTTTCGTGGAGGTCGTCGAGGTCGAGGCCGAAGGGGGAATTTCAATAATAATGGCAATCGGCCTCAATGTCAGCTTTGTGGGAAGTTCGGACACACTGTTGGGACATGCTATCACAGGTTTGATAAGAATTTTCAACAAGTGCAGCAGAATCAGACATCTAACAATAGACCACAAGCTAACTATGCCACACCACAAGCTGTTGCTGATGCTTCTTGGTACATGGATAGTGGTGCTACGCACCATGTCACGCCATATGTAGATCAACTTGAGGTCTATACTCCAACAGGTGAGTCTCATTTGTATACCTGCACAGGAGATAAAACTAAGATAGTAGGTGTTGGCTCTACATCTCTATCACATTCTGATTCAGTGTTGAAATTGAATGATATTTTAGTTGTTCCTAATGCAACAAAAAGCTTAGTAAGTGTGCACAGGCTCACAAAGGACAACGATGTGAATGTAAGTTTTACTGACAAGTCTTGTGTTGTGAAGGACAAGAAGACAGGGGAACAACTAATAAAAGGGAAAATGCACCAAGGACTCTACGCAGTGGCTGATTCTGACCATACACAGAGGCTAACTGACAATGCTCAAGCTCACGTGGCCCATACAAAGACAAAGGATGATGAAGAATTTATACAGTGGCACAACAAGCTGGGTCATCCTAGCAATAGAATAATTAAACAAGTTCTTGATTGCTGTAATGTTAAATTACCTTGTTTGGATTATGTATGTGAAGCTTGTCAGTTTGGGAAATCTAAAGCTTTACCTTTTCCTAAGTCCTTTTCTCATGCATCTTTTCCTTTGGAACTTATACATACTGATCTTTGGGGGCCAGCACCTGTGCAATCCGTAAATGGATATAGATATTATATCCACTTTCTTGATGATTTCAGTAGATTCACATGGCTATATCCCCTGAAAAGTAAAGGAGAGGCTATAAATGCATTTAATCATTTTCGAACAGCAGTGGAAAATAAGTTCAATACAAAAATTAAATGCATTCAATGTGATAATGGTGGAGAGTTTAAGCCTTTTATTTCTGTTGCTCAAACACAAGGCATTGAGATGAGATTCACTTGTCCCTACACATCTGAGCAAAATGGAAGAGCAGAAAGAAAGCACAGGCATATTGTAGAAATGGGACTTACATTACTAGCACAAGCTTTTTTGCCTCTAACATACTGGGTTGATTCATTTCAGGTGGCTGTGCATTTGATAAATCGACTTCCAACTCCAGTTCTTGGTGACATTTCTCCATTTGAGAAGTTTTTCAAAGCATTTCCAGATTACAAATCTCTCCAACCTTTTGGTTGTGCATGTTATCCGTGCCTAAAACCATACAATGAGCACAAGCTTCAATTTCACAGCCAACGTTGCATTTACTTGGGGCCAGCTCCACAGCAAAAAGGACACAAATGCATGAATTCAAATGGAAGGATCTATATTTCCAGGCATGTCATCTTTAATCCATTATTCTTCCCTGGTTCGTGCGGTTTTCTAAATAGAAGAAGTGGGAATAATAAAGAAGAAGAAGAGTGTATAATTCCCTTTTCAATGTCTGATATAAATGCAAGGAAAGATGAGAATGTTGACTTAACCTTGCAAAACACATCGAGCCACACGTCGTCCTCGTCCTCCTCTCTGTCAAAATCACGTGGGTCTGCAGGTGCTTCACATAGCAATGTTGCTCCATTAAATGCACAATGTCCAACGGCTACATGTCCAACGGGTACATTTCCATCACATGGGTACACATGTCCAACGGATATATCTCCATCACATGGATCTGCAAGTGTATCACGTGGTGCCTCATCATTACATGAATTTGAAAGTGGTTCACATGGGCTTTTAAGCACCTCACGTGATGGGCCATCGGATTTATCCCTTTGCCCACCGAATTCATCTTCTTATTCAATGGAAAGGGAGTGTGAGCAAGTGGGCCACGGAAATCACGCCACTAATTCAATAATTGGGCCTAGCAATGCCGAGATGAATGAAGCCCAACAACACAATGAAGGCACTCACCAACGGACCATGACCACTAGATCCATGGTTGGAATTCATAAACCTAAGTACCCATTCATTGGGAATCTTTATGGTGAAAGCTCTCTCTCTCCCGCGGCTGAACCCAGTAGTGTCACAGAAGCATTAGCGTTGCCACACTGGAAACAAGCGATGAATGAGGAATTTTCAGCGCTCAAGAAGAACAACACATGGGAACTCGTACCGTGGGATAATCAACAAAAACTCATAGATTGCAAATGGGTTTTCAAGGTGAAATACAAGTCGGATGGTACTATTCTCAAGCATAAAGCTCGTTTGGTAGCTAAGGGTTTTCAACAATCTGAAGGCATCGATTATGGAGAGACGTTCAGCCCCGTTGTTAAACCGGTGACGGTAAGAATTGTGCTTAGCATTGCAGCAACCTTTGACTGGCAGGTACGTCAGCTTGATGTAAATAACGCTTTTCTTAATGGTTATTTACAAGAATCTGTATTTATGAAGCAACCTGAGGGATTTGTTGATCCCAAGTATCCAGATCGAGTGTGCAAACTAGTTAAAGCTTTGTATGGACTTAAACAGGCTCCAAGAGCCTGGTTCGATCGCCTTCGACTTACCTTAATTAGTTGGGGTTTTGAGAATGCTCGGAGTGACATCTCGTTATTTTTCAGAAAAACTCCAAATCTGGTGGTGTTTGTTCTTGTTTATGTTGATGATATAATTGTGACAAGTAACGACAATGGGTACTTGACAGAGTTTATTCAGAGGTTAAATGAGACTTTTGCCTTGAAAGATTTAGGCTCTTTATTTTACTTCCTTGGAGTTGAAGTTCACAGAGACAAGGAAGGTTTTCATCTCTGTCAAACAAAATATACACTGGACATATTGAAGAGATTTGATATGCTAAACTGTGCTCCTGTCTCAACCCCAATGGTAGTTGGGAGATCTTTTGTTGCAGGAGAAGGAGAATCTATGCAAGACCCATCAATTTATCGTCAAGCGGTCGGATCTCTTCAATATCTGGTTACCACAAGACCTGACATTGCGTTTGCAGTAAATAAACTTAGTCAGTTTCTCTCTCGCCCAACTGAGGTCCATTATCAAGGAGTGAAAAGAATATTTCGCTACTTGAAGGGTACTACTCAAACAGGTCTTCACATTAAATCATGTAATTTGTTGAATGTAAATGCCTACACTGATGCTGATTGGGCAACAGATACGGACGATAGAAAATCTACTGCTGGAATATGTGTTTATCTTGGTGATAATCTCGTATCTTGGTCATCACGAAAGCAAAAAGTTGTGTCTCGTTCCAGCACTGAATCAGAATACAGGGCTTTAGCAGATGGAGCAGCTGAGGTGAGGTGGATCTGTTCGCTTCTTGCTGAGCTTGGTTTGCGTTTAAGGCAACCTGCTACAATTTGGTGTGATAACTTGAGTGCAAAAGCACTTGCTTCGAATCCGGTTCAACATGCTCGAAGCAAACATATCGAGATAGATATTCATTTTGTTCGTGACTTAGTTGTGCCAAAGTTCTTAGACATTCAATATATCCCATCTGAGTTACAGATTGCAGATGCACTTACCAAAGCCTTGTCACAAACTCAGTTTGAAGAATTCAGAAGCAAACTCAGGCTAATTTCATCACCCTTTCATTTGAGGGGGAGTGTTAAGACATAAGTATATAATTAGAGTTATAATATAAAATCTGTTATTTGTGGTGTACAGCTGTATTATGACGTGTATTCTAGATTATTCCATTGTATCAGAATCTAGGGTTTGTTACCCTAATATAAATACACACCTGAAGGCATCGATAATTATTGCCTCAGTTTTTCATACCTAAAGTATATTTTATTTGTATTCTTGTCTTTTGGTACGCAGAAAGGGAATGTGAATGAGTTTACTGTGTTTGGTAATAAAATTTAAGAATGAGAATTGGTTAAAATGACTATTTTACCCCATATATTAAAATATAAAAAAGAAAAAAAAAGTTACAATTGTGTCAAATCAAATGGCATAATGGACATTTCACACCTAAATTTTTTTTAAGATTAAGCACAGATCCAAAAAAAAAAAGAATGGGACAAAATCTCCAGAAGTGAGACCCGGCCATTATTTTAGAGGTAGATCTCACTCGTTCCATCATTTTCTCCCTCGCACAAATGACAAAACTCCTACCAAACATAGTCTAAAATTGAATAAATCCCTTTTTAAGGTAGGATTATTCTCCTTACGGTTTAAATGACATCTTGCAATGTCAAAAATATAATCCCAATTGCAATTACGTGAGGTAGGTAGTGATATTGATATTCTAGTATTCGCTCCATATTTGAAGACCAACCTATATGATCACTGTCCTATCACATGTCCTGACTTCTGGAATAGTTTTGTGGACACACATATTTTACCAATTCTGCTTCAATCATATATATATATATATATATATATATATATATATATATATATATATATATATATATATATATATGTAATTGTGTGTGAGATTCCAATTAAGAAATTAATGATAAACCAATATTTCATTAATCAATTCTAGTTTAGTTTCCCTCTTGTAGAAAATATCATCCTACAGGAAAAGATCAATGTTATGAAAGCAATCAATACATAGATTTGATTATTTTAAAGATGATGAAAAACGTCTTCAAATGTAATGAGTGTCCTTTTGATTGCATGTGGAGACATATATATAAATATGCATTTCAGCCATTTTCTGTCTTTTCCATTTATAAATGGGACACATCTTTTCTCTATAACCTCTCATTCAACAACTACATATATATATATATATATATATATATATATATATATATATATATATATATATATAGATTTTTGGAGTCTAATGTTGTGAAATGTGTGGTCACCATTTTTAATTACCTGCCCAACTATAGAACCCTTTTCTTGGTGGGAGAAACCAAAAATTTTCTGATAAGACCTCCATTTTTTGGGAAGTTGAGATATTTTGCTATTCTCATGATTTGTCTGTTGTAATAAAAAGATAAATTAAAATCCCCTTTTATGAGTTAAAAATAGTCAATCCCTACATAATTTTAATTTATTGTTTTAAAAATTATTAATAATAATTTTATATTATATTTCCCTGAATTTGCTTAGTCTCAATTTAGTTCTTTATATTTGTAATTGTTAACAAGTTGGTCCCTAACGTTTGCTCATTTTTAATTTAGTCCCTCCATTATCCAAGTATTGAAATTACTTAACAAAATTGAGGGGTAAAGAAGGAAATGTGAGGGACTAAATTGGTACAAATTGTAAACGCGAGAGATTAAATTGAAACTGAGCAAACATTAGGAACCAAATTGATACCATTCGTAAATATGAGGGACCAAATTGAAAAAAGTGCCAAATGATAGAAACCAAAATAGGATATTTTTGTTTTGGTCTTTTTTTTCTCCTTCATTTTGTTGTTAAACTTGCAAACTTTTGTTTCACTTCACTCATGAGAGGATCTTCTTTCAAAGAAAGCCGCTCAACAAAACTATCAAAATTCAAAATAACAGGCAAAAAAAAAATCAAAATATGAAGCCAGTTATACTATTTTTTTTATTTATACGATTAGAAATTGAAACTGCATTAGATAGGTAGATCTGCAGTACTCCACAGAATACATATAAATAATTATATATCTATGGATGTAAAATGATTTTGATATGAAAATTGAAGATTTATTCATGGTAATACTTTGGAGTTATATAGTGATTCAAAGCTCACTGTTGTCTAACCGTTAGATCTTTCTTGAGATTTATGCTATTTTGAATTTTTTTAAAGAAATATCTTAATATAAATCTCAAGACCGATTCAATAGTTAAAAAACAGTGAGCCAAAAATTCTCAATATCTCCATAGCATTACCCTTTATTTATTTAGATGATTTGGGAATATGTTAAATGCAGAAACAAACATGATGAACAGAATCGCAATGAGCAAGCCCAACTGGGCACTCCATCACTCCATAGCAATCTTTGTTCGACTGACATGGAATTAAAGCTTCCAACAATCTCCTTCCTCCCTCTTCCAATACTCTCCTTCCTTCTGAAACTCCTGCATTTCCATCCAAATTTGAGATATAGATTATCTTTTCAGGGATACAAATAATAGTTTCCTCTAAATAAAATTAAGAAATTAATGAGTGTACATAATTTACAAACACACACACACAAATAAGAGAGTGGAGTAAGTATATTACCATATTGAGTTGATGATATTGCAAGAATTAGGAGAAGGAAGGCACACAACTTGATGGAAGCTTTCTCCATTATATGCAATTTCTTGGCTTTGGAAACAGAATTGAGAATAAGGAATAGCTTCTTTAATTTGTTTAGTTGGTGATTTGAGTGATGCTCATTTTCTACATTTTATACTACACACTAACTCTAGTCTCTGCTCCCTCTTATTAATATCTATACCAAAATCATGTAGGCATATTAATTACAACCATTTACTGCATAGGATTTTATTGCTAAAAAAATTATTTTAATTAGAGTATATATTAATTATACACACTTTTAATACTACCATATTCTAATATGGAAACAGAAATGTGCTCTTCATCAATATTACCAAATTCAAATTTTATACAATTGTTATATATATATATATATATGTATGGCTTTGGACCCTTCTGATCACTGGAGTCACAAAATAATTATATTTTATTATTAATAAACATGGAATAAAACATGATTGGAGGAGATATGAGAGAAAAAAGAGATCATGGGTAAGGTAGTTAATAAAAGTGGTGAGAGAGAAGTTAAAAATATAAATAGTTATTGAATTATTTATTATATTTTAAAATATAATAATAATATTTTTATACTAAATTAAAAAAAATAATTGCATGCACTTAGTGCATGCGAAGCCTCTAGTCTATATATATGGCTTTGGACGAGAATGGATCCAGTGCTTGGCTCTTCTATACATTAGTATGCTAGGCCGACTTTTTTTCATATTTTCTTCACTTTTTTTTTATTTAAACTTGAAAAATTGTAAACTTTTTATAAAGAATAATAATTATAGACACACAAAAAAATAAAAAATTCCACACAAATAAGGACCTACCGTGAATGGTTTAGGGACCACCTTTATTAGGGACTAAAAAGTTAGTCCCTAATCCACTCATAGTATATCTCGATTTACATGAAGTTTTTAATTTTTTTTTTGTATTTATATCTTTCATACTTTAGATATTCTTTAGAAAAAGTTTATAATTTCTCAAATTTAAATAAAAAAGTGAAGAAAACTATTAAAAAAAAGCCGGCCTAGCATACTAATGCATAGAAAAGCCAAGCACTGGATCCATTCTCGGCTTTGGACCCTTCTGGTCATTGGTGTCACAAAATAGTTATATTTGATAATTAAGAAATATGGAATAAAACATGATTGGAGGAGATATGAGAGAAAAGGAGATCATGGGTAAGGTAGTTAATAAAAGTGGTGAGAGAGAAGTTAGAAATAGAAATAAATATTTAATTATTTATTATATTTTAAAATATAATAATAATAATAATATTTTTATACTAAATTAAATAAAAAATGATTGCATGCACCTTGGTGCATGCGAACCCTCTAGTCTATATTAATATGGCTGTGACCCTTTCTGATCATTGGGGTAACAAAATAGGCATTTTTTAATTAAAAAATATAAGAAAAATATATGATAATGGGAGAATGTGAGAGAGAGAAAATAGATATGATCATATGATAGGTAGTTATTAAAAAAAGTAGGAGAATAAATAATTTCCTAATATTTAATTTATTTTTTAAAATATAATCATAATTTTTATATTGTATTTTAAAAATTTTAAAAATATATATCAAATATCCAATATTATTATTTAAAAATTTAATAATTATAATTTTATATTATATTTTAAAAAAATTAAAAAACAAATTACATGCACGTACGTGCATGCGAAACCTCTAGTATATATATATATATATATATATATATATATATATATATATATATATATATATATATGTGTGTGTGTGTGTGTGTGTGTCTAATTACTAGAGGTGTCAAAAATATATAGGGTCGGACTTGAGAATTTTTCACTCTAATTAAAAATGGACCAGGCCAACATAATACAAGAAAAAATATAGTCAAACCGGATTAGGGCCGTGCTAGACATTTTATTTTTTATTTTATTTTTAATATGTATACAATAGATTAATTTTATAATCTTCACTTTAATTCAAATTATATTAAGTATTTTAGGTTTTAGCCAAATACCCATTTTAATCCCTTATCTTTCTCATTAGTTCTATTTTGATCCTTTTATCTTTTAAAAGTTTCAAACAAGTCATATAATTTGTTCCAAATCAATCCTTTTATATAACACTGCCTATTTTTTCCATTAAATGATTAGGTTCATTCCTAACTTCTTTAACCTTAAAATTTTCATTTCAGTCCCAACTCCTTTCTAAAAATCCAAACTAAGCTGCTTCAATATAGGTCCATTTTATCCCCATTTCTTCCGCCCCAAAACCCAAGCTGTTTGTGAATACAAAGAAATAAGAGAATTCAAATCCACACCCACTTGAACATTTATAATTAAGTGGCTGGTCGTTCAAATATATGTTGCTACAAATTAATACTAGCTTTTTTATAATATGTAATTTATAAAATAAAATAAAATAAATTATGAATTATGAATTATACATAAAAAAATACAAAGCATTGCATTTTGATAGTAGTGTTTGATTTGTAAATCTGTCATTTATTATTATTATTACTATTATATAAAAAATGCATACTTCAGTATATACGAAAATAGATCGGAATTAAAGCACACATTTTACCCCTTTTGTTTTCTTTCTCTTTTTTTTTTTTAAAAAAAAACTTCAACTTGTCATGTTAGAGCCGTGTTAAACGCGTGTCCAAGTCAAAAATATATATATTTTTTTTTATTTGGATATGTACAAAGCATGTCAAAGATATCGACATGTGTCTAACAAGTCCGACACATTAAAGTGTTTGTGCTTTATAGTCTGCTGCTATGGCCTTGAAGTCTTGCTATGGGATTTCCCAATTGGAAACATTAGGGCACGTTTGCTTAGTAGAGAGGGAGAGGGAGAGGGAATGGGTTTGATGTGTTTGGTAGTAAAAATTTAGAATGGAAATGGAATGGGAATGTATTAAAATTACCACTTTACCCCTTATATTAAAATAATAAAAAAAGAAGAAGGTTAGGATTGTGTCAAATGAAAGGGTATAATAGACATTTTGTATTTTATTTTATTTTTTATTTTTTTATAAGAGTCTGACAAACTTTTATTTTTCCTTTCCCTACTTATTTCCTATAAGCGAACGTACCCTTAATGTTGTCTTTGATTCTTTTAGTATTAACGGATTTGGGTATCACACTTAGGGCAAGTTTAGTTTGTAGAATCGGGATAAAAGAACGAGAGGAAATGGAAATTTGGGATTTGAAATGTTAATTTTGTCATTTTTTTTAAATATTTATAATTTTTAAATAAAAGGTAAAATTATTTAAAATATATAATAAAATTGACTTTTCAAACTCTATTTAATTTTAATTTAACTCCTATTTTATTCTTATTTTTTTCATCCAGATTCTACGAACCAAACGGACGCTTGTTGGAGAGAGGGCCCATTTCACCAAAACTTGGGCTGGGCTTTTGTTTATCTATTGGGCTATCGTATCCACCGTTGGATCAAGGATGAGATCTCTACCCCCTTCTTGTGAGCCCTGGTGAAATAGGCAGTCACGTGGATATGGTGAATTGTTAGGTTTTATAAATTAAAGGTTTTATTTAATAATTCCTTAAGATGAGAAAAGTGCTGCACTTTTTAGGTCCAAACTTATAGTTTCATTGAAATAACCAAGCAGGTCCAAATAATGAGTGACTTAATATTGTTTAAATAAAATTTTGAGTTTGAGATTTTATGAATGCAGTTATCTCCGTTAGAAAACTCTCACACTATATCTAGATGTGCAACACAGGTTGAATATGATTTAATGCAGACAGTGATTCGAAAATTATGTCAGCATTAAAAAAAAATTGACTTGTCCAAGAAATACTAGTACCTTTTGTAGTCTTCTTCCCATATATTTTTGCATGAAAGCATAAGTATCAGCCCATATTTTTGGATAGTTATACTTATAACTACCATTTGTGGTTTTTTTTACTCTTTGAATTGCCAGGTTCATGAGTTCAATTCTTTCTTCCATTTTGTAAGGCCCCGTTTGGTTGAAAGTGTTGAGGATGTAATATGTCTTATAATCTCAAATATTATTCCTACTAAATATATCTTATTTTTTGTAATGTGATAAAATATATTTTTGCTCTTATTTACTTTTTTATCTACTTTTATTTCATTCTCACTTTCTGTTATGAGTTTGGATCCAGTGCAATTCTCTTCCGTGCAATTTCGGTGCAATTCCTATAAAATACACATTTTTACATCATTTTTAAAGTACTAATACGGATTTACTCTAATAATAACCCACTATGAATGGATTAGGAATGAAATTATTATCAAATTTGACAAATATCATCACTAAATAGCCTCGTGAGACTATTTTTAATATTAATAACAATTTGGTCCCTAATTCATTTAAGGTGATGAACTGATGATATTTATCAATATTGATATTAATTTGGTCTCTAATCTATTCATAGTGGATTATTATTAGTGTGAGTCCGTATTAGTACTTCAAAAATAAAGTAAAAATGTGTATTTTATAGGAATTGCACTGGATCCAATTTCATTCACATCACATCACATCACATCACTTTTTCAAATTCTTTTTCTCTGAACATCGTTAATATGGTCTGTTAACTGATGCCGTTATATAATGAAAACTTTTTAAAAATTGTATTTTCACCCTTCAACCTCAAAACTTTCAATTCAATCCCTACAAAATTTTAATTTATTGTTTTAAAAATTAATAATAATAATTTTATATTATATGTCCCTAAATTTGCTTAGTCTCAATTTAGTTGTTTATGTTTGTGATTGTTACCAATTTGGTCCCTAACGTTTGCTCATTTTCAATTTACTCCCTTTATTATCCAAGTATTGAAATTACTTAACAAAATTGAGGGATAAAGAAGGAAATGTGAGGGACTAAATTGGTACAAATTGCAAACGTGAGAGATTAAATTGAAACCGAGCAAACATTAGGGACCAAATTGATACCATTCGTAAATATGAGGGACAGAATTGAAAAAATTTCCAAATTTTAGAGACCAAAATAGGATTTTTTTTTTTTGGTCTTTTTTCCTTCATTTTGTTGTTAAACTCAATGTTCTAAGAACCGAACCGGATAAAGACTCGAACAAGTGTTCGGTTCATGGTTTGATCGGTTTAACCGGTCGAACCGTTGGTCGAACCGGATGACGCAATAAATAATAAATAATAAATATTCTTAATATATAAAATGACATCACTCAAATTTTAGGTTTCAATATACATAATTTTGAAGTTTTAAATTACAAATTTTTAAGATTTATCTAATGTCTTTTTTTTTATGTTATTTTTCCTTTTTATTTTTTAATTTTTTTTTAAAAAATAAAATTGGACCGGTTGGACCACCGGTTGACCGGTCCAACTCCGGTTAAATCCGGTCCAACTGAAAAACGGTTTTTTGGTCCAACCGACTCACCTTTGTATTCGGTTGGCGGTTGAACCGGTCGGACCTTCCGGTCCGGTCCGGTTCTTACAACATTGGTTAAACTTACAAACTTTTGTTTCACTTCACTCATGAGAGGATCTGCTTCCAAAGAAAGCCGCTCAACAAAAATATCAAAATAACAAGCAAAAAAAAACCAAAATATCAAAATATGAAGCCATTTATACTAATTTTTATTTATTTATTTATTTTTACGATTAGAAATTGAAACTACATTAGATAGGTGGATCTGCAGTACTCCACAGAATACATATATATATATATATATATATATATATATATATATATATATATATATAGATTTTGATATGAAAATTGAAGATTTATTTATGGGTAATACTTTTGAGTTATACTGAGCCAAAGTTCACTGCTGTCTAACTGTTAAATCTTTCTTGAGATCTATTCTATCTTAAATTTTTTTTAAAAAAATATTTTAATACAAATCTCAAGACTGATTCAATAGTTGAACAACAGTGAGTTATTACCCTTTTATTTATTTAGGTGATCTGGGAAAATGTTAAATGCAGAAACAAACATGATGAACAGAATCGCATCGAGCAATCCCAACTGGGCACTCCATCACTCCGAAGCAATCTTTGTTGGACTGGCATGTAATTAAAACTTCCAACAATCTCCTTCCTCCCTCTTCCAATACTCTCCTTCCTTCTGAAACTCCTGCATTTCCATCCAAATTTGAGATAGATATTATCTTTTCAGGGATACAAATAATAGTTCACTCTCTAAATAAAATTAAGAAATTAATGGCTGTACATAATTTACAAACACACACACACAAATAAGAGAGTGGAGAAAGTATTACCATATTGAGTTGATGATATTGCAAGAATTAGGAGAAGGAAGGCACAGAATTTGATGGAAGCTTTCTCCATTATATGTAAATGTAATTTGTTGGGTTTTAGAAAGAGAATTGAGAATAAGGAGTAGCTTCTTTAATTTGTTTGGTTGGTGATTTGAGTGATGCTCATTTTCTACATTTTATACTACACACTAACTCTAGTCTCTGCTCCCTCTTATTAATATCTATACCAAAATCATGTAGGCATATTAATTACACCCAGTTACTGCATAGGATTTTATTGCCAAAAAAATTATTTTAATTAGAGTATATATTAATTATACACACTTTTAATACTACCATATTCTAATATGGAAACAGAAATTAAATATGTGCTCTTCATCAATATTACCAAATTCAAATTTTATACAATTGTTATATATATATATATATATATATATATCTATATTAATATGGCTGTGACCCTTTTTGGTCATTGCGGTCACAAAATAGGTATTTTTTAATTAAAAAAATATAAGAAAAATAGATATGATATGTAGTTATTAAAAAAAGTAGGAGAATAAATAATTTCTTAATATTTAATTTATTTTTAAAAATTTAATCATAATTTTTATATTGTATTTTAAAAAATTTTAAAATATATATCAAATATCCAATATTATTATTGAAAAATTTAATAATTATAATTTTATATTATATTTTAAAAAAATTAAAAAACAAATTACATGCGCGTACATACATACAAAGCCTCTAGTAAATATATATATGTGTGTGTGTGTGTGTCTAATTACTAGAGGTGTCAAAAATATATAGGGTCAGACTTGAGAATTTTTCACTCTAATTAAAAATGGACCAGGCCAGCATAATACAAGAAAAAATATAGTCAAACCGGATTAGGGCCGTGCTAGACATTTTATTTTTAATATGTATACAATAGATTAATTTTATAATCTTCACTTTAATTCAAATTATATTAAGTATTTTAGGTTTTAGCCAAATACCCATTTTAATCTCTTATCTTTCTCATTAGTTTTATATTGGTCCTTTTATCTTTTAAAAATTTCAAATAAATCATCTATCTTTACAATTTATTCTAAATCAGTTCTTTTATATAACACAGTCTATTTTCTCCATTAAATGATTACGTTCATTCTTAACTTCTTTAACCTCAAAATTTTCATTTCAGCCCATTTCTAAAAATCCAAACTAATTAAGCTTATGCAATATAGGTCCATTTTATCCCCATTTCTTCCACCCCAAAACCCAAGCTGTTTGTGAATACAAAGAAATAAAAGAATTCAAATCCACACCCACTTGAACATTTATAATTAAGTGGCTGGTCGTCCAAATATATGTTGCTATAAATACTAGCTTTTTTTATATCGATTTTATAATATGTAATTTGTAAAATAAAATAAAATTAATTATAAATTATACATAAAAAAATACAAAGCATTGCATTTTGATAGTAGTGTTTGATTTGTAAATCTGTCATTTATTATTATTATTATTATTATTATTATTATTATTTTTATATAAAAAATACATACTTTAGTATATATGAAAATAGATGGAAGATAAAGCACACATTTTACCTCTTT